>MU224951.1:10935486-10958380 GCA_018584345.1 Thuja plicata | reverse complement strand
AAAAGGGTTTGTCCCGGATAGGGCCGGACATCTTAACACTTATATTATTACTGTGTAATAACTTATCTGGATTGGGCCAGATATTATGATTCTATTAAACTCTCTCTCAAGAGGGAGTGTTAAAGTAGTGTTCGTTCGTGTTTAATAAAATGACGAGACAATAGTAAAATATATATATACATATATATATATAATATAATAATTGAATATATATATTAAATTAAAGATATAATATATATTAATATATTCATAAGTGAAAATCATATATATATATAATATAAATTAAATAATAATGAAATGACATAATATTGAATCGGTCGACTTAATATTCAACTTCATTATCGATATGCATTAGTATAGTGACTATTATATATTAATAGTCACAATACTATCGTGACTGTTAGTGTGTAACAACCACGATAATATTGTGACTGCCGATACTAATTAAACAGTCAGCTATAAAACACGCGCTTGGTTATGCAATTTAATGTGATTTAATACGTGCATAAAACGATAGTTATAATATGTTAGTGTGAATAGATATGACTCATCAATATGATGAGTCATGTCTATTCATACTCACATCTATTGGATTCAATACATATAGTCATTTGATTTGTAGAATCAATCAATCAACAAGGCAATTGTATTCTACTACAACAATTAAGTTTTATCTTCAGATCATATTCCTTAACAGTGGGAATGGTACCCACAAAATCTTCACTATCTACAAATTGGAAGGGGTTGGTTAAGGCTTAAAATTTTATCACTTCTGATGATCTAACCTGTTAGGAGTATTATGTGGAGATTGGTTAAGGTCTAATCTATTAAGAGATTTTGTAACACTTTTTAGTGTGCACTCAGTTAAGAGATTTAAAATAGGATGGTTAAATCCACCTTCCTTGAAAGGATTTCTTCTATTTGCTACACTTGTTAGAATGTAGACAAAAATACTCATTGACCTGAGTGTATGGAATCTAACAATTGATGATTATAGATCCATTAAAATTCACATGTATAAATGTATCACCTATTGTGATTGATTAATACCTTTGTTGCTCGGTAGCCTCTATTCTTGGTTCTTGATAACCAATTTCATCTTTTGCTGTTCCGCTTCTTGAAACTTTTAGTCTGATCCATAGATGTGATCGTTGGCTACATTCATCCTCTCATCGTTGGCTACATTCATCCTCTCATCCATGATAATGAATGATTAAAACATCTATTTATAAGATAGATTGACCTAATTAAGTTTCACATATAACAAAGCTAACTCTATGATCAAAGGTTTACAACTTGACCTTGATCTCCTAGTCTGCATGTTTATAATCAGTTAGACTAATTAAACAAATTACAATAATGTTGCTTGTTCCTTAAGTAATGGTTTTAAAACAAATCAAGACTATAAATAGAGTACAATTGTTTTATCTGACGTGGAAGTCAGATCCACTTTTTCTGGGATGTAACTAACTTTTGGTGTCTGATGCTTGATTTGCTCAGAAATTAGTTTGACTATCTTTCAGTGTTCCTTGGTTGAATTTTCTATCGGGTTGCTCTGATTCTATTCTCTTAGTTTGCACTATATTTTTCTCATTGGGTTCCTCTGCCAGTTTACTCCTGTTGGGTTCCTCTTTAACATCTTCAGTTTGCATTTTCGGTGTACACTGCAAAACTGTGTCATTGTTTTCCTCCTTGCTTAGCATTTTCAGTTTGAACTGAAAACCTAACTTTTGGTGTAGTGTAACTGATGGTTTAAAAAATTGGTTTTCTCATTGCATACTAATGGAAAAAATTTATGTTTATCAAATGGTTGTTTAATAATGGTTACATGATAATTCTCAAATGGTTCCTACTATCCAAGGGTGTTCAAATTAGTGTTTTTTTGTCCCAAGATTCATTCACTATTCCTTTGAAGAATTGTATTCCTTATTTTTTTTTTCAAAGTTTAGAGATTGTTTAAATCATGACTATCATGCAATACTATCATCTTCAAATGTGTTTTTTTTTGCATGATCGTCATCTTCCACGGGATCATGATCTTCATGCAGCTGATAAATATCCATGCAGCTAGTAGAACTTGGGATGTACTCTATAGATATGAGAAAGTTTAAAATTAGGTAAATCCCAGAATAAATTACAATTCTTTATTTTGGCATTAGAATTTGTTTATGTACATGAAAGTGGTGGATTTCCTACTAGGAATATTTTATAATGAAAGAAGAGGTCTTGTGAGTCCAACCTCTTTGAGCATTACGATCACTTTGCTATGCATTCTCTATTTCAAAATTTTATCACATTCATCTAATGAGTTGGGAAGATTCCCATGCTCATTAATAGAATACATCTATAGGCCATGTAATGTTGTTCTTAAATGTTATTAAATTCACTGCAGTTATATTCATTCCTTACATCTATACTTCTCTGACATAATTTTGTTTCTTTTTGGGTCAATTGTATTTATATTGAAGAGCTGTAATGTCTAGTACCTTGCGTCATTTAGCATATTTTATGTGAAAGAGTATGCTATGTGAGATTTTAAAAATAATAGTCATAGATGTATTGCACCTTGTGTTCTTAATATTCAACCGATTATAGCATTTGAACCTCATATGAATTCAGGTGTTGTAATATACGATTATGAACTAAGAATTGACTGGGGTAAATCCATGTCACTTCCATCTCAGGCTCTTCCTACTCCACCGCAAGGTCAAATGGATTTCAAAACTAAAGAGGTTTGCTTTTGAGATATTTTGGTTTTATATTTATTTTCAAGAAGTTAGTGTTTGAGATGCATTTAATAAGCTTTCTCTATTTTTACCTACTATAAATTCACATCTGTTCACCAAACCTTTTGGTTTTTTTAAGAGAAAGAGTTTGCAAGCAATTTCTACTAGAATTTTGTGCTGGTTTTCAAGTGACATGTGAATTTTAGGTTAGATGTTTAATAGACATTTTTGGTATATCTTATGCTTAATTTGAATATTTACCATGTTTTATCAAAGCAGGGTGGTATAATGGCTTGGTCAGGTTCTGGTGCTCCAACTCCTATTGTCTCAAGTCAGGTTGCTGAGGTGGTAAGTACATTATGTTATATGGCTTGAACCAAATCAAGGCATTTCAACTTGTGTTAAGGTTTCTTGGGTTAGTGTCATTTGTATGAGATGTTACATTATATTTGATTGTTCAGTTATAGTATTTGTTTCTGGTAACAAGGGACCATTGCTAAACTTATTTTTTCTTTGTGTCAGTTGCCAATCTATTAGCGTATTACCTTAGCAAAAATTTATTCTCAGTACTGTCAAAGCTTAGGGTAATCAATAAAGGGATGGTGTATGATAGTGAAGGAATTATGATATCATCCCTTATGGAAGCATAGACTTACATAACTCATGGCTACACAATCTATACAAGTGAGATTATATTTCATGATCTATAAACTTGAATTTTTCGGTTACATTCCTTTGTGATCCATTTTAATGACATGTCATAATGTAATATTTATTTGTGTAGAGTACATTTCATATATGGTTCAGTTATGGCTGACTAGGAAAATGGGAAAATAATCAATTAGAACTAGTTTTGGGGCTAAAACCAAAGTTACCCAGAGACACATGGATTTCATATCTAAATATTGCTTCACTGTTTCAACATCAACCAAGTGTGTTTCATGTGCAATAATACTATTTATTTCATAAGTGAATTTTGATTTAATTTTTTACAAAAAGTAGGCATGAATATAGCTATTTGGTGCTGCAAGATAGATTCTGCAACATAAAAGTTGTCCATGGCTAGAAAAATTGGTACTCTATTAGACTATCTTCATAATTCAACATAAATTTCTGGAATGGTCCAAAGTTTTTGTGTTAACTACTGAATTGATAATCATGTAATTTGACACATCCAGTTTATAGGGATTCTTAGTAATCTGTTCTATGAGCTTGGACGGTTCACATCAAGTCAGTTTCAGTTTCACATTTTCACCCTTGAACCACTTCTTTCACATGTAAATGCCAAATATATAGGTAGGTTATTGGGTCCATCCACATCCCAAGTCCATGAATGAATTTGTAAATATACCAAAACTACATCCAAACTTCAACTATACATGCCATGGCTTCAACTATGAATTTCAATTTCATCTGATTTTAAGATTTTATTTTGGTGGACAATATTCATAATGTTGGTGTGGCTGAAGTTTCTCTTAAAGCTAAATTAATTCAACCTATTTGTTGTGGGCGATGAATTTTTACTCTATTCATAGGTATTTGGAGAGGTTTCTCTCGTCTATTGTCAATAGGTTTTAATTTTATATTGCACGCTCAGTCTTCTTACTTTACAAATTAGACAATGCCCCATTTACTGTCCCTGTGATAGTCACTCCCAACCTCTGAGACAATCAACTTTAGACACCTTAAATGAGTTCCCTAATAGGAAAATGTAGACTGCTAGTGAAATGCAATCTACAGTTTGATTTTTATTACACAAAGAAAAAATTTGAATCTATTAAAACCAGAACATACAAAGGAAAAAAAAACCTATTCTAACTATTCACAGTAAATAAATTGGAATCTCAATCCAAAAACATGGTGTTTCTCGTGTTGCTTGTGTTGCAGAACATATGTACATGGTCAACTAGAAAATATCAAGTTCTTAATATTTCCAACCTGTTCAAAATGACTTCCAACCCGATTATAGAGGTTTGAGGGGTCTTATATATGGTCATACAACATACCCCAACCAACTATGCAGACCCATAACTGATTAGGCATGAGTTTAGATTTTCAACCACAAATACTCAACACAAAAGATTAAGGAATGGAATTTCAATTACTTTAGGAACATCTTTTCTGACAGATTAAGAAATTATTTCTTTTGTCTTGAGTATGAGTTTTTCAACTATGTTGCAGAAATTTTCAAGAAAAATTAGGGGTATATTTTGCAAAAGGACATTTACAAATAGTACATCTAGGTTTACCTACACATCACTTGTGCCATTTATCTCAAAGCTTTCATTTTGTGTATATTATTTGTTACAAGTGGAGGATGGTTTTATATGTTATCATATCTCTAGGGCCACTAAACACATGGGTTGATGTTTACTCTTAACCAATTGAGGGTGTGTTCTCATTAGTTATGAGGCGAGAAAAGTTATCATATTCTTCACCTGGAATGTGTCTATTGTCTTTGTTTCCAATTGCAAGTGGAAATTGAGGGGCCCTTCAACTATAGATTCCCCATTTACCATGGTTTTTGGGTGACCTATCGGTGGATCTACAAGGAATTAGGAAAAACCCTGTTTATTCTTTTTTGATTTACATACTAATTATTCCAAGCCTCTTAGGTATGGTAGGATATCAACCTTTAACACATATGCTTGGAGAGAGTTTCAAGGGATACTAGAGCCCCCAAGTATATCACCTCTTTATAGTGCATCCATTAGAACAACTCTTAATGACCTTTGGATACTTCTACTTCAATGCATAGATGCAAATATACTTGTGAGATGATGTTTCTTGCAACTTATCACTTCTACTGAAGTGCCCCGACATATTTTCCCTCAATAATAAGTTTATAATTACAAGGATAAATGCATAGTACAAGCATATTCAGTACAACAAGGGTTGCATTGATGTTGGATATTAGTGTGATGCTATAGAGGGGGATGTATTGCTTCCTAATAGTATCTCCCAACTCGACTCTTTTGGAATTAGACACTACCTAATGAACACTATTAAATCTTGTCTTGGTCATTTCACAATGATTTATGGTGACATTGATGATTCCAGTTTTAGTCCCAAATAGAGATATTGATGGGAATTATTTCTTATCTCTCTAGTAGTTTTCAAATTATGCTCTGTGGGGATCTTTTCCTCTCTACCTAGTTGTCTGCATTGGTTTCTTAACCAAATGTTTTAGTAAATCATAGCAGTATTGTAATTTTTTATTTTGTTCCTTCTCCTTTGTGGGCCTCTCTAGGATATTCTCTTTATATAATTTTATGTTGTATATTTATGTACTCTAAAGTTTGGTTGTCCTAGTTTTGGCTACATATGGACATCAATAAAATTTATTTCTTTGTCTCTATGGTGATTGAACAACCAACAAAATCTGTGCAAAGAAAAAAATGAAACTTGTCTAGAGAATGCTTTTAATAAATGGAATGAAGTTGGAGTCTAAATGGAAAGTGTGACACAAGTAGGGAGAGATACATGTACATAGGCTCAAACTATTATAGGAGGAAAATCTTGATCAAATTAAGACTTTCATCCCAATCCACTACCCATTGCAAACTATGATTAATTTACCCACATTAAAACTTGGGGGAGATGAATAATTGGGAATATATATATTTTTGCCATGAGTTGAAACTTATTCCAATGCATGTCTCAAGGCCTATTTGTCATGGACATCACCGATTTTATTCTTTTGGAAAGGGACACTGATTTTCCAAACATTGGAAATGTATTAGCAACCATACTGCATTCCCAATAACAATCACCAAAAATAAATTGAAATGTCTACATAAGAGCTATGCTTCATCAATGATAATGTTCAATCTCAATTCCTGTAATTGGTTCTTCATCAAGCCATTGATTACTAAAAGATATCCCCATTGAACCTCTATTCTTTCTAATGTAGACACAATAGCTATTTTGATTACTATGAGAGCACCCAAAGTTTCTGCTTCAATGAGAGTTGTATAACTGAAAAATAAAAGAATTCACTTTAACAAATAAACTAGATGACGAGTGAAACACTATACCCGGTTCCACCTGCCCTGGATTACCTCTAGCTTTCACCATTGAAATTCATTTTCTATCAATCACTTTTATCCAGTATTCAAGAGGATAATTTCTTCATAAAGATTTTCAGTTAGCCCATTAGTGGAAGAGTAGGCAAAATATCTTAGTATGTTCTACTAATTTCTAACTGTTAGGCATCTTGTTTTTATGAAATAGATATAAGAACATTTTCTTGTATCTCGATATGATATTTACAATATATTATTTATTTCTACTATTATAAGATGAGTTATTTGTATCTCATATAGTTGTCTTAGACATATGACTTATGATTTATCCTATTGTTTATGTACAATTTGTTTTTATTTATTTATCTTATATGATATACTCTGGAGCAATACTTTATAAATCCTAATCATGTACCTTCAAACTATCCCAACAACACACTAGCCTAAGTGATCAAGTTAGACTAGGGTCTAATAGAATGGTCCAAAGATGGGTACCTAGGATAGATGCAATCACTTTATAGTCTTCAATAGTCTTTAAACTCTTTGAATTAATGAACAAATTGGTCCCAATTTACTTTTGTATTGCTATTTCACACATTCCTCCCTCTCGCTGGCTAAATACATACTAAATATTTAGCCCAGGGCATCAATTTTGAAGTAGTAGATCTATCTCTCGACTATGAGCCTTTGGAATCTTATAGTACATTTCCTTAACTTACATTTCACCCAGTGGCATCGAATTCCAAAGCTGAAAATGTAAGTTAGGGCCACATCTTCATCACAGACCTCAATTATTGTGCTTTTCAGACCTGCAGTCACATGTTTCCTTCTAACTCGCGCAAATGGAAACCAAATCAACCCAAATAAAATGCATAAGAAAGGTAATTCATCAAAAATGTTATGGGATCCGTACCCAACCGTACAACTCAAAAATTGCTCAGAAAACAATGGTTTTTCAATAAAACTTGCTTCAGAATGTATCCTCTGTCAATCTCTCGATTATGTCTTTGTTTGGAACTTTGAACAAAACTCTTTGAAAAGAGAACTTCCTCTCATCCAGGGATGACATATGAGTGCACTTTATTTCTTAGGGAAGAACATGATGTATGTGGTGTGGAGGGAAAAAGTATTGCTCAAGCATTTGATGAATTAGGTGAATTGTTCTTTTGTTGAAAATTTGATTCAAAGGTGCTTTCAATGAGTGGTGACCCATAATGGTTTGAATTGGCATATAGCCACCACAAGTTTTTGTTTTGATTAGCCTTTAAAATGCTGTAGACTCTAATATACTATGTTATACAAAGTCTGACTTCAAGGTTAAGCATTCAAGTAAGATGTTGTTTTTGTTTTAGAATGTCAATTTATGAAGTTTTGATATAAGTGTGTTTCATTACACTTAGGAGTTATCAAGAGGGAATGAAACTAAATTATTTCTTTCAGTGTTTTTGCATCCACAAATTGCACAACTATAGTTAAAAAATAGAAATGTGGGGGCACCTGCACACCAAGAAAAACAAACTACACTCACACTTGCAAGGCTTTGAGAAAGTATTTTCCTCCAAGAGTTTTTGAAAAATATATGTTAACATTGAAATATAATGATTCACTAGAGATAGCTTGATGCACACAGGTAACAAAAAGGGTGGCTTCTTGCACAAGCCACTGTATTAACATATTGACAATGAACCTACTAAGAGCTTCTCGTACAAGATATCTACTAAGAGGGCATGCTCCCCACATATTACATATATTATGCAAGGTAGTATTCAATTCTTTATTTAACATCATAAGAAAGATGAGTTTGGTAGAAAAATAACTCATTTACATTGGATACCATAACAATTGTGTTTAAATTTTAAGTAGATGGTGATGTTGTATACTTGAAGTTGTATTGAGTGGAAGAAGCTGATGAACATTGTTCCTGTTATTGACTCCTTAGTTCTCCTTTGTGAAGCTTCGGCCTTTATTAGACTATTCATTCCAAATTTAAATCTCCTAAGAATCAATACTGAGGCATTGGATCATCAAGTGTTTCACTTTTGTTAGGGTCATTCAAAAAGTACATCAAAATTTTCCTTATTTTTCATTACTGTTATTTACATGAAACTTTCCTACACACATTGAATGTGCTTTAGGTTTTCCAGTGGCTAGACTTTTTTTCTACTTGAATGATGTGGTTCAATGGTAGACATTGATGAGCTAGGCATAATTTCTCATAGGTTCGACTCACTAACATTGGGGACAAAAGCCAATATTTTTGGTAACAATTGCCCAAAGCTTGTTACAATATAAAAAACTCTTTTATAATTTTAAGTGCCAGTGATTTTATGATATTATATCAATTCATATCAAATAAAATTCTAAATTTTTGAATATAAATTAGGTATGATTATTTAAGACTAATTTTCCGCTCATGGATAACCATTCTCTTATATGGCATCTTTGTATCAAGTCAGTTACATGGAGATCAAATTTGTAGTAAAGCACACAATTGCAGGACAAATAAGATCCTTTCAGTCTCAATATATTATTCATTAAGTTGAGGACTTGTGTATACTTGTGAGTGTGTCAGTCAGTTATTGTTTTTTCCTTGTCCACAATTGATATGAGCCATCTAAATTTCACATAGTCAGTGGTGTTTTCCTCAAAGCCTTCTAATGGCGAGAAAATTTGAAGCATAATCAGTAAGAACATGAACAACGTTTCTCATCCCCAAGTGATCGACTATTTGGAAGATGGCTAGACATTTTTGTTGTTTAGTGAAAACAATTTGAGTGGCATGGGACCCCTATCATAAAAGAGAAGGAAATCAAAATTTATTTTAGTTTTGAAGCCACTTATTTCATCAGACAATGTCCTTTTTTTTGGTTCATAAATCTTGATGTTCAGTACATATTGCACATATATCTCGGTCACACTAAGTCAAAATAATTCCTCTAAGAGCCTTAAAACTAGATTCTTTTACATACACCAAAATAGGTATTATATAGAACATATCTTTCCAAGTTGAAGATCTTTCAGTATTCTCTCAAGAGGCTTTTCTTAGAGACAAACCCTCATACCCTTAGGACGAGAGGATCTATTGATTGTGCTATATCAAAGAGCTAGAAATTGAAGAATAATTCTTTGTTAGATGAATAGCATATTATGGATCTGGGGTCTAGGGTCCGAATTTGACAACTTAGAAAATTTCTATTCAAAACATTTTTTTCTTTATTTTTGATAAAATATGAAGGAAGGAAACTGTAACATAAAAAAATATACTATAATATACCTAGTTGAAGTATGCTTAGGACTACTAGATTCTAACATGTTGGCACCAACATACCTATAATGACTGAGATGAGACATACTAACTATAACCAGAGTAGGAACAAGAAAAGACCTTCAAGATCATCCTATAAACACTTACATGTAGAAAAAAATAAGAGGCTTTGAACTAACAATACTTAACATGTTGGCACCAACATACATATGATGGATGATATTAGCCACATTAACTATAACTAGAGTAGGAATAGGTAAGGATCTTTGTGAACATCATATAAGAATACTGACAGATAGATAAAATTAAGAGGCCCCTTCACAAGTACCCACATTGTGATATTGCTATTAGGCTTCAACTGTGTAGTTTTGAGTTAAACTCATTGACCCTTGTTTCATGAGTCACGGTTCACAAGAACCCATCTCTCATGAGAATGAATAGAAAACTTAGCACTCATTTCATCTAGGTGATGCTCATAGACTTGAAGCACCGAGAATTCCTGGGAGGTCACCCACCATAGTACTGCTCCAGCTCAAGCACACTTATCCACATTCTCAAAAATATAGTACATGAGCTTGTACAAGTGCACTGAGTTACCTTCTGAGACATATACTCTGAGGGCCAAAAAAATCACACAAAAATGGACAAAAGATGATTGGAAGTGTTTCTCAGACCTAAAATATTATCCCCCACAAAACTGACACAAATCTTACTAAATTGAATATCAAGGCATTGCATTTATTGAATGCCTATCTCATATTACATATCATTCTCATAGAGGTTGTGTAAGGTGTCACCACTGAATCAAACCTTTGGCAATTCTTGATGCTTTTTAGCCAAGTGATCCATTTATACCAGACATTTCTCATTTCTCACAAATTCCAACTCTTATCATATGTTAGCAAAACTGGCTTAAAATTCCTTGTTGAAGTATGGCATTATCCTTTTTATTATGTTGGGTTCCTCAATTGCATTCAGCTCTAATTTATCTTCATATGCAGATTAATTATCTGACGCGTCTATTGTCTGTTCTAATAACAACAGAAGCCTTCTCAGAAGTTGTTTGTGATTAATTGATGCTATTGTTTGACTTCTGGGAGCACCAATTTTTTTCACTCAAGAAACATACTAATTTTTTTGAATGGATTTTAATGATCTCATGTCATGTTGCTGGGTGGTGGTTTAATTGGGTTTAGAAGTTCAAACTTTGATAATATTTTTTGGTGTTTCAGTCATGAAAGTCAACAAAACTCTGCCAGACATCTCCAGGTTTCTTCCCTCTATTTTCTACTTGTGAAGAAATTCAATCTCATAGAGGCCATCACCTTTCAATTTTTGTCCCTGGGTAAGCCCTCTTCTGCAATTTTGTGTGTGAAGTAAGGTGGTTTTCATCTTTTAAACTCTATCTACATTGTTCTATTTCTAAGATCATAAACAAGGTTCTATTAAAGTTCCCTATCCATAAAAGGACTAATAGAAGCACATGCAACATAAATTAAAAAACAATACATATATGATTGTAGATAATACCATAAAACAATAAACACATGCATATTAAATGGCTACAAAACAACCAATAACCTAAAACTATCACTAGCATATACCAACAATCCCAAAATAACTGAACAAAAACAACTCAGTGCAACTAGCTTAAACCAGGGGAAGTGAGTCACAACCCAATTTTCTAGTCCACTCATAGGAAGAGCCATCAATTTAGTGGGTGTGCACCATGTTATTAGCACCATTTCCTAACGGTACAAATAGCTTAACAGAGAGCATAATAGAATGTATTGCCACCTTGAAGCGATAGAATTTGAAACCATGAATCAACTCCATCCACTGCATAGCTCACATCAAATGATCATTCTCATGAAGGGGCATAATATACCCAGTCATTAGCTTGATGATGACTTTATGCTATGTGCCACCATGTGCTTAGTCACCAGATGAAGATCTTGACAAAATTTTTACATCTTGTGTACATATGCTGTTAAAACTTGCACAATAAATTTCATGGCTCTAATATCTATCTCTGGTATCTCCATAGTCTCATTACTCTTATGATTCTCTATCTCCTTCATTGGATGTATCACACTAATTTGTAGCTTTTTCCCATGGTTGGATTGTAAGATATTGAATTTTTGAGTCCAATGTTAACCCTAGGCATATATATTGTAGAACTATATTCTTGTAATTGCACAAGGCATATATTGACAATTTTGATATATATTGTAGAGGCTAGGAAAATCATTCCAATATATTTAAGATAACATTTGTCATATGATTAGGGATTTATTTTTTCCTGACTTACTTTAACTCTCAGTTATTCTGATGTCTTTCGATTCAACATGTAACATATATATTCTTAGTACTTACCTTGTTAACAAACCATCAATGGGCTGCCTATGATGGGTAGTGAGGACATATAATAGTATTGCCAATAGTAGCAAGTGTTCTTCTGAGATGTATTGTAGAGGCCAAGAATATCCTTCCATTCTATTTAAGATGTCCCATAGATGGGTATTTCCTTTTTTTGGACCAATTCTATCTCTTGGTTATCCTGATCATTTTTACTCACCATGTTACTACAATATACCTGCTACTATGATGAGCCACCAACAATGAATTTCTTATGATGGGAAGCGAGGATGATAATTGCATCTACCACAGTAGTAAGGGATCTTATGTTTTCTTATGTTTGGTTTGTGATTTCTTTTTTAAATGATTTGGTGGAGAGGATGAAGAGTAGAGTTTTAATGCTTTGCTTGAGAATTATATTTTGCTTTCACTGCTTGATTATAACACCATATATTCTCTTCAAGTGTTTCAACTTTCAGGTGGGAAACTATCCTCATGTTTGGCTTTCCATTTTTATTAAGAATCATAAAATTAAATTTTCATACTCTAGTTATCTTTAAGATTTTTCCTCTTGTTGCCTTAACAAATTTAATTATTTAGCAATCACTTCTGTTGATTCTTATCTAAATATGGCCTCTTGATGATAGATCTCAATATATGCATTACTATTGTTTGATACTATTATTGCTTGTGCAACTATTATAGATTGGAGAAATGAAGAAATTGGTTGAATAAGGGAAAGTAAAATACATTGGACTTTCTGAAGCTTCTGCATCAACAATTCGAAGGGCGCATGTTGTTCATCCTATTACAACAATTCAAATAGAATGGTGCTTGTGGACTAGGGATGTAGAGGAAGAAGTTGTTCTAACTTACAGGTATGTCAATTTTCAACATTATAATTCTTTATTTTAAATTTTCTTCTTTGAATGACTAACACTTCAATTTTAAAAAATGTTAGCAGTTGGAAGACTAAACATCCTTTCTTAATATGATTTTTATATTTGTTATTCTTCTTTTCATATCTAAACATCCTTTCTTAACATGCACTCTTTGTCTACTAATCTCTATTTTGATCTTCCATAGATATATTTCACTATGGTTTCATAGTAAGGCAATGCTTTTTGACATATTCTTCTCACTAACATCTACCTATTCATTCATTGTCATTAATGTTGTCCATACCAGTGTTATAGTAGTGATTTATCTCTATTTTTGCAACATTGATTCATTGCTATCCTTGACTCTATTTGATTATGTTTTTCTATTATTTTTCATTACTTTTTGAAACCATAGTCACTTCTTAGTCACATGTCTATTCTCCATGAAAATATATTGCTTGTAATCTCCATGACATAGTAATAGTGGATGCATCTCTCTTTTAACATGGATCTTTTATGTGCTCAAAGACTCTCTTCAAACAGTCTTTGATATGAAAATAGTGCTTTTCATCTTGTGGAAAAGAGTGTATTAAGACAGTGGGAGGCCTTTGAAGTAATGAATGATATCATTTAAATGAGAAACCCTATCTCTATTAAGGAGGAAGCCAAAAATAACGTATAGGGATCAAATTTTTCATTGATACAACTATTGTGTCTGAGTGCTATAATTCTTTGATTTATTTGTATTATAGATGCAACATTTACCAACCTAGGAGTAAATCTAGCATAGTAGTATTTACTATTTTTTTAAACTCATAGTTTCCCTTTCACACTACCCCCTCTTCTCCTAGTAACAAACATCATCCTGGAGGAATAGAAGTACATTAGTTCCCATGAGGATGTGGAGGAATTACTTTTGATTATTGATCTTAATTCTCTCTGATCGAAGACAAGTTGCACTGTTGTTGAGTAGTGAAAGAAAACTGTATATAGTACTGACGTCTTCAGGTCTAAGCCAGCTAGGTAAGGTTTTGGGTTTTATATGATAATTATCAACAAATATTTTTGTCTCTCTACCAGTTGTTGTTAGATTTATGTCTTAGAATTTGGTATTAGAGGTTTTTTTATTGAATGCCATCTTTGTTTGATTAACATTTATGTTGAATAAAATTATAGGCACTGCTTTGCAAGTGTTAGGAAGCCATGGAATCCAAGATATTAGTAATATTATTGTTGGAGTTGGTTTGCAGGCTCTAAGGTAGTGCACTCACCCCGCTTCTTATGAAACCCTTCTTTCTAGTAGGTTTTTGCATTTTTTTCAGCTTATTGATTAATTGTAGTTTGGGTGAAACAAGGTTAATTTTGGCTGTGCGACATCTTACCTATTCCTAACATGAAATATAGTTAAGTCAAGAGAGATACTTTACATGCTTGAAAATTACCATCTGAGCACAGGTGTTGAAATTTCCAAATTTCCTTTTGCAAAGGTTAGCTATTTTTCAGTTTCCTATCTTCAGCCATTATCAAGTCCTTATAAGATTTTATGGTACATATGTGTTTCTTAATACATTTTTGGAACACATGAAATAGTTGGGAGCATATGCAAATTAAAATTTTTGAATTTTTTTCTCTTGGAGGTGTCAGATTGAATATAATATCATATTCCATGCTGCTATTTGAAAAAGGTAGATCTTCTAACTAATTTTAATTTCTTTAATAACTACAATCAAACATGTGAAGATACACATGTTTGGCAGTAACAATGAATGGTACCTTGCAAGCGACATTCTATGCCTCTAGAATCATGTTTTATTCATACATTTTCTTGCCAAGAATGTCTGATGCTATAGTTCAATTGAAAATGTTCTTAAAGATGCTTTGTTTGGTAGAACTATGAATGGAATTATAATTGATGTAAGAAATTTTGAAGTCATAATATTGTTTGCTGGGTACCTTCAAGTTTTGTATGCCAAACAATTTTTGTTTAGTAGTCGCAAGATCAATCTAAACTACAGGAATATTTGGGGAGAGACATGGGTCTCAATTGCTTGAACTTCTGTATTATAAAGGGATAGAAAACATAATAAATATTGTAATATAAATAAAGTTGTAGAACTAAATTATATATGGATGAAGAACATGATACTTCACTAGAGAGATGAATATGCCAATATGTATATGGAAACTGAGTATTCTATATGAACTTTGTACATGAAAAGAATGCATAATGTCATGGCTCGCTATGCACACACCAAGAGATGCTATGAGAGTCTTTGATTTCTTGTGCCTTTTTTCTTTCTATTTTCTCTATTTTTCATCATTGTTTTAATAGTGAAATTATCGTTATATTCTCCATTTCATAGCTCCTCACCGTCGTTACTGTTCTAAAATAAAGAAACTGAATAATACCAAAGTTTCTTATTGAATCAATAAGGCCAATAACAAATGTAAAATAAGTTGTGTGGTTATTTATGTTTTTTTGAATGTAAGGGCTTACCCCTTGCTCTAAAGGTGATTGGGAGCTCTTTGAATAGGCAACCTCATGTGACCTAATTGAACATAAAGAATAAGATTTCCCTAGGGGAACCCATATCCAGTGATCACGAAGGAGGGATTTTTAGATGTTTGGATGATGATGGGAGGAAATGCTTCTTAGATCTGGCCTCATTTCTAGAGAATAAGAAAATATGTGATGATGCACTTCTGGATGTTTGGGTTTATGTTCAAAAGATGGAGAGGTAGGATGACTTTATCATGATATTGGATCTTGCAAGAAAAAATATTGAATTGAATCAGCAACACGAGGTATTTTCCAATTCTTGCTATAATTTTTTTAAAGCATGGAATTGATATTGTGTCTCTAATTATCAGAAGCCAAGCTAAAATGTCTTATGGAAATGTCTTTGAGTTGTAATTAAAAATATCTTGAATTTAATTAGCAGCCCAGGGTATTAGCCTATCCTTCTATATATTAAATTTTTTGGCTATAGTATTTTTTTAAACATTGACAAGATCTTTTTTCTATAATTTTTAGAAGCCAAACAACAATCTCTTATGGAAATGCCTGTGAGCTGTACTTTTATCAACATGATGTTATGTGAGATTTAGTCATACATTTGGGAAGCCAAGATAATATAGTCCATAGGAAGAGATTTTTCATGCCCAAGAAAGAGCTGAGTTTACTGGGAGACTGGAGGGAGATGCTTGATGATAGACCATTTTATTCTCAAGTTGTTTCTAATCACACAGGTAGGTTATTCTTCCAAAGATAATAAGACTTGTTTACTGGAAAACTATAAATGCTATTTTTAATATTAAATTATTTTAACCTTTGTAGTTTTGTCGTCATAAATAATGATACAATTTTAACAATAGTAACTTTGATATAAATTCTTTGTCAACTTTTCTAGTATTCTTGGCCTCTAAATATGTTCTAATTCAATTGAATATGCGATTGATCTATTGCAAGCTCTATGTATGAGAATCAATGGTATGAGATGGATTTTCTGGAGGCAGAGGTTCTAGTGTTACACTTCTCTGTGAGCAAGTAATTTCTACCACCATTTGTCAAAGAAATTTTACTTTTTTATTTCTATTTTGAAATAATTGTAGGCCATAAGATAAGAGGAAATACTTGTGATTGATCCAATTTTACATGTATATGGGTGTCTTCAAACTTTCTTTGACCTTCCCAATCACAATTCCCATGCGAGCATGACTTTTTAAACATTACCTTGCAATGACGCAATCACAAGTCATGTGTGCCTGACTCCTTTGACAGACTTCATGTGTGATAAATCTGTTTGATTTTTACATAAATTTTTATTCCCCATATCACCTCTTCAAATTTGTGCCCAACAATCACAATTCAATGATGCCGTGACTAATCAACAAAGGTAATCAAATTCCTTGAGAAATTCTAGTACACTTCTCAATAAATTCTATGTAAACAAGTTAAAAGTTCTACCAATCTTCCTATCATCTCATGCACTTGAAAATATGGTAAATAGTGATTTATTTTTGAAAGGGAAAATTTTACACTTGACGAAACTCAAAGAAAATTCAAACATAGCCTAATCCACCTGAGCTAAATTTATTTTCCCAGCCTATAGGTTTTCTTGCATGTATTTATACATATTTTGATGGAATCCTTATTATCATGTACCTAGATGTACTTTTATTAAAATTGATGTTTTCTTTTTCATGTCTCTATTCTTTCTTGGTGGGCTGAATACTTTAATTTGTCTAAACTATAACAACATTATCTTTGCTTCTCAGTCTTCTCAAGCACCAAGGATGTCTATTTTTTGATATCTGGAAGGAAGCTTTTACAAGTAAGTGTACGACTAATTTTTCAATATAGCGTGGCTCCAATTTTCTTGAGCTATGTAACTATTGATGTTTGTGCAAATGTAGGGAAGGGGTGCCAGTGCACTCAACTTAGTTGTACTGGATGAATCATAAAGCCCATTAGGAACTTGGTTGGGGTGGCTTATGGATACTATATATATGGGTGGAAGGTTCCCACAAATCTATTTAAATGTGAATTCTATATAAATTAAGTTCAATACTTGTAATCTAATAAGATGTATAGCTTGCATATATTTTTAATTGTATTTTATGTCTCCATATGAAAAGCATATTTTAATGTTTGATTTGTTTAGTTGGTTTATGATAAATCACATTGATAGATAGATTCTACTAGAAATCTAATGTGAAATCAGATTTGTCATCTAAACAAATCAAAACTTACAATGACCTTATTTTTCTTCTCTAATACCATATCAAATGCTTTTCAATTTTCCTAACTTATTGAAAATTTCATCTCCAATAAGTATGCAAACAATTTTATCAATATTGGTTGGTTGTAGATTAATAGAGGGATGTAGAGGTATTCTCCAACCTTTTAAGATATTCATTCAAAATTGTGTAAGACTATTTCACTTAAGATTGTATTTAAAGGGGGGATAATAATATTATGAAATATTTTATTAATGTTATTATTAGGGCCTTAATTTTATTATATTCATATTTTCTCAACTTGCACTACTAGACCAAAGGGTGTTTAGAGACTTGAAATATTGAAGGGTATATTTACTCTTTAAAGGGTTCTAGCTTAGTGGAAGAGCACTTGCTTTACAAGCAGGAGGTTGGTGGTTCAATTCCATCATTCCCTAACATGAATTAGTCAACTATATATAGTAGTGAAATGACCAAATGACTAAATAAATGACCAAATAAACTACCAAATGACCAAATGACCAAATAAACTATCAAATGACCAAATAAACTACCAAATAAATAAATAAATGACCAAATAAACTACCAAATGACCAAATAAATGACCAAATGACCAAATAAACTACCAAATGACCAAATGACCAAATGACCAAATAAAATACCAAATGATCAAATAAACGACTAAATAAACAACCAAATAAACTAACAAATGACTAAATAAATGACCAAATAAATGACTAAAAAAGTTTAGTCATAAATTTGGTCGTGAGATAAATGATTGACAATAAACTACCCGATCACGTGACCAAATTTGGTCATCTATCTACAATTTTTGGTAGTTTATTTGGTCATATATTACTGTTTTCTACTAGTGAGTATTTTTAGGTAATTCTTGTTATAGGCAACCTCTTGGCATGCAATGTAAAATTCTTTGAGATGTTGGATAAGGCATGTCTCTCCCTTGTATTTCTCAAATTTAGGGATCTCAAAATTTGGAGGAAACGGTTGCATGGTTATCGACTTGTCAAATGAGTAAGGACATATCTCATCAAAGGAGAATTATTTCTTTCCCCCATTTTGCATGCTATGTACAATATTATTAAAATCATTAACTTGTTGAGTTAGGTCAGGAGCATTGTGAGGCGTGATCTGTGGTCCAAAAGATTGTCCACCTCCAAATTGTGAGGCTAAAAATCCTATTGATGTCATTATGATTGTAGGAGGAGGCATGTAATGATAATCTAGGGATTTTTTTGAGTGGATGCCTTCATTGCAGATGACAAAAATATGAATTGTGATAATGAAACTAGTGGTGTAGATAAGGGGATGGAAGTATGCCCACTAGCACCGACACCAGTAAAGGTGTTCGTTTTGGTATACATGATATTATGCGAGGTTGTGTTGGAAAAAATGCCAAGGGTATGTTGAATTTGTTCCCCTATCAATTGAAATGGTGGATGTGAAGTGTGGACCTTATGGAAAGACATATTGTCAATTAGTGCCAAAACACTAAGTTATTCTTATGGATACAGTGTTGATCGAGCTAAACAATTACAACGTCGACTAAGCAGTTAGTTCCAAGTAGTATCACCCAAGTCATCTGTGTTACCCAAGTTGCATACCATCTCCAAATGATCAATGTGACCCAAGCACCCAGTGTCAACCGAGTGCCAGAGTTGCCAAGTTCACTATATCACCCGAGTGTCAATATATCACTTGAGTGGATTAATGGACCTGAGTATCAGCATTGGGCCAAATTTGTACATATTGTTTGATACTATTTAATATGATAGTATCTGACTTGTAGAGGTAATTGATTTGGATAGGTATATAAGTGAGACACTTTATTTATCCAAAGGTAAGATGATTATTACAACAAGATTGAATATTTATATAGATGCAAATATGAAGAAGCAGATTGATTAGAAGGCTACAAAAGTATAAAGGAACAACAAAGACTCATCTATCACATTCAAGTGATCAGTATTACATCAAAGGATCTTATTAAACAAATCAGAGTTGCATAGTAGATCATTTATTGGTTCATCCTAACAGGTGTATCAGTCAAATCCTTTAACATGGTGGACCTAACAGTCCTTCACAAATATCCTAACAGAGTGCATACTTAATTGTATTGTATAAATCCTTTCACAAGGTGGACCTAATAGTCCTTATTGCTCCTAATAGGGTAGATCATCAGAAGTGATCAATTGTAAGCCTTAACTAACCAAATTTATTACTATAGTTCTAAAGATTGTGGGTATAATCCCCACCCCAGTTTTACTTTCTATTTGGAAGGTTTCTGGGTCACCATATCTTGTGTCAAGTGTTATGAATATTTATTTCTTTTATGTTCCATACATGCAATTAGATTAGACAATCTAATAAAGGATAAAAGTGAAGAAGTTTTATTCATTCTTGATTCACCCCCCTCTCAGTCACCTAGCCTATAATATATTTCCAACATGAAGTTGGTGTTGGGATTGATGTAGAAGGTCCACTGGAAGTGGCCTTTCCTCTGTCTTGGGAAGATGTTGTATTAGAGGTTGATGTTGTGGCTGTGTTTGTAGAAGTTGTAGCCTTGATGATATTGTTGACAAGGAGAGATTCATCAAAATTAGTGGCAACGATGACAACATTATTGATAAGGTTTAGGAAAATATCTCTATTATTTTGATTATGGCCTTCTCAACCATCTCTAAATTGTATGGATCACTGAGGAAATCATTCACTTGAGTAGGTCTTTCATCTTGATCCACTAGTTCATTTTCTTCAGGGGCATTGGTGATGTCTTCAACATGTTCTATAGGGCCTTGAAAGAATGGATGAGCAAAAGGATTCTCATAGTCATAGTTGGTATTTTCTTGCATGTGCCTCATGTTTTTTAGCTTGGAATCGAGTAACTACCATACAATGGTGACCTCTGAAAGATAAAGGATGAAATTTTGAAGGTTTGAAAGAGGAATCTAGGACCAAGGATTTGGACTTGATTTGATTGTGTTAAATTAATTGAATTGGATTTGATTTTATTGAGATTAGTGGATTGGATTTAAAGGTTTTGAGATTGAAAGCTAGGTGAGACAAGATCTTATGATGATGAAAAAATAAAGGATTATTTTGGATGATATCTTCTTCTACTTGGAGATAGACTTATAATCCCAAGAAAAAGAGGATAGGATTAAGGGAATTAATTACTTGAGATGGACTAATGTTCTGCAAGCCATAATTTGATTAAATGTGTTTGCTAGAAATGAAGGTATGTAACACTTTGATTAGAATCTTCAACCTAAGAAGGATGAAGGAATGAAGATTGGATTTGATTTGATTATAGTCCAAAGATGATTGATTTTTTCTCCAAGAAGAAATGATGATCTCATGAAGATAAGGAGGTGATGAATTGATTTTGGACTGGATTTGTGGTTTGAAGGTCAACAAAAAGCTCATCTAGTCATATCTCTCAAAATTAATAAAGGCACAATTCACATGATTTTTAGCCATGATACAAGAAACCTTGTTGTTGAAGATGATGGCGTCAAAATTCTCAATGTCCTTGATTTATTTCTGAATTGATTTGATTATATGTTGGTATTCTTTTGATTTCTTATCAGCTAATTTATTCTCTCTATATACATGGGGAACTAGGAGTTTCACTTATGCTTTCCTGAATTAGTCATGTCCTACAGAGAGAATGTTGGTTTTGACTAGGTAAATGTGTGTTTTGTGAAAAATGATTTTGAGTGCCTCTAGGAAACTGAGTTTATGATGTTTTTGCAAGGTCTGAATGCTCTATGTTTTTAGGTGGAGATATAGTTCTCAGACATAGAAAATGATCTATGGAGATAACCATTCTAGGTCAGAGATGATAGTCTCAATGTGAAGATGACACTTTGATTCCAGAGAGGTTTTTGACTGATTCAATGAATTTTGATCGATTTGGCTTTTGTCGGGTCTGATTCTAGGTCAACCTGTTCAATGGAAAGAAACAATTTTTAAGCATTCAAATCATACAAGAAAATAAATTTGTGTCTAAAAACCATCCAGCAAGGGACAAAGAAACCTTACAGGATCCAAGTAGTAGTGAAAATGAAGATGACATGAAATAATATATCTTTGATGTATGTATGTTCTTGGTTAAACCTAAATGAAGATAGTTAATCATTTCCTATCCTAAGGAATCAACATAGCACAAAAATCCTTGCTCACAAACTTAGGCACACTTCAAGAGCTACTCAGAATATGACCACTACCAACCATGCAATGGATTAACAATGTCGTATTAGCCAACTCTAAACACTTAGGAAGACATGATATGGAAAGTGTCTTGAGGAGGTTACTATCCTCCTTACACTTAGATTATCATGCTTTTGGGGGTGAACAGGTAGATTCTACACTAAGGTGTTTAGTAAGTGCATCCGTTTGCAACTACCCCTTGTAGTCCTATAAATAGGATTGAGGCCTATAGCCCTACAACTACTTAGATAATGTAGTCCCACACGTAGGGTTGAGGCCTGACAAACCTACAATTATCAAGCATAAGAATAAATTCTTAGAATAGATATGTCCTTTGAGACTTTAATATCAAGGAGACTTTGTTATATTGGGTGGTTTCCATTACACCAAAAGCTTGAACTATCAATGGTCGATACAACCACTAGACTTATAGAAATCCAGAGGAGGTTGTTAAACCCTTGTCACCAACCACTCCATGGAATGACCAAGACCAAGGGCACACACATTGCAACAATCCCTCCCTTAGGACATGAATGGGGTTGTGATGGGGAGGTCACCTAACTCTCTAAAATTCCTACTCTCTTCTAGGAATCTCACCTGGAATCCTATTCAATTCAGGACTCTCTAGACTCACCCTTGAGTCTTTTAGGGCTACTCTCAGACCCTAAC
>MU224951.1:10903412-10919582 GCA_018584345.1 Thuja plicata | reverse complement strand
TTATCTGATCTAATTCTTCTTTCATTGCATTCTTCCAATTAGAATCATTACAAGCATCTTCAACACTTAAAGGTTCAATCTGTGAAAGTAAACATACCTCTTCATCCATTGCTAGACCTTTTTCTTTAGATCTAGTCAAAACACTGCTGCTCTGATCTCCAATGATGTCATCTTTAGAGTGGTATCTTGATGTGAACTTTGAAACCTTAGGCGTGTCTTCTTCTTCTGTAATCTATGATTCTTCTATGCTTGATTCAGGGTCATTGCATGAGACATCAATGCAATCAAACATTTCTTCAATAGCAGTATCTTTGCTGCTAGGTCTGGGTTCATCTTCAATCATAGGTGCATATTCATAGTATCTCTCTTGAACCATAAAATTATCATCAATCTTAACATGCGTGCTTTGAATTATCTTCTTTAATCTCAAATTGAAACATCTATGTGCTTTGATTTTAGTAGAATAACCAAGGAAAATACCTTCGTCACTTGTGTCATCAAACTTACCAACACCATCATCTCTCTTGTTGTAGCACTTGCTGCCAAAGATTTTGAAATACTTTACTGTAGGTACATTGCCAAACTAAAGTTCATAGGATGTCTTATCTGCGTCTGGCCTCAATTGAGCTCTGTTGATAGTATATACTGCTGTGTTCACTGCATCTCTCCAATAGGTATGCACAAATTTTCCTTCAATCATCATAGTGCGCGCTATATCAATTATGATCATGTTCCTCCTTTCTGCAATCCCATTCTGCTGAGGGGTTCTAGGTGCACTCAACTATCTTTTAATACCATGTTCTTCACAATAATCATAAAACTGATCAGAGGTGAACTCTCCTCCTTTATCAGATCTTAGACATTTCAGTTTCAATCCGGATTCATTCTCAACTTTAGCTTTGAATATTTTGAACTTCTCAAAGGCTTTAGACTTCTCGTTTAAGAACGCAACCCACATCATCCTAGAAAAATCATCAATAAAAAAAATGAAATACCTTTCTCTGTAATATGATCTTGTTTGAGTAGGACCACATAAGTATGTATGCACTAGGTCCAATTTTTTCTTAGTTGAGTTATGCTTACTTCTGAAAGAACTCCTTACATGCTTACCCATAACACATTCCTTGCATACTGTGTCAATTGGTCTTGAAATACTTGGTAGGTCTCTAATTCCCTTGACATTACTGATCTTTACTATGTTATCAAAATTGATATGACATAGTCTCTTGTGCCATAGCCAATTGTCATCTACCTTTGCAACAAAACAACTTACATCAGAATTGAGCTGAAAAACATTACCTTTTGTTTTAGAGCTTGATGCAATCATGTCTCCATCCTTGTTGTTAATGATGCACTTGTTTTCTTTGAACTCCAAATGATAACCCTTGTCAAGTAGATGTCCAACACTTAGTAAGTTATGATGTAATAAATCAACATATAGAACATCATCTGTCTTGTTCTTTCCATCCAAAGTGATAGAACCTCTGCCTATGATAGGTTTAGGAGTGTTGTCTCCAAATCTAACCATACCACCTTTGTATTTGTCTAACTAAATTTTTTTTATCTTTGTCACTTTTCATATGATGGGAGCATCCACTGTCAATGATCCAATCAGTTCTAATGTCTGCTTTGGAAATTAGGGCTAGCTCTTGTTCTTCCTTTTCATCTTCAATGTCCATTTCCTCAAGAAACCTTTCCATGTCTCTAAGGGCAATGAATCCAATTTCATCTTCTCCTAAATCTTCATCAGTTACACCTTCTTCAACATGATAACATTCCTTCTTATATTTGGGTTTGTAATCATATCTGAACTTCTTGACTCTTGTGGGACACTTAGATGCAAAGTGACCAATCTTGTTACATGAAAAAAATTTGAATGGAAGATGTCCTTCATATTTTCCTTTTCCTTTCTTTTCTCTTCTAGAAATCATAGCAATGATTTCTTCAAATTCTTCATCAACTTCTTCTTTCTCATTATGACCAGAGATGTGTAAGGATTTCTTACCATGGACTGAGGCTTTGAAAGCTGTTTTACTTTTAGGTTCAGTCTTCAATCTTGATATCTCAAATGCAGAGATTTTGCTGATCAAGGTCTCTCTCTTGAAGTCTTGTGAGAATTGCATGGTTTCCTCTAGAATTCTGATCTTGTTTTCATAGTCTGATGTTAAAGTAGTTAGCAACTTGTCCATTATATCTTCTTTTGATATTTCTCCACCATTGTTTCTAATTCCAGAGACTGCTTCATTTATCCTCTGATTGTAAGCTCTAATTTTCTGTTCAAGTAACATCTCAAGACTGTTGTATTTCTTTTTCCATGTCTTTCTGCATGCATTCTTTGCTTGAATATCTCCTTCAAACATATATTCTAAATACTTTCAAATGGAATATGCTCTGTCAATTTTCATGATCTCCAAAAATTCACTGTCAGATAAGGCGCTGATTAGGGCTTCTTTAACAATTGCATTATGTGTAAATACATCCTTTTGTCTGTTAGTAGCATCATCCTTTGCAAGGTCTTTCAGAGATGGAATTACAACCTCTTGTGTAGCAATTTCAAAGATCTCAAAGCCAACACATTGTAGATGTGTTATCATTTTATTTTTCCAAACCAGATAATTTTCTCCATCAAACTTAGGGCTTTCTTTTCTGAAGTAAGACATTTGATCTACCTTAAGCTATTAGGCTTCTTCTCCAAGGCACTTGGCTCTGATACCAATTGTTAGAATAGTCTCAAAAGATAACTAAGAGGCTGGGGGGGGGGTGAATTAGTTATCAGTAACTTTACTTCTTTAACTTCAGAATACAACAAAGCAAATGCTTAATCAGATAACACAGTACACAACACACAATTTGATTACGGGGAAACCAAATGGTAAAAACCCCGGTGGGAATTAGCACCCACAATGAACTATACTTGTTTATAGTAATCCTTGTTAGAAGATATCTCAACCCTATTAGGAGTTGTAATTTACAATGCAATAAGTATAGTGACCTGGTTAAGGGTCAGACCCTGTTAGGAGTCTTTTACAAATAACCCTGTTAGGGGTGGTGGACTCACTGTCCAAAAGCTCACTGCTTGATGGTGAAGGCTATAACCTTCTGTATAACAGAT
Organism: Thuja plicata; assembly: GCA_018584345.1. NCBI lineage: Eukaryota > Viridiplantae > Streptophyta > Pinopsida > Cupressales > Cupressaceae > Thuja > Thuja plicata. Next base: position 10,916,470 of record MU224951.1, on the reverse strand, counting down.
ATGCACTATATCTGATGATGAACTCTAGAGTAGACCTACTGTCTTGATTAGTTCTAGTGTATTGCAATCTTTCACTTCTTCTTCACATAGACTCTTGATGAATGAACCAACTCTGATAATCTGCTATGTACATCTTTCTTATCTTTTCGTATCATTCACACTTAGTGTGTCACCTTTGACTTGCTATAAGTATCTTCCTCAAAGAATGAGATCATGGGACCTATAACACAACTCTTCATAACATCCTTGTCGGCTCTACTAAGCATGCAAGCATTATTACAACCGCGCAAGTATAAACCGAATAGACGCGACGCTTCACTAAGTCGGCCTCACCAATTTAACTCTAACTTTGCAATCTTCTTGAAACACATTTGGCACCTTTGGATTAATATCATCAACTCATAACTAATCATAAATATACACACACATATATAGAAGATATGCGCAATTCAAGAAACACGTGATATACGTCGGCCCTAAACAGTTACACTTCCAGAACTGTAACTGCCAATAACAGAATTATATAACTTTACTGAAACATCATATCTGGGCCTGCGTGTATGAAAATAAAATAATAAACATGTCAAAAACATGTATCTATCCACACAAGTCTTCATATCATCATTCTGATAAGTACATACACAATTACTACTATGTATTATATGTTGTCATCAATGACAAATATACAATCAATCAACTGCTCAGAATAAAATCTCCAACACAACCTTTGCAATAAAAGAAGAAGCTTCAAATGTGTTCAGTTCAAATACATTACCTCTAGATTTAGTACCAGATGCTATCAAGTCTCCTATTTTACTCTTGATAGAACATTTTCCATTGATGAAGTTCAGTAGATAACCCTTGTCCACTAACTGTCCAACAGTCAACAAATTGTGCTTAAGTCCATCAACAAGTAATACATTTTCAGTGTTAGTCTTTCCATCCAAAGAAATAGATCCAATTCCAATAATATGTTTAGGAGTATTGTTACCAAATCTAACAACACCACCATCATGCTTTTTCAAACTCACAAACTTTTTTTTATCTCCAGTCATATGATGTGAACAACCACTATCTATGACCCATTCAAATTTCTTTTCAACTCGGGATACTAAGGATTTTTATTCATGCATAGGTTCATCATCCTTAATAGAAATAAATCCAATTTCATCATATTCACCATCCTCATCATCAGATATACCCTCACTAGCATAATAACATTCATTGTCCTTTGAGAACTTAGATTTGAAAAACTTAGGTTTGCGCTTTGGAATTCTTGTAGGACATCTATATGCAAAATGACCAATCTTGTTACATGAAAAACATTTCAAATGTAATTTTCCTTCAAACTTACCCTTACCTCTCTTTTCTCTTCTAGCAATTAGTGCGATGAATTCATCTAGCTTACTTTCTTCTTACTGTATTTTTTCCCATTCATCGGCATAGGCTCCGAGTTCTTCTCTTAGGTCACTACTACTTGTGCTTTCATTTCCAGGTAAGATTCTTTTTCTTTTGTCCATGGCTGCTTTGAAGGATGACTCAACCTTAGGTAAAGTGTCTCCCAATTCCGCGACTTCAATTGTAGTTAGCTTTCCAATCAACATCTCTCTGGTGTGTATGCGGTAAATTTGGCCTTGTTAATTCACCATACACTTCAACATAGTCCTTCTTTACCAGGTACACACAAGACTAAATATGAGATTATTCATCTTATTTTCCTGCATGATTCGACTTGTTGCCTTCTATCCAGACGGGGTTTTTGAAATTGCTCTCAAGACGAGAGTCTCACAACCATGGACCAATCTAGGAACGAAGGATTTATCATGATGGATGAAATACAATGCAATATTATGCTAAGAAATGAGAGATATGAGATAATCTAAGACATGATGATCAATGCAATTAATCTAGAAATTGAAACTATCTTATTGAAAAATGAAATTACTCTATATGAGATTAGCAAGAAAATGAGACAATAATTCAATATTCTAACAATGCAAAAGTGAGTGGGGGTTTCAGGTGTTTTGAATGAAGACTGAGAGTTATTTTATAGACTCAGAGATGATTAGAATAGAAACTTTCCTCTTTGAAATAAAACAGATAGAAAAGCCAGTTTAAAATAGAAAGCTTTATTCAAAAGAATACAATAAATTGTTTTCTTTCTGCTTTAACTATTTTCTTTCTTTAATTTAATTCTATTTTATTTGAATTAAATTGTTTTATTTCTCTTTAAAGTCCAATTAATTCAAAGTTTCCATTTCTGAATAAAAGAAAGATTTTTGATAGAATATTCAATTAATTAAATAAATATGACCTCATAATTGCTTTTTCTCAATTATCTGAATATTTAAATTCAATTATTGAAAATGAGGATATTTATTTAATAATTAAATATCATTTAATTCCTTTTTCACGTGTCTCAGCTAAAGAGGGTGAATTTAATTTAATTAAAGTGCAAGGGCTTTATAATTAAATTAATTCAATCATAGGTTTTGTTTAGCCAATAGATATTTAGGAATTAAATATGATGTATGATTAATGTAGATTCAAGATTTTCTACATTTGACACTTAGGTAGAGTAGAGTCAGTCAAAAGCTTAGAATTTCCTAGTACAATAGGAGTTTGATGATCTAGAAGAATGACAAATGCAACAAAATTGGTTAGAGTCGCAAGATGCCAATTTTGGGGTGTTACATTTTGCCCCTCTTTGAATTGATGTGCGAGCAACGCATTGATTCAAAGAATAGTCTGATGCTTGAAGCATAGAAGAATAGATTTGAAAATTGATGATGTGAAGATTTCAGAGCCATCTCTAGAACAGAGCTTGACTCTCCGAAGTCTAGGTTAGGTTTCCAAGACACCGGTCAAACAGATATCTTTCACAAGACTATCCACAGAACTAGGCTCAACCTTTAGGAGTCAGGGTTAGATTGCCCTGATACCTGTCCCAAAAGATAGTAAAATAGAGGTTTTAGGACTATCTCCAGAATGAAGCTTAGTCCTCCAATATCTAGGTTAGATGCCCAGACACTGGCCATATTGACATCTTTCACAAGGTTATCCCTAGAATGAGGCTTAACCTTCAGGAGTCAGGGTTAGATTTCCCTGATACCTGTCTCAAAAGATGGATAAATATCTTTCACAAGGTTATCCCAAAAACGAGGCTTAACCTTCAGGAGTCAGGGTTAGATTGCCCCGATACCTGTCTCAAAAGATGGATAAATATCTTTCACAAGGTTATCCCCAAAATGAGGCTTAACCTTTAGGAGTCAGGGTTAGATTTCCCCGATACCTGTCTCAAAAGATGGATAAATATCTTTCACAAGGTTATCCCTAGAACGAGGCTTAACCTTCAGGAGTCAGGGTTAGATTGCCCCGATACCTATCCCAAAATATGGATAAATATCTTTCACAAGGTTATCCCCAAAATGAGGCTTAACCTTCAAGAGTCAGGGTTAGATTGCCCTGATACCTGTCTCAAAAGATGGATAAATATCTTTCACAAGGTTATCCCCAAAATGAGGCTTAACCTTCAGGAGTCAGGGTTAGATTGCCCCGATACCTGTCTCGAAAGATGAATAGATGTAAGGAACAAAGATGCCCTTATTGATTGTGGAGTATCCAGTTTTGACCATGAGGTACAAAAAAATGAACATGCCCCAAGTGATGAGATGCCCCTAACAATGAGGACTTTCAAAAATCAGATCAGATTGATTGAAATAGATTCAATGATGTAATCATCCTGCCCTCTCAGGAGCAAAATAGAAAGATGACACGTCATATTGATGATGGAGAGTGAAAAATCGCAGATAGATGTTGAGTCAGAGATCAAGAAGAACTCAGAATAAATTACAGAAGAATTCAGAAGATGCAAAATCAATTTCGAGTGATTTTGAGGTCTAGTTGACCAAGTTTGACTTGGGTTGACTTTTGAAGAAAAAAGTCAAAGAATTGAGAAAATGATGATATGATAAGATTTTGACAAGAAAGCGACGTCAGAAAGTTGACTGCATAAGTGTTCGATCACGTCGGTCCCAAAAATTTTAAAATGTGATTTTGAGCTATATAGAAGTGTTAGATTTTGATTTCGATCACGAAAATGGATTCAGAGCAGTCAAATTAGGTAGTGATGTCATTTTTGCGCAAAATAGAGCACTTTGAAAAATTAGGTCAAAACCTATATAAGGACAAAAAGGATCATTTTCAAATCATTTCAACCCTTTGACTTTGTGAATTGAGAGCTCTGAGTAGAAGACAAAATGGTGGTCCCCTATAGTAGCCATCGATTTGAGCGATCCAGGAGACATAGCTGGCCTGCAGCGTACAGACCACCTGTAAGTAGTCGATAAACCTCCCTGTAATTCAAATTTTATGCATTTTGGTTAAATTTTTTGCACGTTGTTTACATTTTTAAGTTTTGGGTCACGGGTCTTCACGCAAAGAAGTAGTTTCTTCGCATGCCCCGTAAGGAAATCTCGCGCAAAGAAACAACTTCTTTGCGCCACTCGATGCGAACACTCGCATAGGTGGGTACTTAATGTTGCACAAAAATCCCTTTTGGAAGGCATTTTCTCGTGCAAACTGGCATAAAAGGTCGCGCAAAATTGCAATATCGTGCGATTCGAAGAACTTCTTCGTGCGAAAGAGAACTTCTTCGCGCGAATTTCTGCTGTTGCGCATGAGAAAAAGTGGTTAGAATCAACATGAAATTAGTCTACGTCATGTCCAATAGCTTTTGCGTCAGCGTCGTTAATGTCTGTAGGATGTCTTGAATGCTTCCTTATTGCATTATGCTTTGATTATTGTTGATTACTAATAGTGCTCTATTGTTTGCATGTCTTGTAGGTTGACTTTCCTGATATTGCATTAAGGTCGCATCATCCAGCTATCAGCAGGTTGATATCTCAGCTAGATGATGTGGAGACAACACACATAGCCACATTGGGACTGAGTACGTTATGTGATATACCTGAGATTTGGGTAAATCACAGATTGTTGGGAGCATTGGTTGAGCATTTCCATTTGGAAACGAACACATTTTACTTGCCATAGGGGGAGATGACCATTAATCTTGAGGACATCTATAGGATCCTGAGGATACCATTTGTCGAGACCAGAGTTGAGTATGCGACACAACCCAAGATGGGCACAGCAGCTTTGAGAGAGGTCTTTCAGGATGACCTCGTGATGGGCAGAGCGATCCCATGGGAGGATCTGATCGGTTCGTATGGGGAGACCCATAGGTTACCGGTGGTTCTAGCATGTTTCCTTGGGTGTTACTTGATGCCGGATCATGGACAACACGGTCTAGAGTGTGGCTGGGGCAGGATGCTGTAGCTGATGATGGCACGACCCTGACACTATGGATGGGGCTAGTGTATGCTTGCACACATGTATCATGAGATGCATGAGGTCGTCTATAGAGAGGTGAAGAGCATGGCTGCAGGGGTCTTTGTGTTATAGGTGTGGGCTTGGGAGCATCTACCCGTCACTAGGCTGATATGAGGCAGCCCTTGGAGCCTTATATTTGTCGATACAGAGGTATGATTACTCAGCCCACGCTAGGTAAGGTTGATCAGTGGCAAGCGTAGCTTGATGATCTAGCAGTAGTAGTGTGGAGGCCGTGGAGACTAACAGAGGCCTGTGATGATGCGGCTGAGCAGTTGAGCCACATGTTTTGCTCGCGTGCGATGATCTATCACACTATTACAATCATGGAGAGATTTTCACAGAGGTGGGTATGGCGGCAGTTCGGTCACCCCTAGGACATCTCACAGGATTATATGGTATACTTGAGATTCATTGATGAGGTCAGGAGGGGCTGGGGTACACCGTTGGAGCAGGGGCGTACGATGATTGATATGTGCTCATTGGTCCCAGTTCAGTGGGACTATCTCCGAGATATAACAGATGTTAGCGTGACCATCGAGTACAAGGAGCACTTTATCATGCACCCTTTTCTGAGGTTTACAGATCCAGTGGGGATAGCTGGTAGAGGATAGGTGGTACTGCCAAAGGTTGTATAGCCAAAGTTGGCACAACAGGTATAGATGCCTCCTCCACAGCAGAGGGCACAACAGGGTCCTCATCCGAGGATAGTACAGGTGGACATCCCTGCCTGTCATATGCAGATAGATGTAGGTGCTGGTGGTAGTGGTAGCACTAGGTAGTCTCGATGACAGACTACAACACAACTATCAGAGGAGCAGCAGGTACCTCCACAGGAGGAGGCGCAATAGGATGATCCTATGTAGGAGGATTAGCCTGCACAGGATATAGCGTAGGAGGCAGTGCAGGACCCACAGAGACTCATGCGGGAGAGGGTGAGGCAGCTCACGAGGTAGGTGGAAGATCTCACCATACAGGTAGCCGTGCGTAACACACAATTATTGGATCAAGACCAGGAGATATAGGATCTTTGGGAGTAGGTGCAGGAGTCGCAGGAGGAGGTACGACATCAGACGACATGAGCAGCGTACTACTATGCCTCCTATATAGGTGCGGTGCCTAACGAGGCATCTCAGATAGCCAGATTCTCAAGCTATGCGAGAGGATCAGAGGGAGCACAGAGGGTGCCTCCTCTAGATAGGGCCCCACCTCCACCTCCTCCAGGTGATGAGGGAGAGGGCCAGAGTTAGGTTGATAGATAGAGATATGATATCAAAGGATGTATTTGATGCGTTGGCATCTTTGTATTATATCACCATTTTGAGATAGATCGTGCTCGAGTAGCACCATTTTGTATTTGTATCGACACATTAGATATATATAGATGAGTTCATCTTTTGGTATCATCACATATTGTATATTGTCTGTTATGAGATGTTTCCTATATGCTTAGACGTTTAGATGTTTAGAATGTATGCAAATGGAGGAACATGTTTGAAAGATATGTATGAAATGCACATGTATGAATGTAAAGATATATGTATGTAAATGATTTATGCAAATGCAATATGTAAATGAGAATGTAAATGTAATATATGGATGATTATGAACTGTGAATATGAATATGTATATGGTACTAACATCTCATGCAGGACAACAAATGCTAACCAAAAGAACATGTGAAGAAATGAGAGCGAGGATCGAACACCTGTGCAGTCATGATAAAACGTGAACAATGAAGAAGAAGAACCCTCCAAAGTATGAACCCAGAAGAATGTAATGAAGAGAACACTGAATCATTGCCACAATGCAAGTCTAGAATGAAAAATGTAATCCTATGCTAGATGCAATATGAAGGTGCAATTCTAGGACATGGTTGTGAGACCCGTCGTATATTTATCATCATTGAGCATTTTTCAATCTTTTATTTTTTTGTATTTTTGGAATATATGATTTTTTTGGAGATACATTAAAGCACCTATCGCTAGGTTTTCACTAAGATGATCATTTTTTTTTAGGAATTTTTCAGATTTTTAGAAAATTTTCAGGACTTTAGTATATACATGAGCACACTAAATATGTCTCAGCTATAGAACCGCTTCAGATGAAGAGCGTTAATGGGCTCTTTGAGTTTTTCTCCTTTAGTAGTAGAGAGTTGATAGGTACTAGACCCAAACACTGCAGTAAAAATATATGGACCAAGCCAATTAGGTTCAAAATTGCCTTTCTGTACCCGATGTTGCTGATTCTTAGGGTTCTCCCTCAAAATGAGGTCACCTTCTTGGAAGTCTCTTGGTCTGACCTTCTTGTTATAGCTTTTAGACATCCTCTTTTGGTATTCTCTTAGGTGATCGAATGCTACTTGGTGACATTCATCAAGTACTTCTAGCTCTTGTAGCCGAGATATTCTAGTATCTTCATCAGTGATGAGGCCCTTCAAAGAGACTTGTAAAGAAGGAATCTCGACCTCAATAGGTAGCACAACATCTGCTCCATAAACCAATGCATAGGGTGTAGCCCCTGTTGGTTTTCTTATACTTGTCCTGTATGCCCAAAGAGCTGGATTGATTTGGAGATGCCAATCTCATCCAGACTTATGCACTGTGTGATGCAGGATTTTTAGGATTGTTTTGTTGGAAGCTTTCACCTATCCATTACCCTAAGGATAATAGATGGAAGACCAATGTTGAGTAATTTTAAATTTAGAGTAGAGCTCTGTCAAATCCTTGTTTTTAAATTGTCCCCCATTATCTATGATAATCGCTGAGGGTACACCATGTGTACAGATGATGTAATTGAGAATAAACATTGTTACTGTTTTGCCACTGGCAATAGTGAGAGGGATTGCCTCCACCCACTTAGTAAAATAATCCGTAGCTATAATGATAAAATTATGTCCATTAGAGGACGAGGGGTAGATCTAACCCACCAAATCAAAGGCCCATTGTTGAAATGGCCAGAAAGTAATAAATGGAATAAGCTCCTTGGCTGGAGCATGAATCAGGTTTCCATGTAATTGACATTGTTTTCAGGACTTAGCAAATTGTGTTGCTTCTTTTTCCATATCTGGCCAATAGTAACCAGCTCTAATAAGTTTGTGGGCCAATGTCAAGTCATTAGAGTGTGAACCATAGATGCCTTCATGCACCTCTACTAATGCTTGTTTGGATTCATCAGGTTGTAAACACCTAAGGAGGGTACCATCTAGACCTCGTCTATACAAGTCATTAGCAATGATGACGAACCATGAAGCACTACGGATTAGGTGACGTTTCTCATTCCGGGAGTAAGTGTCCAGAACAATCTGGTCATGTAGGTAGGAGAAGATGTGATGGTAGCGGGATGAGTCATGTCCTATGATAGAATAGATCATCCAGGAGTCAGGGGAGTCATAGGCTGGGTAGTGTAACATCTCCACCAGGAATTCATGTCTAAAATCATTTTCATGCATTTGCAGCATAGAGGCAAGAGTAGCCATGGCATCTACCGCTTTATTATCAGCCCTCAAAACCTGTTGAAATGTGATATGAGTAAAGTACTATTTAAGATCATCAACCAATAATTTATAAGGTACCAAATTTTCATCCCTTGTCTAATAGATATCGTTGACTTGATTAATGACCAACTGGGAATCTCCAAGAACATTTAGTTCATCCACGTGCCACTCAAAGGCGATCTTCATACCATTGATGAGGGCTTCATACTCAGCAATGTTATTCATACAAGGAAACAACATTTTGTATGCTTTTGGTAATGAGTACCGTTGAGGTGTAATGAACAATATCCCAGCACTTGACCCCTACTGGGTAAATGAACCATCAAAAAACATAGTCCATGAGAGATGTGTAAGAAGTAATATGGACTCATCTCGAAATTCAATTTGCAATGGTTGATGATCAAATAGAGGTGCTTTTGCCAACTGATCTGCTATTGCTTGGCCCTTAATGGATTTCCTTTCAACATATTCAATATCAAACTCACTGAGAAGCATGACCCATTTAGCTAGTCTACCTATGAGGGTACCTTTGTTGAGTAAATATTTTAGAGGATCAATTTTAGCAATTAGACGTGTAGTATGAGCCAACATACATTGTTGCAATTTTTGTGAAGAAAACACCACTGCAAGGCAAGCCTTCTCTATAGCAGAATATTTCATTTCATAGGAGACCAGATTTCAACTAATGTAATAGATAGCCCTTTCTTTCTTATGCTGATCTTCTTGAGCCAATAAGATACCCAATGATGTATCTGTAGTAGATATGTAAGGTATAAGTGGCTTCCCATGAATGGGAGGCATCAAGATTGGTGGGTTCGCAAGATACTGCTTGATTTATGTGAACCCTTCATCACATTCTTTATTCCACTGATAAGCCACACCCTTGTGCAAAGTCTTGGTAAATGGTTGTGACTTGTCTTCCAGTTGAGAGATAAAATGCCAGATAGACTACATGCGGCCTTGAAGTCCTCTCATTTGTTTGATATTTTTAGGTGGCGGCATTTCCAGAATAGCTTGTACTTTTGCAGCATCTACTTCAATACCTTTGGAAGAGATAATATAGCCAAGCAACTTACCAGATGTTATGCCAAATGCACATTTCTTAGGATTGAGCCTTAGACTCAATTGTTCCATACAATCTAGTATAGGACCTAGATCGACAAGATGTTTCTTTTGGTGCATGCTTTTAGCCAAAGTGTCATCCACATAATCTTCCATAGTTTTATGCATCATGTCATGAAATATGGTGGTAACTGCTCTCTGATATGTAGCACCGACATTTTTGAGTCCAAAGGGCATGAAATTCCAGCAGAAGGTGCCCTAGGCACATGTGAAAGCTATTTTCTCTTGGTCCTTTGGTGCAATTTTTATCTGGTTATAACCAGAGAAACCATCCATTAGTGAATACATTTCATACCTAGCTGTCATAGCTACGATCATGTCAATATTAGGCAATGGGAAATCATCCTTAGGACATGCCAAATTCAAGTCTCAGAAGTCTGTGCAGACTCTTATAGATTTATCATGTTTCGATACTGGAACAATATTAGAGATCCATTCTGCATAATCAATTACTCTAATAAACAATGCCTTAAGCAATTTCTCTAAATCAGCTTTGACCAATAGAGCTACGTGTGGATGCATTTTTTGAAGCTTCTGCTTGATGGGTTTAACACCTGATGCAATGGATAGATGATGCATGATTAGATTAGGGTCTAATCTAGGCATATCTGAATATTTCCATGCAAAGTTAATCTTTTTCTTTCTGAAGAATGTGGTGAATTCCTCTCTTTCTGCCTCTGATAGTGATTGTGCCAAGTGAATAATCTGAGGTTTTGCCTCTGTACCCAAGTTGATAGGTTGAGTTGGTTCAATAAGAACATATGATCTTTCCTAAAAATGACTTGGAAGCACATCAAGTATCTCATCCTCAAGCGCCTCAGAGAGGTTTTCACCTTTGGATACATCTTTTATTTTGACTATTTTAGGCTCTGATACTGCCACAACGTGGTTTTCACCATCAGAGCGCTTATTTTTTTGTTATTTTTATTTTGTGACTAAGATACTTGATGTCAGCCTCAGTCATGTTTACACTTGCTTTGCTGGTAGGAGATGTTACAGGTTTGATAGCGTGTAGGTAACAGGCAAGAGCGTAATCATTCTAGAATGTAAGGACTTCATTAGATGGGGAGGTAGAGTTCCAGTCTATAAGCTTAGGATGGTGAAGTGAAAGAGGAGTGACAGGTTCAAATGCGTTCATGGTATAATCATCAAAGGCATGGACAAGCAAGTCAAGACCCAAAGCAATCTCATCCAAAGGTATAGTTGAATTCCTTTGATTCCTAACGACCATAGTAGACGACATGTTAACACCCAGGGAGTCAGACTCATGTGACCTTACACTAGACCATTCACCTACTTCAAGAAGGTTTTCATATGCATTTGCTATATCTGTATCTCTGTCAGAAGTGGCATATGACATGCTATCAAACTCATATTCATGGGAGTTCATTTCATCATTAGGTCTCATGTCAAGAACGTGAGTAAAATCAACTCTTTGTCCCCAGTTGGGATGAGTTCTACCTAGAACCTTTGCTATGGTTAGATGAGCACCTGTTGACCTAGGTACCTCAGTAGTGTTTGTATCATCACTTACCTCTTGTTTAAGGAGAAGTGACTGGAATTCCTGATCAAATTGTTCTTGAAAGTGTGGTGGTATGTGTACATTCCTGTGATGATCAGGACCTAGAGGATACATTTCTTTCCATTCTTCATAAATTAATGGAGTAATGGAAGTGGCGGTATTAGAATCACTGTCAGTGTTTACTGTACTGAGACATGGTACAAAGTTATCTAGCTTAGCAAAGAATGCTGCTAGGTCTGGTGGAATAGGATAAGGAAAAGTATCCTCATCAGAGCTATCTTCAGGTTCTGCAATTGTAGGTATTTCTTCGGGTGTTGGTTTCTTATCTTCTCGAGGTACAAGCTTGTTTATTCCTAATTGAAATTTGAGTTTCTAGAAGTCTATACCTGTAGAGTCACGTGTTCTGTGACCAATAGCTTCAAGTGGTGCAATCAATCCCTTATGATTCACACCTTTGGGACCATCCCCTGTATAGCCAAATTGTTTCATAATAGATAAACCTTTACCATATTGTTCAGGTTTTATGTCATAAGGAGGAGTATTTTCAGAATTGTCTTCTCCTTTATAGATCCAAGCTTTGATAGCTCTATTTTCAGATTCTTCTTCTAATGGTACTATGGCTTGTACAAAGGTACCACCATAATTTGTTGGAGGAGAAACCATAGAAGGTTTAGTGTTCTCAAAAGGTCTCCCAAAAGAACGGGGAGACAAAGGCAAAGATGTAATAGATAATACAGGTCCAATCTGATATCCTCCCATATCAGTTTCTTTGAGAGTCAAGTTCTTTTCCATTTCTTTTAATTTATCCTTAAGGATTTCAGTAGATTCTCTGTTGGTAGGCACAAGGATGTCAGCAGATTTTGTGAGGGCATTAAAATCATAGTGTGTATTAGAAGGTATAGTCACTTTAGAGCCTTGGAATGGGAACTTAATGCACTAATGGTATGTAGAAGGGACAACTTGCATTTCATGAATCCATGGCCTTCCTAGCAGGATATTGTATGCCAAAGGGATGTCAAGCACTTGACAGATAACATCTCGTTCAACAGGACCAACTCTAATTGGAAAAACAACTAAGCCCTTGGATTTATATTCTTCCTCATCATAGTCTTTAATGGTAATCTTTTTGCGAGCATCAATGTAATCTTCACCATAGCCTAACTCAATAAGGAAACTAGCAGAGCAAATATTTAGGCCAGCACCGTTATCTATGAGAACATGACGAATATGCTTTGGAACTATCATGACTTCAATGTGCAGAGGATTATTATGTGGGTGACTCAAAGAATGGTCATCTTCCTTAGAGAAAGACAAGTAATGTGGGGAGGTCAAGTGACCTACCATAGATTGAAACTGGTCAAGATCAAGATCTTTTGGGACATTTGCCTCAGTGAGGGATTTGGCCAGGATTTCCCTATGAGCAGGGGAGATTTTCAGGAGCTCAAAAATAGTTATCTGAGCATTAGTACGTTGCAATTGATCAAGAATGCTATAATTGGTAGCATTAGATGAGGAACCCACTTTGGGATT
>MU224951.1:10863594-10902149 GCA_018584345.1 Thuja plicata | reverse complement strand
GTGTCATGCATGAATTCCATGGAGAGAGCACCAAATTCTCTCAAATGGTCTTGAGGGTCAGATGTACCCAAGTATTTGTCATATTTAGGAAGTTCAACTCCTTTGGAAAAAGGAGGCATGTGAAGATATTTATAAAATGGGAAAGGATAGATACTTTCCAATGTGAATTGTGTAACAGGTTTGTCTTTCTCTTTCAAGAGTTGAGAGAGTTGCCCTCGCATAGTTTGCACTTTTTTGCACAAGCATGAATTTTCAGTTTCTTCCTCTTTCCCAATAAGTGTCTCTACCTTGTAATCAGAGGGAATTTTAGCACCTTGGGTGGCTAATTCGAGAAGGTATTTCTCCTTCTCTTCTTTCATTAGGACCGCCATCATTCTCATGAAGTTTTTATTATTGTGGGCCTTTATGATATCTTCTTGGGTTATCTCCTTCTCTACTTGAGGAGGAGGATCTTCAGTCTAGTTGAAAATGGGTCCACCCATTTGACTATGTATAGTCATGTTGCTAGAATGCAAGGACTCAAGATGTAAAAATCTGGTATGAAAAGATTGAGTGTTCTCTGAATATGAGTCTTCTTGGAATAAAGGATTTCAAACCCTACTATGATCCATAGGAAATGACCATTTATTGTAAGGTTGTCATACTGGGGAAGGAGATTGATATGATTCCTCACTAGATGTAGCTGGTAATGGTGTGGAAAGTACAGATTCATCTTGATTGATTGAAGGAAATGTTTTGCCACTTCGAGTTGTGACAGTCATAGACAAAGTTTTGAACAAGGAATGTGAACTAGGACCAAACTTGAAACTGTCTCAAAGATTGCACAAACGTGCCAAAAGGTGAAGTATCCTTGGTGCAAATATTCTAAGATGAGGCTAAAACAAGCCAAGAGATGACTATTGAGAAACAAGGCATGATGACACAGATGAAATGAATCAAAAGGACATGAGACAAGACCAGTTTAAGCAAGAATCACGTAGTTCTCAACCCAAGAAACCAAGTTTCAGACTGTGTGAAGATAAATGGTAGAAAAATAGACCCATATCAGAGTCCAAATTTGATAGAAGTACAACTGAATGAATGATTTCAGCTCATTGTTTTGGACAAAAGACTGCAGTTTTGTGTGATGAAATGCTCTGTCGCACGAAGTTTTTCATCGAGCTGCGCAAAGAAATGTTGTCTTTGTGCGAAGAATGACACCAGAGGATAGATAATGACTGATAGAAGAGTGACATTGTTGCCAAATATCACATGACAGTGTAATACATATCACACAAATATTCTCACCGATTCACGTGAAGATTGGGAAATTTCACGTGAAACTATGCAAATGTTAAAAAAACTACATTTACAGAATCAGACTGTTAAGGCCAGTTTGCATTTTCCAAGATGAAATCATGCTATTTTCCAATAGATAGTTCTAGTTACAAATTATTTTGGACATGTTCAAGATTGACAATTTGTGTGTTTTGATGATAGTTTCAATTGTTCAAGTGATACACCCACACAAAACACATTAAACATAATGTTTATAGTACCAGAACAAGAACATCACAACCCTAGGATAGCCAGGACAATATCTGTTGAATCCCCACTTGAACTGAAGTTCAACTATGCTTACTCTTAGCGGATAACTTAGAAGCTTGGAAGCACGGGCTCCTTACATATGCACTCACTTCTCAGGCATACCAAGCTTTGAACCCCAAAGGAATTGCTTCCCAAAGGGCTGTTATCTCTACTAAAAGCTAAAAATGTGGGGTGTCTTAGTCAGTCTCTGACCTTCCGTGCCAATAAATAGAAGGTTTTTGGAAAACTAGAACAATAGTTTGTAGTAAGGTCATCCGTTCAGGTGGTTGTGATCAAGTCATTTTCCCAATAAAGGGGGCTCTCCCAATCCTTTCAAAGCAAGGATTTCACCTTAAAAATTTTGAGACTTTAACGCACCACGAGGGTACTGGAGGAGATTTTGGTTGCCACAATGAATTCACACATGTCTATTGTGACATTAATCACAATAGCATTTTTTATATACCAGTTTGGAAGGGCTTGGCTTTAGCCTGTTACCGGTTGGGCATCCACTCTCACTGGCTCTGCTAAAGCTCTCGGGAGGTAGCCACTCTAGAAGAATCACATGAATTTCTCTTACACCCAAGATCCATAAAGGCGAGGGGAGAGGATACGTTCATGTAGTTCTTAGGATTACAATCTAAAAAACACTTCAATCACGCAAGACAATGATTCATTTTAAGCACCAACCGAAGTGTGTTTTAACTACTAAAAATAAACATAAGAAGTTTTGAAAACAAGCAAGGTCTTCGACAAACGTCCTGCAATAAAACCCATTAGTAGTTTGTAATTCCTTTCTTCATATCAACGTCCTGCAAAAAACATGTTAGAATTTTTTAATGGCTTTATCTTTAGCTCAGCGTCCTGCAAACCACTGTCAAGCTGTTTCAAAAAGACAAAATCAGGGAAACACAATTGTTAGAAAACATCAGGTGGTTAGAAAACTGAGATAATAAAATATCAAAAATGAAAGCTCTGGTCTGTAATTTTGCGTGATAAAGTATCCTAGGTCACGCGAAGAAGTTCTGTGTACCACACGAAGAACTAGAAAGTTCGCACGAAATTAAAACAAAACCTGTACGGAAGTATGGATAGAATGCAAAAAAATGAAAAATATGAAATGAAATGAGGCCAGATAGAAATATACCTACCCCATGGTGGGCGCCAAAAATGTATGCGGTAAATTTGGCCTTGTTAATTCACCATACACTTCAACATAGTCGTTCTTCACCAGGTACACACAAGACTGAATATGAGATTATTCATCTTATTTGCCTGCATGATTCGACCTGTTGCCTTCTATCCAGACGGGGTTTTTGAAATTGCTCTTAGGACGAGAGTCTCACAACCATGGAACAATCTAGGAACGAAGGATTTATCGTGATGGATGCAATACAATGCAATATTATGCTAAGAAATGAGAGATATGAGATAATCTAAGACATGATGATCAATTCAATTAATCCAGAAATTGAAACTATCTTATTGCAAAATGAAATTACTCTATATGAGATTAGCAAGAAAATGAGACAA
Source organism: Thuja plicata (assembly GCA_018584345.1). Taxonomy (NCBI): domain Eukaryota; kingdom Viridiplantae; phylum Streptophyta; class Pinopsida; order Cupressales; family Cupressaceae; genus Thuja; species Thuja plicata. The sequence continues at coordinate 10,899,050 of MU224951.1, read as the reverse complement.
TAATTCAATATTCTAACAATGCAAAAGTGAGTGGGGGTTTCAGGCGTTTCAAATGAAGAATGAGAGTTCTTTTATAGACTCAGAGATGATCAGAATAGAAACTTTCCTCTTTGAAATAAAATAGATAGAAAAGCCAGTTTAAATAGAAAGATTTATTCAAAAGAATACAATAAATTGTTTTCTTTTTGCTTTAACTGTTTTCTTTCTTTGATTTAATTATGTTTTATTTGAATTAAATTATTTTCTTTCTCTTTAAAGCCCAATTAATTCAAAGTTTCCATTTCTGAATAAAAGAAATATTTTTGATAGAATATTCAATTAATTAAATAAATATGACCTCATAATTGATTTTTCTCAATTATTTGAATATTTAAATTCAATTATTGAAAATGAGGATATTTATTTAATAATTAAATATCAATTAATTCCTTTTTCATGTGTCTCAGCTAAAGAGGGTGAATTTAATTTAATTAAAGTGCAAGGGCTTTATAATTAAACTAATTCAATCATAGGGTTTGTTTAGCCAATAAATATTTAGGAATTAAATATGATGTATGATTAATGTAGATTCAGGATTTTCTACATTTGACACTCAGGTCGAGTAGAGTCACTCAAAAACTCAGAATTGCCTAGTACAATAGGACTTTGATGATCCAGAAGAATGACAAATGCAACAAAATTGGTTAGAGTCGCAAGATGCCAATTTTGGGGTGTTACATGGTGAAGTTCGGTGTCAAAGGTATGTTCTCTTCTATAGCCTGAACCTAAGTTTTATATGTAGGTGTCAAAGATTTGAGTATCTTTGCAATCACTTCTTCCTTATTGTAAGTTCCTCCAGAGTTCCTAATACTAGTAACCACTTCAATAATTCTCTATGCATATGATCAAATGTTCTCATCTTCTCTCATCTTCAGTGATTCCATCTTTGTCTTCTAGTTCTGTTACTTTGCTTGCTTTGTAAACTTGTCTCCAACATATAGTGCTTCCAGTCTTGTCCTGATTTCATGTGTAGAGTCCAAGTCCTTTACTTTAGTAAATTATCCTTTTGATAGTGCACTGATCAAGGATTCACTTGCGACCATATTGCATGAAAATAGCTTCTTTTCATATTTAGTGACTTTCTCTAATTCATCCTTAGTCGCTACCTTTTCTTTCTTCTTTTTTATCATCTAGTAATCAATTCCCAGACATAGCAAATATTTTATCATCTTGTTCTGCCAACTGTCAAAGTATTCAGGATCAAACTTTGGACTATCCTTCTTGTAGTAAGTCATCTTCAAGATCACCTCAAGTTGTTAAAATTTCTTTCTGAGGACCAATATATTTGATACCAATTGTTAGGAATAAGAATCCACAAGACAACTGAGAGGGGGGGGGGTGAATCAGTTGTAATATAGATTATTAAATTTTGAATTTTAAAAACCAAACATGCAAATGTAAATGATAACACAATAAATTCCAACACCATAACACAATATTTATTTTCAAGGAAATCCTGTTAAAGGTAAAACCCCGGTAGGAATTAACACCCACAAATAATGTACTGAGAGTATAGTATCCCTGTTAAAAGATATTAGCCTTGTTAGGAGCTTGTTATAACATTATAGTACACGGTCCCTGTTAGGAGTCAAAGAAAATAGTAGGCTCACTGCCCAAAGAAGGTTAAAGCCACCCTTAAGGATTTACAATCTGAATCAAGTGTATAAAGAAAATACACATTCCAGTGAATTATCTAATAGAAAATGTCTTTACTTGGTCAGTTCCAATGAAGTATCAACTCTGCTTTGTATCCAATAGTCAACAAGCTTCACAGCTTCCACATATCTCTGTTATTCTTCCTCTATCACACCTTCTCCACAAGAAAAGATCATTCATATATACCCTCTTACAATAATTCATTAGGTCGGCCAGTTAAGCTTTCCTAATACATAATTAACTAGGTCATCTAATTAAGGCTTTCCATCATACAAATAATTACATAACCCATTTCTAAGATACACATGTTATCTATAACAAGTATATATCATTTACAATCCATCACATATACTTCCAGATCCATAATTCATGCTCACAATTAATTTCACATGCTACATGTATGAAGTCGGCCAGGAAATAGGTCTTCTCCAGAATACATGCCACAACTGACGTCATCAATATCCAAAAATAAATAAAACTCAACCCATTACTCTACCATATGTCGGCTATCCATCAGTAAGCTTGCAAGTTTTGAAATATCTTCACCAGAAATATATACCCGAAACATAGAGACCTTCTCTGTCCAGAATCACAGTTACAGTCCAGAAAACTAGTCTTCACAAAATCAACTGTAACATCCACAGTATGCAACATAGAGCCAAGAAACCTTAGGAATAAGGTCAACACACATCCTTCTACATAAATCCAACTTTGATCATTCTGAATGATCCGTAAAGTGCCCATACACACCTTCTAGTCAAGTACCCAGTTTGTCTACTTCACTGAAATATATGTTGACATCAGTGAAAAAAATTGAGTATCAACAGCATGATCAGTAACCAAAACTGATATCATCCAACAAACCTTTATTAAGAGGCTTAATAAATTATTTAATGGAAAAAAAATATTTAGTCGTATCTCCTAGACAGCTTGCAAAGCACAAAGTGAGTAGTCTAATGTTTTATGTTTTCATTACATGTCATAGAAGGCCAACTATTAGTAGTTTGATGTTTATGTCTTCATATTCGTGGTGTTGCAAAAAACTAGATAAATCAGTAACACAAAATCTTGCAAGAAATTGAAGATTTTTAGTAACAGAGTGCAGACAATAGTTTTATATCACAGATAATAATATGCATAGATGACAGTCAAAGAGTGTAGATGACAAGAAAAGAGCACAAATGACACTCAAATTGCATAGACAATAGTCAAAAAGTGCAGACGACAGTCAGTAAAAATGCCAGAAAAATAGTATACCTAACATGTGACAACACATATTTCAAGGTGCACGGACGACTAAACCAAGGTACCTATGGAAGTATGTGGAGATGACAGTCAACCTACACAGACGATAGTTTAAAAATTAGAGTCATTCAACCGTGATTTAAACAAATTTTATAAAATTTTGTCACCATTTAACTAGGTAAAAATATCTCTCTAATAGAAACTCAAGAGATAACAATGTGAAATATCACAAAAATAGTTTAAATGATTAAAAATATAAGTCCTTTTCATCCAGAGCGGAGACGATTGTCTCTAGGAGGAGATGATGATCCACACAAACAACCGTTCTATGCAAATGACCATTCTAGGATGAAGATGAATCTATGTAGAATCACAGACGATAATGTGTAAAAGAGTCTAGAAAATGGCAAAGATTTTCCAAAAAAATTAAAGTTTTAGGGATGTGGGTCCCATCAGGCATGCCAAAATGTATATGATGAAAACCTACCTGTGTGGAAAAATCTTAGACACGCAAAATTTAGTCATAAATCTCTAATTTACACATGTTAATAAAAAGATTGAAACCACACAAAGCTTGCAACATAACCTCCGATGATCCAAACAGGTGCACCCAAGAATTGTTGATTTTCTCTTAGAGAAAAATGTGGGTGTGCTCTCCCAACATAAGATATAAATCCCACTATTTGATTAAATGATTAGGAATGATACTAAATGCAAACTAGATAGAATGATATTGAATGAACTCAAGAACTGGTTGTTGGAGAAGTAGTATCAAGCATTCAATGCAAGGATGAGAAGTAGGAATGAAAACTAAATGCAAGAATAGTATTGAATACAACAACTAAGAATGAAAATACTATGATACATGCAAACAAATACCAAACATGTTAGGAAAATCTCTAAATGTATGCAAATAACTCTAAGCACAAAATAGCATGATAACTCTAATATGAAAATGATGGGTGATTTACTCTTGGAAAGGCTCTTATTTATAGGATTTTGGAGGACTTGCATGAGGTGGATCTCACGTGGCATCCAATTAGGTGCCACATGAAGGACACATAATCCATGCAAGAGTCCAAGTTTTCTCACACATGTGTGAGAAAATTAAGATGTGATTGGTCAATGTATACTTCAAGCACACATATAAGAGATCTTGTTAGAGATGTCATAGACTTGGTTCAATGAGACATTTTTAGCAAGTGTAAGAAGTTTTCATCAAGGTTGTAAGAAACCTTGTTTAGGAACTTTTAGTAATCTTTGAAAAGGTGAATTTTGGAAATTTGCTCACACACGTGTGAGCAAATAATTAGGACTAATGGGTGTGGGAATTCAAAAATTATCCTAATTAACCTCAGTTAATTAGTGAATAGGTCTATTTGTTGAGAGTGACATGGGTAGGGTAGGATCTAGGTCTATAATTAGAATTAATACAAATTAAATTTAGAATAATCATAGCTTAGTACAATATTAGAGTGTGGAGGGAATAAATAAATTAAAATTTATTTAAAAGGGGAATTTAATGGAGGAAAGGTATTAAATAAGATTTAATATACTTAGGGAAAATGTATTTAATTTAAATACTATAGAAGATGAAAAAAATTTAATTAAATAGGTGGAAGAATATAACAAATATATTTAAATAATTATAATGTTAAGGGATGATTTTAGGCATCTACAATGTCATTCCTGCTAGACTAAGGCCTATCATTTTTACCCACTTTTGTTGTGAGATCCTTTAAAGCACTTATGAATTTGTCTAATTTTTCTTCTTCCTTGTTTTATTTGAGGCCCTAGGGTTATGTAGTTTAGCATCACCCCTCTTTCCTAATTTTCCAGAAGCTTTCTTGTTATTTTTTATGGTGACTACATCTCTACTTGCATCTGTCAAAATTGTGGATTTCTTGATCTAATTTCATAGTTTGTTTTACTATCATAGGAATCCATATTGTATTATCCTAAAAATTAAGCACTTTATTTTTGCTCAATTTATGATCATTTTGGACCCGCTTTAGTGTGGTTCCTTTGATTGGGCTTCATATTATACTTAAATGTATATTCTATTAACATATGGGTCCTTGTTTCTTTCCTAATCCTCCCTAATTTGTGTAAAATTGAGGTAGGAGCTCATTTCTAAGAATCCTCCCCTATTTTCATCCAATTGCAAAAATTCCCCCTTCCTTTTATGATTTTGGATTTCTATCTCGATATCGAAATCAACTGACTTTCCAGATCCCACATTCATTATAGGCCATGCCCTCCAATCACAAGAAAGAAACATTCTAGATGGGTATAGTCAAAGTTTGACCACACTCCCCAGGGGTGTAGTCAAAGTTAAACTTTACCCCTAGATTTTTGATCCAAGATTGAGCCCTACATCCTATTTGGAACATTCATTGGGGTTCTGGATCCATGGTCACCCTGTGTAATTCTATTTCTATATGCACTATAAAAGGATGTCCCTCTTCATTCATTTTAGATACAGAAGATCATCATTATGAGCATATTCATTATTGTCAAGCAAACATTGAGAAAATAAATTATGAGAAGTATTGAGCATCCAAGTGCAATTCAAGTGGCAGTCTAGAATTCAAGTCTAAAAGTATTCAAGGTGTCTTCCATAGATAAGGATTCTTTCCCCATTGAGTCCAAGAAAAAGAGCTTCTTGGAAGGACATTAGCATCATTTCTTCATTCATCAATTATTCATTGGTGATTTACGAAACATCTTCATAAGGTTTTGTCTTGCATGATTTCCTTTTGGTTTTTGTGTGGAGTCAAAGCTATTGCATCAATATTCTTGATCACATTCAAAGAGGTAAGTGTATCTACATTGCATAATACACTGCATTTCAAATATAATCTCTATTACATGTCAGCATTCCTTACTTCATTTCAATTTAAGGTTAATTCATAAACTGGGGTTTGACCAAGGCAAACACGTCTTCCACAAATAATTTCCCTTTTTCAGTGTGCAGGAACATGTTTCTAGATTTATGAAATTGGATTCGGGCATTTTTGGGGTTATCTCAGAGATCATAATAAGAAAGTACACAATCACAAACAGAGGGCCATTGCCAAATCTTGACTTGTACCTTGAAAGTTGACTTGTTCCTAGAGGTCTCATATTTTGACAGTCAAAAGTTATAGGTGTCAGGGTCCCAGATCCAAAATGGTTTCAGTCTATGACATCTCTGTGACTGGAAATTGCAGTCTCAAGGCATATAACCTCCTATTTCATTTCAAGCTAAACAAATAATTTTCCAATCTTGCATTTAGTTCTAGAGATATCATTGCATCAGTCATTTTTTAGTCATTTTCCAGATCCATAATCAATCCAATATCCTTCAAAAGGAAAACCAAATTCACCTTTTTTTTTAGCTATGCATTAGCACCCTTTATCCATTTGGTTGTGCTAATAAAACTTGAAATTAAGGGTTGGATTTGTGTTCCTAATGTATACTATAGGACCTTGGTGAGTGATCTCTACTCTCAACATTTTTTACCATTTTTTTATTATACATTTTGGTGAACCCAACACATGATACCTTCTTTTTATTTGGTGGTTAGATCTTATTTGTGTGCGATTTTTTGTATTTCTTTTGCATCATAGTAGATCTTATCTTTTCTACTTTCCTATTTTGAGAACTATTTTTTTGTGGTTAACATGGAATTCTCTAATTTGGATTGGTGTGCAATTACTTATGTCATTACTTTCCTTCTTACCTCTCTTTATCAAAACAAATGGAGTGAATCAAAGCATGTTGCATTTTGTTACATTTCTATTCCTTCATGTTATTCTTGTGTATGGCATAATGTGGTTAATACATATATCTCTTTATTATAAGCCACATTTCATAAATGTTATCAATACTTCATATGTTTCTTATCCACATTTTAACTCAATGCATGCAATGTGTTAATGAACCTAATGTTACTCCCCCTAATCTTCAAAATCAAACTCATCCTATTGAAACTAATTTTTGTGATCCTTATCAAAAATTTCATAATATATTTCATAATGTGGATGTTAGACATTTCATAGATGAAATCTCTCATAAAATAAGAAATAATCCACCTTCTTCTTCCCAACATAAAAATAGTAAGGTGGTGATGTTTCTATTTCTCTTTCTCATATTCATAGATCATTACAGTCTAATCAACATGATCAAGGAACCAATGAACATAGCCCTAAAGCTACTTCTAATCCTCCTCAAGCATGTCGTATACCTCAAGCTAACAATTTAACTCAACCAAAACTACCTCTCAATTTTATTTTTCCCATACCATCTAAAAAACCTTCACCTTATGGTGACCGTGAAGTTTTGGCTAGAAGAATCTATCTAGATATCAATTGTGAGAAATAAAAGCTAGTGTTTAAAGGGAATACAAAGATAAATTAAGCATTAAAACAACTAACCAATTACCACATATAATATTAAACCAATAAGAGAACTAAAATCACCAATAAAAGCCTAAGAGCATGCAAACCTCTCAAACTAAGTAGAAGCTCCCTTTGATGTGTAGATTTAGTCCAAGATGGCTTGGATGTGTGCTAAATATTTGCTTCAAAACTTCAAGAGATTGGGTAAGTGTTTCTCCTAGGATGATTTGGGAATTATGATGGTGCAATGGATGTTTTTGGATCTCAAATGGGAATTATAAGTTTGCATGAAAATGTGGATGAAAATGGAAGAGTGAAGGGTTCAATTTATAGGCAAATAGAGGGAGAAATGGAGGGTCAAGATACAAACTTGAGGAAGGGTCAGGATGTATTTGAGGGAGAGCACATGGATTGTGCTTTCTCAAATGCCTCTCATAGTGAAAAGTTTCGCAAGGAGAGATGTTTGGAAGAATGGGGGAATGTGACCATTTTGGGAGATGTGAGATGGGACAAGATGGAAAAAGAAGGATGGAGTGTGTAAGAGGGATGTAAGAGCATTTAAGGAAGACTTAATGAGATATGGATGGAGATTTGAGTGATGTGACAAGAGGTTGACTTTGGGGTTGGGGTTGAGTTCTTAATCCTTGGATTAGGATTGTGCACATGCTTAGGGAGTGATTAGGCTTAGGTTTTGAGGACAAATGGGGTGATTAAGAAGATGTGATGGGAGGAGAGAAAATGAGTGGAGGGATTAAATGGTTAATTGGGGTTAATTAACTAATAAGGAAGGGTTAGTGTGTGTGAATGGGTTGGGTTGAGTTGGAACCATGGGTTAGGTGGTTAAGCATGATTAGTTTAGGGGTTAAAGTTAGGAGCCATGTGCTAAAATTGAATTAAATAGAATATTTAATTCACAAGTAAAAGAGGATTTATGAAAATTAAGTTAATCAAATAAATATATTCATTCAACTTAATAGTGGAAAATGGATTTAATTAATTATTAGACTATGGGTTGTCATTTGATAATTAATTGGACTATAGTTAATTAATTGAATTAATTGAGCTAAGGGATAACATAAATTAATCAAATAAATATATAATTATTTAATCAATAATGTTTTAGAAAGGTACTAAATTTAATTAAATATGTTTAATCAAATTTAGGTGTCTACATTTTGCTCCTCTTTGACATAGGGTTAGAATAATGCTATTTCAAAGATATTTAAAATAATGGATGACGTGAAGATGCGACTTAGACAACTAAGTTGCCCTAGGCTGATGGAGAGAATAGAATTTGGTTAGGGTGATGCCCCTTCAAGAGGATGGTAGGGAGAAATAGCGAAGCCCTGACAACATCTTGAAAAGAAAGTGAAAAGAGACGAAGAAGAAAAGGAAAGGACAAGGGGTAGGGAGAGAGAGGTAATATCAAGAAATGGGTGAAATGCGGTGTATAAGAAATTTGGAGGAGATGGGGGGTCCAGGGGTGGAAAAGAAAGGTCTAGGGTGGGCTATATATGACTAGAAGGGCTACATAATCATTTTATTGTGCACTTTGACCTTATAGAATCATTCATGATTTTTGAGCTCTACGATTTGACAAGATGATGGCTAAGAGTGGGTAACCGAGGTATCAGATAGACGTGGTGCATAATGTATGGTAGCACAGGGCATTGGAAAGATAGGTAGGCTCGAGAAACTGGCTTTGTGTTTTCGTTTTTGATGCTATCTGTAGGTTTAGGGGAATAAAAAATGTGTTCCTGCAAAAGGATCCCTGACGGGAACACCATTGGGATCAGTAGGAATGTGTTCCCACAAAAAGTTGGTCAGGGGTTAGGGTTAAGGGATTTTTGTGGGAACGTAAATGGGGAGGGAGGGTTTGAATTTGTTGCAGGAATGCATTTCTGCAAGGATGTTTCATGGGAACACATTCCCAGAGTTGATGGGATGGGAGGGGAAAAAATGAAGTGGTCCCGCAAGGGAATAGGGGGGTAAGGGGGAGGTGACATCATGTTGTGGGAATGTATTCCCGCAACATGAGGCTAGTCACCAGAAACATGTTCCCACAGTTGCGGGAATATGTGCTAGATGGGCGGGAATACAAAGAGGAAGGGAATGGGATAGAACGACAAGAGGGAGGAATGAAATGGAGTTTAACAGGTTTTGGGAAGGACTAATGAGTGCTTGGATTATGTGCAGTGGTCTGTTAATTGACTTGCATCATGGTAGAGATAGGCTGTCGTGCTATGAGTAGCAGATTACTTCACACCGGCATAATGAGCTTGGGTGGATGTGATTGGCTTGGGTTACCTAGCACACATGCCCCATAGGCGGGTGTATATGGAGATGGTGATTGCATTATGTGAGCGGTGGAGATCTGAGATGACATCATTTTATCTCCTAACAAGGGAGATGATGATCACACTAGAGGATGTGTACCAGATATTCTAGTTTCCCATTTGAGGGACAAAGGTGGTGGTAGCGCACACGACACAGGATAAGGTCATTGCAACATTGGTTGGGCTAGGTTCCACACTCCCACTCCCTTTGCGACATGGTCAACTTGTGCTAGACCAACATTTGTACATGCATATAGCGCGTCAGATATACTTTTATGTATGTGGACTAGTATCGGGGTACATTTCCCTGGACACAAGAGGGACTGACATTACATTGAGCTTGATTCCAATGATCACGCAGATCATAGATGCAAGGGTACCCGCAACATGGGGTACATTGATGCTAGTTGAGATCTACCGAGATTTGTACTAGATAGTGTATCATGGTGGTGGAGGTCATGGGAGGAGTATCAAGTGTACTACCCTACTCCAAGTGTGGGCCTGGGAGCACATAGCTGTGCTCAGACTGATTGGGAAGATCACATGAGAAGAAGAGCAGTCTAAGGTGTACAGCTGGGGAGAGCCACTAACTTATCATGACATGGATGATACAGACTATTAGAAGGTTACCGATGATGAGATCCAAGATGGGATCACATGGAGGCCCTACACACAGGTTGGGTGATGGGAAGAGAACCAACTACATCTACCATACATGATGACACCCACATTCCTGATAGGGAGATGGGATCATATAGTAGAGCAGTATTGGCCATATAGAGTGGCAAGATATTTTGGATTCATGCAAGGAGTTAAGGATCCTACGAGGTGGTACTAGAGAGTGACCTGAGAGAGGGTGTCATAGTTTGGGCTGAAACTAGACAGGGAGGGTTTGCAAGAATCCTGGCAGGGTATTCAACTTGTCTAGTAGGATTGGCAGGGAGGGCTAGTAGATGCAGGTAGTACATAGGAGTACAAGGATTCTTTCAAGAGATTGCGTGCTGTGGGGAGGACACAATTACCTCCAGGAATAGATAGAGTTGGGAGAGAGGAATCCTTAGTGGTGGTTAGGAGGAGGATGAGGGGAGGATGTTAGGCGAGACAAGTGAGGCCCATAGCAGTGGTAGTTCCTTGGAGACGGGCACTGGTGGAAGGAGGTAGAGGAGAGACAGAGAGAGGAGAGGAGAGAGGAGAGGAGGCAAGAGGAGAGGAGAGAGGAGAGGGGGAGCAGGAGATCGGGGGAGAGGAGGTGATGGAGGTGGATGGGGGAGTAGGAGGTGAGACTGCCACTGGACATAGAGGGGCCCATAGATAGGAGGGGATCATCGTCAGGCAATCTTGGGATTCATTGGTAGAGAGACTGAGGTCCTTAGAGCTCATACACACAACCAATAGTTAGTAGTTGTGAGAGAATCTGGGGGAGAGGGATGAATTAAGGGTAGAGAGGGATACTCTAAGGATAGAGAGGGATTAGGCCTAGATAGAGAGGGATGCTATGAAAAAGGAGAGAGATCAAGCCCAGGTGGATGCAGCCAGCCTCAGGAGATAGGTGGTCGATTTGACCAGGGAGGTGGGAGAGTTGAGAGGAGAGCTGGGTGCTGCACATGCATAGTCTAGGATGCTGATGGAGGATGGGTTTTCCCTTATGGATGAGAGGAACAAAATTGTGGTGGAGAGGGATGGGTCACTGCGGGAGGTTGGGTGATGAGGGAAGAGATAGCTTTTGTTGGCGGAGGTGGTGTGGCTGGATGTTTTAGGGAGGTGATGACACTTAGAGAGTGGGTATGATGGTATAGAGATAGGTATCATGCTATAGTACCACTGGCGTAGAGAGAGTCATTCAGACCAGCTGGGGGCTCAGTGGTGTCAGGAGGAGGAGATGTGGCCTGGTCGACTTGAGGTAGTGAATAGGGGGAGGGTCTACACTCAGAGTAGAGGGGCATAGCCAGAGGACAAGGCATATCCAGAGGACAAGGAATAGCTAGGGCCACAGACACTTAGGTGGTGGGTCTGTCCAGATGCGAGATACAAAGAGCTTTGATATAGGAGCCTCTAGACAGGTACCAAGTATAGGGATGAGAACTGGTACAGTCACAGGTACTAAATCAATAGGAGGGACTTTTACATGGCTATGGAGTGCAGGGATGGGATTGGGATTCTCACTATTTTTAGAGCAGGCCTGAGCGGGATTGAGATATACATTGGGGCCCATAAAGGTACCAATTGTAGGGGTTGAGTAGGATGCAGGGATGCAAGATGCAGATAAGTAGCTTCCCACGGGGGCCCAAAGGGACAGTGATATATTGCAATGCTGTGCCTGTATTTTTGCTGGGACCTAGAGCCCATTTTTGTATGTATATGTATATGAGACACCGTGGATGGACATTGTGGACCTTTATTATTTCATGATGTTTAGGTAGATTTTTGATATATATGATGCAGAGTTTTTGGCCAATATGTATATGTTCTGAGTTTTGCATGTTTATGGATGTATGATTTATGGTATATGATGTTCTGACACATGGGTGATGTAGGATGTGATGCATATTTATGATATGTTGATTGTGCAGGATTGATGATGCTTGTATATGATTGACCGATGTATGTGGATGCAGGATGGGATATGACTTTATGATGTATGTAATGTCTATGCTTATGCTTGATGAAAATGCAATATGTATGTAAATGAAAATGAATGTGATGTTAATAATGCCAGATTAAAAATGACCTAACAATGTAAGATGTAAAATGCATCTAAAGTGAATTAACAATGCAAGATTAAAATGGAGCTAAAATGATTAACAATGCAAGACTAAAATGAATCTAAAATGAATTAACAATGCAAGACTAAAATGAATCTTAAAATGATTTAACAATGCAAGACTAAAAATGAATCTAAAATGATTTATGAATTAATGCACCTTATTCATGAATGATAATGTAAATGAAAGATACATCGAAAAGGATGACAATGGAGGTGAAGAATAATACAAGTGAGGATGAATGCAAGAGTGGGAAGTGGAAATGCAACACATCACTGTCCAACTAGGTTTGGGTTAGCGGTTGGGGAGAAAGGGGATGGGTAAGCATGTGCACAATTTGAATTCAGAGAGTAGGGGAGGATAGGTGATGGGGGGTTTCAAGTTTGCATCAGAGATGGGGGTTTAGGTGTGAGTAGGATAATGAGGGATTGGGTTTAGATGATTACTAGGATGTATGATTGATTCTAGGATGGGATTGTTTGTTTGATATGATTTTTGCTGGGGATATGATGGGGAGATAGATTATCCTTGAAGCTTGAGCAAGGGGTATTTCAGGATGGAATACCACCATATAGTTTGAGCACTTATTTTGATATAACAATGCTAGAGACCATGCCAAGATTACCAGGAATGCAAGGCCTTGTCACTGGTGTTAGAGAGGACTGATGCAACAAACATGCAGGGGTTGTCCCAACATCACACATGATTCTCGGAGGAGCTCATGGTGGAAATGATGCTGGAGAAACACACAAAAAAACTACATTTCCCAAGTACAGCATGCGAACCCAAATGGATTACATACATGCAAGGGTCACATCTAACTAACTCACAGGCAGGAAACATAAAGATCAAGTTCCCTATCTTAGGTGCATCCATTCACAACATACCATGCTATGATGAATCATGGCAACCTTGAGGAGGAGAACAAATGAAAGAATCAAGAATGATAAACAAGAACCAAAATCAAATTTCAAGATAGAAAATTCAACCACAAGACGCCTTTTTCTAGAGAGATCAAATGATACAGAATGTTGATTGGTTTTAGGTTTCACATGAGGAAGGATGTATCCTACAAGGATCTACTAATGGAGGAGCTATTAGACGTGTAGTTGGATGGCCAAAAGATGCGCTGAGGTCAAATTGCTGAATCAAGATTTTCTCAAATGGGACTTGCTATAGCACATGATTTAGAATGGAACTAGATCAATTTCTACAAGGAGATTGACCAAGGATGTGATATATGTACAGGCGAGACCAGATGTGAGACTGGACTAACACGAACAAGACATGTACAGGTGGAAAGCACTAGAAGATTAGGGATTGGGATAGGAAAAACATATGTACAATGAGGACTGATGATTATATACAAGAATGTATGTACAAAAGCTTAGGATAGAGGATAGGAGGATCGATGCGAGTTGGTGCGTGCGATGAGGGAACACCCAGCGAATATGAGCAATGATGAGGTTGAGGTGGATGTGGTGAGTGAGATGGAGTGGAGCGAGATTTTAATAGATAATGATACAGTCCCCTATGTATGATGCCTGATTGCCAAGTTTTCATCATGCATACTTGTCCAAGGCGCTTGATTGCCAAGTTTTCACCATTGGATGATTTATTTTCTTTTTACTTTTTGTTTATTTTCTTTTTTTTTTGACTTTTTTGTTTATTTTCTTTTTTTGACTATTTGATTTTTTGATTTTTTTGTTATCATCAAGGTGTCTTTTTACCAAATTTTCACCAAGACAATGATTTTTTCAAGATGTTTTATACTTTTTATGGATTTTTTTAGATAACTAGAATGAATAACTAGCTGTTAGGCATAGAAGTACCTGAGGTGAATGATGTTGATGGGATCATTCAGGATTTCTCCTTCAAGAGTAGATAACTGATATGCTCCAGAACCAAAGCATGCAGTGAACATATAGGGACCTTGCCATTGGACCTCAAACTTCCTTTTATTTTTTTGATTTGTGCCTACTTACTAATTGTCTTTTAGGACTAGGTCTCCCACCTGGAATTGGTGTGGGTGGATTTTCTTGTTGTAGCTCGTTTTGAGATTGTTTTGATAAATGACTAGGTGGTCATATGCTTGTTGACACTTCTCATCTAGTAGGTGCAATTGTGTGAGCCTAGCTACTCAGTAATTTTCATCATTGATTAGGCCTCTTAATGATACCTGGAGTGATGGCAATTAAAATTCAATTGGTAAGACAACTTTAGCACCGTAGACAAGGGAATATGGAGTGATGCTTGTGGGAGTGTAGTAGGAAGTATGATACGCCCAGGGGGAATGGTTAATTTGGAGGTGCGAGTCATGACCAGTATCACTTACAACTTTCTTGAGGATTTTGAGAAGGGTTTTATTAGTTGGCTCAGCTTGGCCATTTCCTTGGGGGAAATATGGACAAGAGTAATGATAATGAATTTGGAAGAGCTTGCATAGATCATCTACATTTTGGTTCTCAAATGGTGTTCTAGGATCTATGAAGATGGTGGTTGGGATGCTGAAGTGACAGACGATGTGGTAAAGGATGAACTTGGAGATTTGGACACTTGTCGTGAGAGTGACTGGGATAGCTTCAACCCACTTTGTCAAGTACTCAAAGGTCATGATGATGTATTTATGACCCTCAGAAAATAGGGGATATATTTCCAATGAGGTCAAAACCCTAACAAGAAAATGGCTAGGAGGGCATGACGGGATGTAGATCTTTCCCTAGGGCATGTATCAGATTAGCATGCTACTGACAGGGTAGGCATTTCTTCACAAATTTGCATGCATCATGCTCCATGGTAGGCCAGTAGTATCCAATCCTGAGAAGTTGTTTGGCCAAGACCATGCCACTTGTGTGGGCACCACAAATTATAGCGTGCACCTCTTGCAATGCTTGGGTAGCTTCAGTTTCATCTAGACACCTAGAGAGAATGTTGTGATAGCCTTGTCAATATAGGGTGTTAGCCACAATAGTGTAGCGAGAAGATCTGCAAATTAGGTTCTGGAATTGGGTGCTTGTGAGGTGGCGGGATATGATACCATTTTTTAGATAAGTGTGTATGTCATGGTACCATGGGGACCAACCAAGACACATATACGATTAACGTCATCGTTCTCATATGCGGGTGCATGAACTTGATTGACTAAGAATTTGTATTGTGTGGCATCATGTGGAATTTCAAAGGGGCACCTGATAGTAGCCATTGCATCAACAAACATTTTTTATAGGTGTGGTACTTGTGTGATCTGAAGATTGAGGAAGTGCTCCTTTAGTTTATCCACCATTTCTTTGTAAGGAAGTAGTTTGTCATCTTTTGTTTGGAATTCATCTAAGACTTGTTTGATGATAAGTTGGGAATCACCAAAGACCCATATGTTTTTTATCTTCCATTTGATAGCCATGCTAAGCCCAATGACCAATGCCTCATACTCTGCTATGTTGTTCGTGTAGGGAAATCCCAGTTTGAATGATTTGGGGATATAGTCACCTTGTGGGGTGATGAAAAATATGCCTGCACCTGAATCGTGGGCTGTGTAAGATCCATAAAAGTAGAGCTTCCATGCTGGTTGTTCTTTTATCATGCACAACTATTCATTGGGGAATTCCATGACTAGAGGATAAGCATTGACTAGTGGTGCCTCTACCAGTTGATCTGCAATAACCTGCCCTTTGATTGCTTTTCTATCAATATATTGAATATCAAATTCACTCAGGAGCATGACCTATTTAGCCATTTGACCTATAAGAGTTATCTTTGAGAGTAGGTATTTGAGTGGATCGAACTTTGAGATGAGCTGAACAATGTGACTAAGCATGTAATGGCGAAGCTTTTGAGTGGAAAAAACAACAGCTAAGCATGCTTTCTCCATGGGTGTGTAATTAAGCTCATATCCTATCAATGTGTGACTGATATAATATATGGCTCTCTCTTTGTCATTTTCATCTAACTGGGCCAGGAGTGCCCCCAGTGCTATGTTTGTTGCAGAGATGTATATAATGAGAGGCCTACCTGGTACAAGCGATACTAAGATGGGCAGATTTTATAGGTATCTTTGATCTTTTCAAAACTTTGCTAACAAAGAGGATCCCACTTGAAGTTTCTATATTTCCATAGGAGATGTGTGAATGGATGACATTTATCGGTGAGCTATGAGATGAAGTGTCACACTAATTGGAGTTTTCCCTACAAGAAACATAACTATCTGAGCGTCTTAGGTGGAGGCATCTCAAGAATGACCTTAACCTTTTTAGGATCTAGTTCGATGCCCCGTCGTGATATGATGAATCAAAGGAGCTTTCCTGATGCGACCTCGAAGACACACTTCTTAGGGTTGAGCATTAGGCCATAGTGTCCAATCCTGTGAAATACACACTCCAGGACATCCAGATGGTCTTCTCTTTTGATTGTTTTGGATAGGATATCATCCACATAATCCTTGAGGATCTTGTGGATCATGTCATGGAAGATAACTGTCATGGCCCTCTGATATGTTGCCCCTTTGTTTTTCAAACCAAATGGAATCATGTTATAGAAGAAGGTGCCCTAGGGGGTTGTGAATGCTATCTTGTGTTGATCTTCTTTTGCAATATGGATCTGGTTATATCCTAAAAATCCATCCATGAATGACACCATCTCATGTCCTACCATGAGGTCTATTATCATGTCTATGTTTGGTAGTGGGAAGTTGTCGTTAGGACAGGCCTTGTTAAGATCCTAAAATTCTGTACATATTCTGATTGATTTATCAGGTTTTGATACTGGCACCATGTTAGAGATCCATTCAGAGTAGTCGATGGCATGAATGATTTTGGCTTTGAGTAGCTTCTCTAACTCTGCTTTGACTAGTAGTGCTACCTTAGGGTGCATCTTTTGGAGCTTTTGTTTGAAAAATTTGACATTCAAATCTATGGCCAAATGGTGAACTACCAGGTTAGGGTCTAATCTTGGCATGTGGGAATAGGACCATGAAAACTTATTTATGGATTCTTGCAAGAGAGTGATGAGAGCTATTTCTTCTCCTTCTATCAAGGATTCTGCAATGTATGTGATGTTGGGATTCTCTTCTTTGCCTATGTTTTTAGGCTTGGTTTCTTTGACGATGATAGATGAATGCTCAGGCTTGTAATAATGGATGAGAGGAAGAGGAGTGTCTTCATCCTCTAGCACTTTAGAGAGATTTTGACCAGAGGATACACCCTTTGTTTTTACTTTTTTGTGATCAGATAGTGCCCTAGAGGGGTTTTCACTAGGGGATCAATTTTTCTCTTTTTTATTTTTGTTTTCTATTTCAGTTTTGCAGCTGAAGCCCTCCTCTTCCCCAAAGTATGCCTTTGGATCCAATTTGTATACATGTGTTGAATCTTTCCCCCAAGTATTTTTATGTTCAACTACTCCTGTGAATCTTAGGAGCGCGTCCTCATTTTGGAGCTTGTCAATGTGTATGACGCTTAGTTGGTCCTAGTCTATGAGTTCAGGATGTAGGAGGGGAAGGTCAATGAAATTAATGGAAAGTTGGAGGAGGACAGAGTCTCCCAAGAAGGTTTCATCATCAAGGACATCGTCGTAAGCTCTCACAATTTTATCTTCCAGGGCATCTTCAATTTTAAACATGATTTGACTAAGGGGTTTGCAATAAATGGGACTATTTTCATTGGTGCCCCCAGTTGTGGTAGAATCCATACCAAGGCCTAGATGATTTTCTCATTTGGTGGGAATAATAGGAGATTTCATTCCTTGTTCTTTAGAACCCAAGCCACCTCCTTGATAGTTCCATTTTTTTGTAACCAACTTGTGAGTTGTAGGGTTTTTGCCTTTGAAGTAATTGAGGAAACTGATGTCTGGGGGTGGTGGATCCTTATAAAGCCACTGATTGATATCTGGTTCCATCTCCTGGCCATTCAAAATTCCATGGGAGATAAAAGTGGTAGGGTCCAATTGTTTTGTCTGCGGCTCACTTTGGTTAGTTATGTTCTTGTCTGGTCTCCCTTGGGTATGTGGATCAATTGGCAATGGTCCAACTGTGAAGGTGTCATATAGACTGTACTATCCACAACCTTTGTTGTTGATCTTGACCTTGGAAAGAGTGGATGATAGGATTTTCACTGGGTCTGAATGGATTCAAGAAGAACTGGAGACAGAAGTGTTGATGTTAATCCTGGGACAGTGATTGGAATGTGGGAAGGAGGATTCCAATGCACAACAGTATGCGAAGGGTTGGGGGTCTGTGTGGATGGTGACTATAGTGCCGTTATGTGGGAATTTGATGCATTGATGGCAGGTGGATGGGACAGATTGCATATAATGGATCCATGGGCATCCAAGAAGGATGTTGAAGGGAAGGTCAAGATCAACAACGTGACATATCATATCCTAGATTGCAGGGCCCAACTTGATGGGAAATGAAATGGTGCCTTCAGAAGTGTGTTCCACATTGTCATAGGCTTTGATGGTGATGACATCATTTATTATATCTTCTTCAGTACACCCCAACTATTTGATAAATTTCAGAGTACATAGATTGAGGGCCAAACCATTATCTATCATGACTCACTTGATGGAAAAATCCTTAACCATGACAATGATATAGAGAGGTAGGTTGTGATCGGGGTTTAAAGGAAATCCCACAAGATGCAGACAAGTGGCCAACAAGCTTTTGGAATTGCATAAGGTTGATGTCATTGGGGATACATGATTCTTGTAGGGATTTATTGAGGATCTCTTGGTGGATGGGTGAAGTGCAAAGGAGATCCAAGATGGAGAATTGGGAAGGAGTATTCCCTAGATGTTCCAATAGGTTGTATTGGGTACCAGTGGATGGAGTGGTACTTGCACCTACAACTGATATTCTACCTTGACAAGTGGTAACTATGTACTGGTTATCTATGCCCTTGACATGAATGACATTGATAGAGGACTTGACTTGGGATATGGATCCGATGAGATTATCGTAGTTGATATATGCACTTGTATAATATTTTTTTTCAGCATTGTCTCCTTGTTTTCCCTTCCCTTGACCCGAGGGTTGAGCGAGGTTGATCGGTCCTTTGCCTTAGGTGTGTTCTGGAAATGTATTTTGATAGATTTTAAGGCCCGCATTCGGTGATGGTTGGGTAGGAGAGTATACTATGATTTCCTCACAGGTAATGAGGTCTTAGATGTAGTGTTTCAGCTTCATGCATTTGATGGTAGTGTGTCCCTTAACATGATAGTAGTCACAGTATTCATTGTCTTTGTACCACATAGGTTTAGGTGTTGAGTCATCAAACAATTGTGTTTGCGGGTATATGATTAGGTTAGCC
Source organism: Thuja plicata (assembly GCA_018584345.1). Taxonomy (NCBI): domain Eukaryota; kingdom Viridiplantae; phylum Streptophyta; class Pinopsida; order Cupressales; family Cupressaceae; genus Thuja; species Thuja plicata. The sequence goes on along the minus strand of MU224951.1, from coordinate 10,879,331 downwards.
TTGGCCATCCTATGGAAGATGACATCTATGGGTTCACCTAAGGGGGTAAATGTGTGTTTTGGCGCATTATGGGCCCGAGGCCTTGGTTGTCTATGTAGGACTGATATGGCATTTATCTAGTTTACTGGTAGTTAGGTTGATATGATGTCCCAGGAGGGGGATAGATAGTTTCTACCTGAGGGCGTATGTTTTGTTGGTATACAGGTTGATGATATGTTGGAGTAGGTTGTTGAATCATGGGAGGGGGTTGAGGGTATACTGGTGGTGCTTACTGATAGGTTTGGGTAGGTGCATTGGGACCGACCACCATGACCTGAACGTGTTTGGTGTCAGTGGATCCATCAGTGACTATGTTCTTGTTCTTTCTCTAGTATAATGATCGATCATTATTGTTTCTGTTGGGCTGGGGTTCTTAGTAGTGCTTGATGGCACCATCTTCTATGAGACCCCATTCAAGATCCATGTATTTTCCTCAAATTTCCTAATAAGTCTGTAGGCAGTTCATGCACATGTGACAGGCTAGTTTGGGGTGGAGATTGTTAATGAATATCATAGTGAGATGTATTTTTAGAGTTTGATACAAAAATATTGCAGTGAGTCCCTACCAACGATGTAGGTAGTCTTCCAAGATTTCTGCTCCTTTCTATTTGGAGTGGCATAAGTCTAAGAGGGAGAGCTCATTCTCGATGTTATGTGCATACTGGGCCACAAATTTCTCTGATAGTTCTGCAAATGTGGAAACTATGCCATAGGGGATTTTATAGAACCACTCAAGAGTGGTCCCTCCCAATCTCTTAGGGAACATGCACACGAGGAAATTATCACTGTAAGACACTTCCTGGCATACCATATAAAATTATTTGACATGGCTGACAGGATCTCCCCTTCCCCTATATTTGTCAAACTTGGGTGTTTCAAATTGTTTGGGGAAGGGTATAGTGGTGATAGATCGATCAAATGGGTAGGGACACACCTCTTCCAACTTGAATGTTTTAGCTTTAGTCCCTGCTTTTAGCTCCTTGAGAGCATTTTTCATTTCTTCCCATTCTTGATTGACTTGTTGGGGAGGGTTGCTAACTCCGATCGCATTGGCTCCTTGGATGTGATATGGATCAAATGGTGCTAGAAAATATGAGGTTTTCTATGGGGGATATTGTGGCATGTGATAGTGAGATTGTTGAGTAGCATAGAGAGGTTGTTGCAGTGGTAACTATTCTGGAGTAGGATACTGTTGTGGATTGGATGGCTATTTTGGATGTTGCTTATGTGGTGACTAATAGTAGGTCTGTGGTTGATGGGATATTGGGTAGGTGGGATGAGTATGCATTGCACTTGCATGTGGAAGTTGTGCTATGGTGCTGAGATATGTGGGATAGGTGTATTCTCATGAAATTACCCCAATATGCATAGCAAGGTAATGAATGTTAGTAGGAATGCCTGACTATTGGGGAGGTGGAACGACTTGGGATGTGTTGTGGGCCCACAACACACACCACATCTTTTGTTCATCTAACCATGGGGACCCCCCCCTTTTTTTCTTGTCTGTTGGATTTTGGTCTTGTCTGCCCCCTTAAGTCCTCGCTTGATCAGTCTCAGAAGAAAGGGTGTCAGCATGATAAAACAAAAGAAGACACTTTTTTCAGCCTTTCGGCCCTTTTAGACTTTTAGAGGACCATAGTACTATGAAATTCTATAATGTCTAAAAGTTTGAAAGTCAGTCCTTTTGGTGTTTTGGCCTAAAAAAAAATCAAAAGACCGAAGGTTCCTACCCCCTAACTTTTGGTGTTTCAGACCCCAAAACACCAAAAATGATGACACAAGCCGCACAGGTTATAAATTGCCCAAAAGGCCTTAATCTGAATCACTTCACTCTTTCTTCGACTCCAGTTTCTCTAGATCTTCTGACTTCACCATTTTCACCCTTGATTCTTGAGATTGATCACCCCATGCCCCCAAGCTCCATCATGTTGTCCTCCCTTGCTCCTAGCTCCTTCAAGGTAGGTTCCTTCTTTGCTGTCTTGTAGTTTTTTCCCTCTTCGTGGTTTAGGTTTCAGGGTTTTCATTCCTAGTGCTTGTCCGACCTAGGGGTGTAGAATTTCCTCTCCCATAGTCTCTTAGGGCCCTTTGGCGCCTTCAACATTTAGTAGGGAAGTCCCTCCTTGTCAGGTCGGGTTTATTTATTCCTAGTTTTCAGTGTTATGGTTATTTTTTCTTTCGGTCGCAACCTGTGTCATAGGTTTTCGGCCTCCAAAAGGCCAAAAACTAGGTTGGGTTGGGAATCCAAGTGCCATTCTAGAGATTTAGCCTTTTTATCCTTTCAGACCTCCGAAAGGTCCAAAATGCCAACAAGTTGAAATCCCCTAAAGTGGCATCCACCTCAGCAGAATCTTAGACTTTTGGAGTTCGTAAGCCTGTTCAGAGTTTTGACATCCACAAAAAACTTCAGACTTTTGGATGCCAAAAAGTCCAATGAAGCTCTCTCTTCAATGATGATTTTTTGCATTTTTGGCCTTTTCGGGCTCCAAAGCTATTTTCGATGCCCGAAACCTTGAAAGGGCTGAAAATGCAAAAATTTGCATTCCTGGCTACTTAGAGAGTTTTTTCCTCTATTTTCTTAGATTAGTCATCTTTCTTTCAATTTTTTCTTCAAATAAAATACTGATAGTTTCATGTTTCATTACAGGAATGCCTGAGAAAAAGACTGCATCGCCCATGAAGTACCTATACAAGGGGAACACTCCCCCTTCCAAAATTAGCAACAAGCACATTGAAATCACCAATACTAATATCAAGAATGTAGATTGGGATGACTTCCTGACAAGGTGTGGCTAACCAGTCAGGAGATCAGAGGATTGTACCTCCCTGGTATTAGCAGGACTGGTCAACGCAATAGCCCACCTAGTGGCTATGACCTCACCTGAACTAATCATGACACTGATGAACCATTATGAATCTGACAAAAGGGTGGTTCAAAATATAGAGGGCCAAGTAGTATTGAATATTAGGCTAGATGTCATAGAGGATTTCTTCCACCTCCACAAAGGAATAGACAAGTTCTATGAATTTTTCATAGAGAAGGGAAACTTGTGGTTCAGAAACAAAGGGGAAGAGGCCTATGAAATAGTCAATAACCACTACCTTGAGCAACCTCTCCCCAAAAATAAGCTGGACAAGATAGACTTAAGGAGAGGATACATGAAAGACGATATCAAGGAAGCCATAAAAATGCTAAGCCGAGTATATGGGTTACCACAATCATTCCAACTAGAGAATTGGATGATTCTCTTGATAGAAAGACTCAGAGGCCACAAGGATAGGCTTGATTGGGGGACCATCATTAGTGGCAAGTTGGATGAACAACTAGTGGCAGTGAAACACAACCCTAAGTTTTACATGAGTACCTATGTGGTGTATCTATTGGTAGCATAGGCATATTAACCAGGACTCATCAAGAGGGGAAACCTAAATTATCCCAATGCATGGCCTCACATCGTGTACCCCCAACTACAGAAAAGGCAAAAAATGTTAGAAGACAACCCAGACTACATGATAGTCAATGACGTCTTCATTTTCACAATCATCTGATCCATTGAGGGTGATTTTTCAAAAAGGATGTTAGAAGAGGAAACCTCCAAGGTGAGGGCCATAGGGGCTTATTATATACAATTTAGAACCTTAACTTACATTCAGATAGCAAGATCAACTTTGAAACCAAAGAAGTTGCCCAGATATCCATCAGACTAGATAATCATTTTGGAGATGGCCCGGGAACTCACAGATGCATATGAACACATAAAACACAAGAATAAGGACTGTTGGGATTTTCCCATCTCATTGGGACCATATAACCTATAGGATATCAAGGTTTGTAATTCTTTGGCCTTTGAATGGGATGACTATCCCCTACAACTTTACAAAAAAGTGTGGCCTCATTTTGACCCTATGGGCACTTACAACCACATTATTGGCAAGTTTTACCTTCATGAACCACACTTGGGGGATCACTGGATGAATTGTGTAGATGAACATGAGGTTAGGATCTAGGATTATTATAGAATGAATCTCACCCTGGCCAAGAAAGTCATAAAGACTCCTATTCCCCCAAAAGTTTGGGAGCATGATTCAAATGAGGTCTTGGAGGCCATTTATAAAGATGAAAAGATATATGATAAACCTATCATGAAAGCAGAGGTTTATAAGGATGAACATGATGGCATTTATTTCCAGGCAAGACATGTGACAAGAACAACATGGGAATGGATTAAGAGGCCCTACAAGATGAGCCCAATATTTGTGAAAATATTGATGGATCCACCCAAGAAAGCAGATAGACATCGTGGAGAGAAAAATGCAGTGTTGTAATACAAGAATGCACTGCCATAGAAGCCAAGCATGGTATACATCCATGAATGTGTAGTAGAATATGGGTCAAACCCAAGGCCCAAGGCTCCTAAGAAAAGAATGATCGGGCAAATAAATCCTCCCACAGGGCCAGCATAGGTTTCACAGGATGAAGGACCCTCCACTTCTGGATAGTCTCCTCTTTCCACTGGAAAGGTGAAGAAGACATATAAGAGGAAGAAAGCTTTTGCATCTCCACAATTAGAAACTGTACAGGAGGACCTGCAAGAAGAGGAAGAGGAAGAGGTCCCTCTAGTTAAAAAAATGAGGTCTCAAAAATAGAGATAAAAGGAGACTATTAGGAAACACCAAGAGGATCCTAAAAAGAAAGATAACCCCTTGGATGCTCTAGGATTAGATGAGTTCCAAATGTTAGATTTTGAGGGTCTATAAGATTTCTTGGACCCAGGCCAGGACATGCCAGGTTATGCAACTAGGTATGAGGCAGGTGGTCCTTCTCTTTTTCAACCATAGGTAACCCTAACTCCACCTTCCACTCAATTTACTAATGCCAAGCCAAATATAACTATAGTGGGAGAGAGCTCTAAAGTAGATTAAGGGCTTGGGAATCAAGAGTATCCAATCACCCAAGAGGTGACTACTAATGATCCTACAACCGAAACCATTATTGTTACAATGCCCCTTCACATTCCTACTCCACCAACTACTCTTCCACCTTCTATTCCTACTCCACCACCATTTCTCCAAACTCCATCAACTACTCTTCCACTTCTAATCTGAAATCTCCCAACACCTAATCCACCATCATCAAGCCCATTGACTTGCCACATCTTGACCCTTGGAGGATTAGCAACTGTAGAGGTTGTGTCACTTTTTGAAACCACCTTAAAGGTCATAACTGGCCTCAATACTAAAGCCTCAGTTAGCTCTTTAGGAGAGGAATACAAAGGCCAGGAAAAACAAGATGGGGCAATGGAGGAAGAAGACAAGGAAAAAAAGGAATGGGAAAAGGAATAAGAACACCAAAGAGAAAGGAATGAAGGGGAACATAAACAAGAACAAGAAGAGGGGCCAGAGCCAAATAAAGAGGTGACTCTAGGGTCCAAAAATTTAGATTCAATTCTTTAGGTTACCCCATATGAGCTAGTCACCACATCTAGTAAGCCTACATGGTTTACCAAAGAAATCCAGTCAAGGAGAAGGACTATTCAGATGAGGATGAAGGGGAAAATATGGATATAGCATCCTTAGGAAAATATTTTCATCAGACAAAGATCATATTACTAGTGCGGATAATGTCCTATGTCACCCAAGACACTAGGGGGTGCTGGAAGGCACAAGTTGTAGTCCCATCCACTAGCACCTCTCAAATGAAAGAAACTTTGGAAGATTATACATTTTAGGAGGTAGATTTGGGGGAACCCGCCAGGGAAGGGAGCAAGACACTAGCAGCCTTAGGGCTTAAACATGCTCTGGGTGTCATGAGTAAAGATGAGGAGACTATAAAATCCTTGACAGAAAAGAATGAAGCCTGGAAGAAGTTCATTCACAAAATGGTTGGTCCTATTGACCCCAACTGCCCATAAGCCTCATTGCAGGCAGTGTTAGATAAGAGAAACACCCCAGACCTACCGGCAGGGTTAACACCATCCTTAATCATAGAAAGTGCAGATTGGAAGGAAGATTTTGAGCAGTACAGGGAGAGTGCCAGCAAACGGGTATTCAAACCATATAGGGTTATTCTCATAGAGGCTACAAATTTAATTGATTTGATGAAAAATGAGGGTGGCCTAGAGTCTGAGACAATAAAATGGTAAGCCTACCTCTAATATTTGTAGATCATCAAGAAACAACACTTCCAGACCCTAGTAAAGATATATGAAGGTGATGAGCTAGACAATTTTGAGATATGGATCAAGGGCATAATCAAGATAATTAGCGTTTATGAAAAATGTCAAGCCTCCATACTGGAGAAATAGAAGGAAGTCCTAGAATGGGTGGAAGAAATAGATGTCTTCTTCATAGGGATCAGCTTTAATTTGTACCAGGATGAAGCAAAGCATATCTTACGACTGTCTAAAGAAGTGGTCCAATAATTCAGGCACATCATGGCAAGTGTAGGGACCAAGGAAGCCTTGCAACAATTATTCTATAAAAAGTAAGAGATGACAAGGATGAAAAACCATGTAGAGGAGATCCAGTTCTTTGCTTCCGAGCTGACTACCTTCAAATAAAAGCAAGAATGAAAGGTCAATAGGGTGAAAATAAAGAAGATAAACTATGAGGAAGTTCAGGAGGTCATACAAAGGTTCCAAGCTGCACACCTAGAAGTATTCCCAAAATGACCCCTTTAGACCACTAATTATTTTGAAGAAGCAATCTCCAACACTTAAGAGAATTCCCTAAGAAAGGTTTTGGTGTTTCGGCCTTTCAGCCTTCCAGCCTTTTGGCCCCTTAAGGAAATACATATTCCAGTCTTTTGGCCTTTCGACCCCACAAGAAAGATAGTTTTTTGGCCTTTCGGCCTTCCAAAATTTTTGGCCTTTTTGGCCTCTAACATGTCTAGATTTTTGACCAGAATTTTCTTGTTTAGACACTTAAGAAGTTTTGGGGCATTAAAAGTTTCGGAGTTGAGGTCAGGGTTTGAAAATCTGGGTGTTTCTAGCGAGATCACAGTTTTTCACACTAGTTGAACTCCACATCAGATTAATGGTTAACTTGAGTTTGTTTTGAAGGGGCTAAGGGTCTCTTACTAGTATCCACTACCATAAGAGGCTCCAGATGAAGAATCCAAGGAAAACTCCAAGAAACAAGAAGAAGACTCCAAGTTTTTAGAAGAAACCCTCCTTTTCTCTTTCTCTTCTTGGCGAGTTTGATCTTCCTTACAGGGGAAAACTGATTGTAAAAGGATTTAAGAATTCATGAAAGCTTTCTAGTATTAGTTAAGAGTAGTTTCCCTTTTAGCAAAGTTTTATTTTAATTTATTTTTCTCTCTGATGTCCTAAATTTGGAATTCAGAGTTGTGGATCAAACTCTATATATTGTAATCAAAAATCAATGTAAAAGGACGGATTGCTAATGGAATAAAGATATACATTTGGTGCTTCATTCATGGTGTGTGAATTACTGCTACCTATGTGAAATTATTGGATGTATGCTTTCATTATTCATTATTTTCAGAGATCCTCTTGTTTATTGTGTTTTGGATTCGTGTTTCTTTAGTTGGAGTTTGTTGTTGTTTTCTTTACCTTGCTGTGATGAATGCGTGGAATAGATCATCTTTGGGTTTAACGATAAATCTATTTCATGGGTGCACACATCTTGGTGGCTTCATGATTTGATCAATTTTGAATATCTTGCATGAGTGAATGTACCTTCTCTCCAAATGCTTGCACCCGTGGAGTATTGAATTGTGACTTGGTATGATTTATGCTTTGTGGGTTTGTTCCAAATCTCTCCATCATTCAATTCGCAAGGAAGTGTTTTCAGTGGTTTATGTTTGTAGGATTTCATTTTTAGTATTTCATTTTACTTCTCATTACTCTATTCTCTCTTTAAATTCTGAAAATCCACATCTTGAAAATACAAAAATAGCATTTTATTTACAACACCCATATATGTTAAAATGGAAAATACCAAAAGAGAACTAAAGTGTTTTTTTTTCAGTTTAATACCTTGAATGAACTAGCAAAGGCCTCCTTGTGAACATTCACATTTATCTTCAACTGAGTAACCAAGCAGTTTGTGACCCGACCCCGAAGAACCTTGGGAATAACCATGTTATTCTTTCAAGACAGGAAATGTAATCAACTAAAAATGGCATGGCCAGGGAGGCGGTGAAGTTAGTTTTCTACTACTGAGTGGGCTGGATGACAGTGTGCACGGTAGAAAGAGGATTAGGAAACTGCTATAGTAATTAAGCAATGAAGGGATCTACCCCTGCGTCTATGGTTGTTTCTTCTTGATAGGTTGGGCGGTGGGTTGTGCTGCTGTGAAGGGGTTGAGTTGTTTTTGCTCTGCTTGGGATGCGAATGAGTTGGCACTCTATTGCTATGGTTGTTGCTGCTGAATAGGTTGGATACCAGGTTGTGCGGTGGCCAAAGGATTGGTGGATGTTTTTTGTGCTTGAGAGGTGGGTGGATTGGTGCTCTGGACCTATGTGGGGATGCCTAAGGTTTGCATGGCAGCTTGAGAGTAGTTCCAAGTGGAGGATGAAGCACCTTGTGTTTTTTGACTAAATTGAGGAACTTTTTGTTGAGGATTTGGGTTAGATTGTGCTTGCAGAAGAAGTGCTGGCATACACTGTGATTGTGTTGCTGGTTGAGCATGGAAAGTGGGCCCTTATGGAAATAAGGGCTGGTTGCAAGCTCTTGTGAGTGGCATGCCTGTAGTGAACTATGTTTGCTGCTGATGCTATGCAGGGATGGAAGATAGAGTAGAGGTAGGTATTGTGGCATTAATGGTTTGCATGTTTTGCAGTTACAAGCTAGTTGATGTGGTTTGGATGGGTTGGGTAGTGATTGGTGGGATGATGGTTTGTTGGGTTTTGACTACTAGTTGCGAGAATTCTATAACAAAGGGTGGAACTATCTGTGATGCTTGAGAGACTGTGGGTTGGATAGGTGGTGACACTTGGGTAGCAATGGGAGGTACTAATTATGTTGCTAGTGGTGGATTAGGAGGCAGGGCTCCCATGACTGAAAATGGGGTGGATTGAGGTGTGGTGTGTACTATGGATGGGGGGATGGAAGGTTGCATCATCTACAATATGAGATATCTCACTTGTATTGCTCATTGTAAGGGATTGAAAACTTCATATATTACTAAGTGAGGGATCTCTCTTGGGAGTGCCAAAGGTCTTGTGACTAAGGTGGGTATGATTCCGGGTGGTAGTTGGATTCCTTGCTACTGAATGTCTACAAGTATGTTGTGAATTTTGCGCCCTATGAGGGCAGAAACCATGTGAACATGTCTTAGGTGGTTCATGAATGTTTCCATAGTTCTCAATGTGGGAACCTTGTTTGTGTCGACTTAGATGTGCTTGATTTGTGTGTTGTGCCGAGGATAAAAAGATACCATGGCATTAGTGTGGTCAACCATTGGGTTGGATGAACTAGCTACGAGATTAGGGTCCATGTACTTCCTCTTCTTAGTGGATCATTTTGTAGGTGGCATGAAATGAATACCCTAAGGGAATGTGAGATGCAAGATGTGATGCAAGGATGTTCCTAGGAAGCTAAGGATGATGGTGCTAGGATTAGGATTTTGAGATGATGTGTCTAAGATGATGAGTATGCTCCTAAGGATTGAGGATGAATTGGTGTATGCATGGATCATGTGTTTCTTTCCCTAGTGTAAGATCAAGTGGATGTGATTGTCTACCTAGGACAGACTTGTGGTCTTTGGAAGACGAGATTCTCTATTAATCTGAACCAACCTTTTGATCAAGGTGATGAGGTTACAAAGGCAAAGGGTATTATCCTAGAACAATGCTTATTTTTGAGGATGCCTAAAGATGGGGTTTGATTAAGGTGTAGGTTATAATCAACTCAAAAGGGGATGCAACACCAAGTGAGGGATGTGATTTGGGATGATCTGGATGACGATTAGGGTGATGCTAGGTTTACGAGGATTGGATTGGATTACATTGGATTATGCTTGGATGAGTGTGTGATGTGTTCCTAAGGATGACAAATAAGGAAGGTCCTAAAAATGCATGCTAAGTGATCCTAAGAAGAGGAGGAATAAAGGAAGTGTTCAGTGATACTACTCAAATGTAATAAAGGCGGTGTTTAGATGATACTTGCTTTGAAAGTGAGAAACCTTATTTTTGTATATCACTTTTTCAAATTCTTCCCATTTGTGAGTTTCTTGATTGATGGAATCACTAATGTGTTGATACTTGTTGGCCTCTCAGGTTGTGTTCTTCTATTCTTTGTAAACGGGAGGCAATGGAGTCTTCACCTTCTTGTGTTTCACCAAATTGGACATGAGCACGGTTATGATAAAAATGATTCTTTCCTAGGACTAGGAAGTGACTACGGTAAGTGTAGCTTGGGAGTCTTTGGAGAGAATGATTGGTTCTATTGTTAGGTCAATTTTGAGCAAATAGTCTTGCAAGGGACAAAGAAACCTTACAATAAGCATACAATGTTGATCTCTTTAGCAAAAGACTTTGGACTTTCAATTTTTTTATGTTCAACAATTGTTTTCACAAGTTTATAACATCGAATACACGCACAAGAAATTATACCTAAGGATTTGGTGAGCTTGAAAACCTTTGCCCACAGACGTAGGTACACACACAAGAGCTAACTAGAATATGACCATCACCAAGCACACAATGGCTCCAATCATGATGCCATATTATCTGACTCCAAATACTCAAGGTGGCACAAATGTGTGAATAATCTTTGGGAAGTTACTATCTTCCTTGCACAGCTTATTATCAAGCTTTCAAAGGTAAAAAAGGGTAGGTTTCTAGTTAATAGTTGCTAGTGAGATTCATGGCATCCCTGTAATTGGTTTGTACGTTCGTGACTCACCTAAGAGCCTATTTGACCATGCCAATATGCTAGGGATATTAACCTAGTATGGACTACCATCAACATGACTCGACTGAGATTAAAGGATATAAAGCAGACCTTTGGGTTGCACCTTGTTTCTATATCGGCCAAAGGGATTTATTGGTTTGAGGTAGTTCTCCAAAAGGACTCATGATTCTTTTGGAAATTCCTCTCTAGAAGAAAAAAAATAACTTAATCTTTCTCGTCACCCAAGATCCACGAAGGCAAGGGGAGAGGACACATATATAAGCTACTTCTAGTGCATCACTTAGAATTATCAAGGATTTTACAAAAAATAAATAGCTCTTAAGGAAGTGTTGAAAAACACTCCTTCAAACACACAAGATACTCATTCCTTCCAAATCAAACCTATTAAGACTAAGTGTTTTCTATCTAAGACATCAAACACTCATGATTAACATGCAAGGTTCTTTTCTTTGTTTTCTCTTTTGAAAAAAAAGAATATTTTGAATTGCACAATAGTTTGTTCTTTTCCCTTAGTGCATTCAAGATTTGTGAATGTTATTTTTAATCCCAAATTGAGGTGTTTGATTACTTTGCTTAATTCCCTTTAGGCACTCAAGATTATGTTTTTGATTGATTTATTTTAGTGCACCAAATGAAGTGTTTTGTTTACCTTTGATTTGATTCAATTCCTTTATGGCATTCAAGATTTGATAAATTTTGTTTTAAGCCCAAATGAGAGATTTGATTAGATTTTAAACCAAGATTTTTAAAGCACTAAATCAAAGTGTGAGTTCATTTTAATTTATCCAAAAACTAGTGAGTGATTTTTGTTTGATTTAATGGATAAATGGTGACTCCACACAATGTTCCCATGACCTACACAAAAATAGAGTGTAGAATAGGTTATGGAGCATTCCTGCGAGTCTAGCAAGAAATCCTGTGAGGTCAACACACATTCTCGTGGGTTTAAATAACAATCCCATAGGGGTTTGACTAGGATGTTGCAGAATTAAAATAAAATAACACGTGTATAAATAGCCTTAAGGCTTTACAGGTTACAGAACGCGTTCCTGTGACTTTGGCCCGCGTTCCCGTGGGTCTATTAAAATGTAGAAAAAGAGAGAAAATAAGAAGAAAGGGTCTCGACCTTTGTTATTCTGCAGGGTTACGTTCCTACAAACAAACACTTCATTCCCGCGAGTCCAACCAAAAATCCCACAGGTGGACTAAAAATGAGTTGTGTTGATTTTGTTTTCAAACTTGATGGCGCAAATGCTGGCTTTAGCTCCTCCTACCTACAAAAATCCAAAAACCTTGTAAAAACCACCTATATCATATCAAATGTTAGTTTTGGGGTTCATTACAAATAGAATAAGATTGAAGGAGAAGAAAGAAATGACCTGTGAAGTGGGTCCAACCGAGCGTGCCAAAATATGAGAAATTAAAACTAGTATTTAAAGGGAATACAAAGCTAAAATAAGCATTCAAAAAAATAACCAATTACCACATATAAGATTATACCCAAAAGAGAACTAAAATCACCAATAAAAGCCTAAGAGCATGCAAACCTCTCAAACTAAGTAGAAGCTCCCTTTGATGTGTAGATTTGGTCCAAGATGGCTTTGATCTGTGCTCAATAGTTGCTTCAAAGCTTCAAGATATTGGGTAAGTGTTGCTCCTAGGATGATTTGGGAATTATGATGATGAAATGGATGTTTTTGGATATCAAATGGGCATTATAAGTTTGCATGAAAATGTGGATGAAAATGGAAGAGTGAAGGGTTCAATTTTTGGGCAAATAGAGGGAGAAATGGAGGGTTAAGATGAAAACTTGAGGAAGGGTCAAGATACATTTGAGGGAGAGCACATGGATTTTGATTTCTCAAATGCCTCTCATTGTGACAAGTGTCACAAGGAGAGAGGTTTGGAAGAATGGGGGAGTGTGACCATTTTGGGAGATGTGAGAGGGGACAAGATGGGAAAAGAAGAATGGAGTGTGTAAGAGGGATGTAAGAACATTTAAGGAAGATTTAATGAGATATGGATGGGGATTTGAGTAATGTGACAAGAGGTTGACTTTGAGGTTGGGGTTGAGTTCTTAATCTTTGGATTAAGATTGTGCACATGCTTAGGGAGTGATTAAGCTTAGGTTTAGAGGACAAGTGGGGTGATTAAGAAGATGTGATGGGAGGAGAGAGAATGAGTGGAGGGATTAATTAGTTAATTATGGTAATTAACTAATAAGGAAGGTTTAGTGTGTGTGAATGGGTTGGGTTGAGTTGGAACCATGGGTTAGGTGGTTAAGCATGGTTAGTTTAGGGGTTAAAATTAGGAGCCATGTGTTCAAATTGAATTAAATAGAATATTTAATTCACAAGTGGGATAAAAGGGGATTTATGAATTAAGTTAATCAAATAAATATATTCCTTCAACTTAATAGAGGAAAAAAGATTTAATTAATTATTAGACTATGGGTTGTCATTTGATAATTAATTGGACTATAGATAATTAATAGAATTAATTGAGCTAGGGGATAACATAAATTAATCAAATAAATATATAATTATTTAATCAATAATGTTCTAGAAAGGCACTAAATTAAATTAAATATGATTAATTAAATTTAGGTGTCTACACAAATATCATTCTAGGATAATATTTATTTATAAAATACGTTACAACTCACATACTTACAATGGTGAATTTTCATGTTCCTTTCATTATTATAATACAAATTCTCTTTGTGATTGTGTTGAGTTTAGACAATTTATTCAAGAATTAATTAACATACGCCTACTTCTTCTAACACTAGATATCATACATTTTTTGCATACACCTTAGCTATGCATTTCCTATTATGATGCTCTCCATTATGTCTTTTCATAATGAGTGCTAAGGGAATCATAATAGGATTCTCTCTCTTGTTCTATAAATTGGGGGGGAAAGGGATCATCGTTTATTTCTTATTTTGGGATCCATTTTCTCCCTTTCTTAGCATGTTTACATGACATCCTTGATGGTGTGAATTTATTGTTTTACAAAGGATATTGACATCTTGAGTTGCAACCTTATGCTTTCTTACAAATGTATATCTTGTATACGTAGTAAACTATTTAGGGATCTTAATGTGTCTTCCTTTCTCCTTTTTATTTTTCTCTTTCATGCATCCAATATCCATTGTGATCTGGCATCTTTTATAGTATGATATACCCTCTTACAAGGATTTATTGTTTTACACAAGGATTTTCTTTCCAAGTTGCAATCTTATTCTTTCTTGAAGGTTCATATTATTAAAGGATCTATCAATTAGGGCACATATTGGATTTCTTTCCTTTCTCTCTTTCCAAGGATCCTTTATCTCTTTTTTTCTCCTCTCTTTTATGCTATGATGTCTTCCCATGTATGGACTTTCTTGTTCATGGATCTTTCTCCTTCATGAGATTAGTATAATCCGACAATCTCTTCCTTACTTGGAAGTGTATATCTTAATTGATTGGGTTGATCACTAAGTAGCCATAAGGTGACATTATTCCCTCTCTTATTTTATTTCTTAGAGTTGTTATCATTCTATGATAGTGCATTCTTTTGGCATGAGCTCTTTGTTTCACACAAGATACTAACATCTTTTCTTAATGACCTATTGCTTGTCTTAAAAAAGGCATGTCTATCTTTAATGATCATCTTATTTTCCTTCCTTGGTGATTTTCTTCCTTGGTGATTTTCTTCCTTTGCATATCCTTTATAGATTAAATATGTCTTATTTACATTACATGTGCAACTTATTTTACTTGGAATTTCATATCTTGAGGCTATCATTAAGGGTGCATTATATTATATCTTGCCTTCATATTTGGGGGACAAGATTGTTTGTACATTCTTATCTCATTTTCCTAAGGTTCTACCTTCCTCAGTATAATGGCATTTGTTTATCACGTGACATTATTTTCTTATAAATAATTAATTGTTTTGATTTGGGATTATCTCTTATAGAAGAGGTGTGCATCCTTGATCACTACCTCTTCTTTATTTGAAAAACCATTTTCTTTATAAACATATGTTATTACTCTGTGATTCAAAGTTTTTTATCTTTCATCAAGACTCCCTATTTCACCTAGAAATAGGGGGATACATGGGAGTATTCTTTCTCTCCTACTCCTCTTCATCCTGAAGACGTTATTTTTGTTCAAGAACTCCTCTTGAGGGTAGATATATTTCTAACAAGTTCTCATCCTTTCAAGGGTCTCTTCCAACAAGAGACATATCCTTTCATAATTATCTATTTTACTTAGCTCACAAGAGTCATAACTCTTGGCTAATTTAATGGCATACATTGTTGTCTAAGGATATCTCCTTGTTGATGGAAGTAGGTATCCTTCTTTCCCTTTCCTTATGATGGCATCTATGTTGCAACCATAAATAGGGGGAATATGCATGTATCTCTTTTTATATTAGCACATGGTTCCTATATTGACCTCACACACATGCACATATAGATCCTTATAGAAGACAATGATTTTCCACTTGCCTGATCTCCTTTCAGATCCTTGTGGAAGACAATACTTTTCCACAAGCTTTATATCCTTAAAGATCCTTATGGAAGACAATTATTTTCCACATGCTTGATCTCCCTTTTGATTTTTATGGAAGACAATGATTTTCTACATGCATGATCTCCCTTTTTATCCTTGTGTAAGACAATGCATTTTTGCATGCTTGATCTCCTAAGCCACCCCTGAGCACAATTTTTTTTAAGCCTCCCCTGAGTGCAATATTTCTCAAAGCCACCTCTGTGTGCATCTCTCTCTCTCTCTCTCTCTCTCTCTCTCTCTCTCTCTCTCTCTC
>MU224951.1:10834310-10850015 GCA_018584345.1 Thuja plicata | reverse complement strand
CACACACATATATATATATTGTGTGTGTGTGTGTGTGTGTGTGTGTGTGTGTGTGTGTGTGTGTGTGTGTGTGTGTGTGTGTGTAGGGGCCTTACAAGACTTCATGAAAGACCATGTATTTGCAAAATATAATTAAATTTCTAAACACTTAAGTAACTATCCGTAAAGAAAATATTAATAGCCCCCAAATTATTGATGTACTCCTGGATTTTGTGAACTTCCAAATTGGAATGTAACAACAAAATGGTGTATTCTTCTTGTACAATCAATCATAAATATTTAGAAGAAAAGGTAATGCATTATATTTTCTCAAAGCTTCCTGCATAATTCTGGGATGGTCATCGGTTAACCTATTCGTCCATTGTTCCAGGTGTTGGAAATGAGATAAGTAATTGAGAGGGGAGGGGTGAATCAGTTACTACAAAAAAAACATTTATTTCCCTTAGATGTCTTAAACAATATAACACTGTTACTCAGTTAATTAAGATATTCTTTTGTAACTTGGGTGTCAAAGCAATCTTTATGATAACCAATGAAATTATACTTTAGTGATTAAGTGTAGAAACATAAAGCATGAAACAAATAAGATATACATAGGTGACACGTAGATTTAACGTGGAAACCCAATATGGGAAAAACCACTAAGGTAACTAGTTACTATTTTTCACTCTTCTAAAGTGATCCCTGTTAGGATCCAACCCTGTTAAAGGTTACAAAAACACATTGTTAGGTGTGACCCTTTTAGAGGATTTAAATCACCCTATGAGGAGTGGCCTTTTTAGAGGTCTTTAGCACTTCAACATAAAAATGCTACCTTGTGAGAGGATTTACAAAAATACTATTAAGTTTACTATGTTAAGAGATTTGAGATCACTACTACAATTGTTAGAAAGTAACAATGAATTGACCTATATGTGTAAGCAATTGTCTTTGCTGATTCTGATCTCTTTTTTGATTATGATTGGATCCTTGTTGATCAAATATTCTATTGCAGCTCCGAGTGTTTTGTACTCAATCAGAATCCCATCTGATTTTGCCTTCAATATTCATATCATAGAATTCCACACTTCTGCTCATCTTCAAATTTTCACACACTCATCTTACATTCAATCAAAACTTGAACTTTCATATATATGATAAGCCCTGTCAAGTCATCTTGAATATACTTCTAAATAAGTAATAAATCATAATTTAGTCAGCCTCATATAACCAATTAATTATAGAATGTAAACCACTGTTAGTCGGCTGACACTGAATAATCAACTTGGTTAACACTGAGTTTCCTTAATGCCCGACCATGACTGAATTGCCCAAGTGACTCGGTCAACACTGAACATCTTCAATACCCGACTGATCTCGGTCAACACTAAAAAATCTTTCCATTCACCAACTGTGCTTGGTCTAAATGTAGACATTTGTGTAACATCATTACATAAGTGTAAATACATGTGTAACATCAATGAAAATACACAAGTGAATAATTGTCTTCAACAATCTCCCTCTTTGGCATTGATGGAAACACAACATGTCATAATAAAAATATTTGTAGAGAAAAAAAAAACTTTCTTTAATGTCTTTAGCCTCATTCTGATTCTCTTCCAAAAAACTCCCTCTTTCATCAAACTCTATCTCTTGATAAGATTTATCCCTCTGACATCAAACTTTACCTCTTTCTATTATGATCATTAATGAACTCTCCCTTAAGTAATTTCTTATGTATTATAGAAAACTCCCCCTCTTTGAAAACAGATGCCAAATACTCCATCTTCCGAAATACTAAATATCAATATCAATAGTCAATACTATTTCTCTTTGAAGTTGTAATGTACCTGAATGTACTAATTCATCTGCAATGGGCTCTAAAGTTCCTGCATCATTTGATAGATCTTCACTGTGGCTCGGGTTGATGCATCACTAAGTTGTATTTTAGAGAGCTTCAGTTAGGGGAAGAACCCCTAGCTTTCCTCTAAGATACAAAAATGCATCCTTAGGTAAAGGTTTGGTGAATATATGTGCAACTTGTTCTTTAGTACTCATATATTCCAACCTTACTTCTTTATTCTATACCAATTCCCTCAAGAAATGATACTTTATTTCTATATTCTTGGTTTTGGTGTGCATCACAGGATTCTTTGAAATGTTAATGGCACTGGTGTTGTCACAGTAGACAATATTTGGTTCTTTCACTTCTTCATTCATTCCTAACAACAACTTCTTGAACCATATGATGTTTGAACAGTTCACTGCTGCAACAACATATTCTGCCTCTACTATAGACTGAGAGATACAATTCTGTTTCTTTCTAGTCCAAGACACTAACCTCTTTCCAAGAAAGAAAGCTCCACCACTGGTGCTTTTTCTATCATCAACACTTCCAGCCCAATCAACATCAATGAATGTCTTCAAATCAAAGTTCCCACATTTCTTATATCATAAACCATAGTCTTCAGTACCCTTCAGATATCTCAAAATTCTTTTGATTTCCATTAGGTGATTGTCTCTGGGATTAGTTGAAAATCTTGAAACTATACCAACTGCTAATGCAATATCAGGTCTAGTGTGAACAACATATTGCAATTTTCCAATCATGGATTTGTAGTTGGTCTGATCTACCTCCTATGAAACATCATCCTTAAATAATTTTTGTCCAGTACACATGGGTGTTCCAACAGGTTTGGGATCTTCCATTCCAAATTTCTTGAGTATCTCTTTGATATATTTTGATTGAGTAATGTAGATACCATCCTTCATTTGATGAAATTATAATCCAACAAAGAATTTTATCTCACCAAACATAGACATCTCAAATTCTTTACTCATAGCTACAGAGAATGCTTTGCATAAGTCATCATATGCAGTGAATAATATGTCATCAAAAAATATCTATGCTAACAATATTTTATTCTATGGTCCTTTGATGTACAAGCTATTGTTATCATTAGTTATCTGAAATCCAATATTTACTAGGTAACCATGCAGTCTTTCATACCAGGCTCTAGGTGCTTTCTTCAGTCCATATAATGCTTTGTGCAGCTTGCAAACCATATTCCTTCTGCTAGGATAAACAAATCCTTCAGGTTGCTCAATGTAGACTTCTTCTAGAATTCCATTCAGAAATGCATATTTCACATCCATTTGATACACTTTGTATCATTTATGTGCAACATATTCCAAAAGAGTTATGACTGCTTCAAGTCTTGCAACATGAGCAAAAGTTTCTCCATAATCAATACCCTCTTCTTGAGCATATACTTTACAAACTAATCTGGCCTTGTTTCTAGAAACTTCACCATTTTCATTCATCTTATTTCTAAAAACCCACTTGGTTCCAATCACATTCTTGTCCTTTGGCATAGGCACAAGAGTCCAAGTTTTGTTCTTCTCAATCTTCTCAATTTCTTTATTCATTGCCTCTATCCAACTTTCATCATTCAATGCATCTTTAACTGTTCTAGGTTCAAATTCACTTAGTAAAAATGTAACTTTGATTTTGTTCCTTGTCATTACGCCTTCTGTCTAATCTCCAATTATTTTCTCAGGTGCATGATGCCTTCTAACATATATAGAAAGTACCAAATCCTCCAGTCTTGATTTTGGACTTGATCCACTAGGTCTATCATTCTCAAACATTCTTTCCTATTCTTCAATCTGATGCTTAGGTTCCACTATTTGTGACTCATGTTCCTCTATCTGTGACTCGGTCTCTTCTAATAGAAGCTCAGGTTGCACAGTCTGCAACTCAGGTTGTACAATTTGTGTTAGTATATTTAGTGGTTGACAGTGCTGATGTCCAATCATCACTGCTCAAATCATAGGCATAGTATTAGGTTCATGATACACAAATTTCTTTTAGTCTTCAGGCTCTTTACTGATCTTCTCTTCACATCTTTCTGCAAACTCATCAATCTTTTCATGTACACTTTCGATGACTTTATGAGTAGTAATATTCAGACATTTGTATGCTTTTCTTTTACATGAGTAGCCTAGGAATATTCCTTCATCACTTTTTGCATCAAGTTTTCCATTTCTTGCTTCCTTCAAGATGTAACATTTACTTACAAATACTTTTAAATAATGAAAATTAGGTTTATAGCCATACCATAATTCAAAAGGTGTCTGGTTACTACCTTTCTTCAGTTGAACTCAGTTCAAGGTGAACACTATAGTGCTGATGTCCTCCTTCTAGTATTTGGCAGCAACATTATTTTCAATCATTAGAGTTCTGGCACAATCTATAATGGATCTGTTTCTTCTTTCCACTATTCCATTTTTCTATGGTGTACCAAGGGTAGATACCCATCTTTTGATTCCTCTTTCATTACAGAATTCATTGAACTCATTAGAAATGAATTCTCCTCCTCTGTCAGATCATAGACATTTTAATTTCTTTCCTATATCCTTTTCAACTCTTGCAAGATACCATTTGAAATTCTGAAAAGCTTCTAATTTTTCTTTGAGAAACATGACAGTCATCATTTTGGAATGATCATCAACAAATAGAATAAAATACTTCTCTCCATTATAGCTTGTTGTTCCAATTGGTCCACAAAGGTTAGCATGTACCAATTCCAAGATTTCATCAGTATTTATATTTCTTTCTCTTGAAACTTGTCTTGCTAATCTTTCCGATTTGCCATTGTTTGCATATTGCTAACTCAGGTTTCTTCAAAATAGGAATACCTCTAAATCTCTTGTTCTTGCTTATGTTTACCAGATTATCAAAATTTACATGACAAAACCTTTTATGCCATAGCCAACTTTATTCTACTTGTGCAATGAAGCATGAACTTTCAATGAGATCAAGATAGAATAGATTACCTTTGTTTTCCTGCCAAGTCCAACTAGGTTCCCTTTACCATTCAGGAGCTTGGCCTTACTATTCATGAAATCTACCTTGAAGCCAATGTTGTTTAGCTATGTTACACTGAGTAGATTTCTCCTTAGTCCTTCAACCCAATAAGAATTATCACATTTGATTCCTTCTGTCAAAGTAATGCAACCTTTTCCTTTCATATAACAGGGTTCATCATTCCCAAAACTGACACTCCCACCATCATAGTGCTCAAGATGTTCAAATTTTGTCTTATCACCAGTCATGCGGTGATAACAACCACTATCAATTATCCATGTGTCATCTCTACTGATATGTGAGAAAAGTGCTATCTTTTCATCTTCTTCATCTGACTCATCCTTTATAGCAATATAAACCATTTCATCTTCTTCTTCATCACTATCAGAATCCTTATAAATATAACAAGACTTGTTACCTTTATCCTTGTAGCTCTTGTAGTTCTTGAAATCTTTCTTGCCTTTGTATTTGTTGAACTTTTTCTCATCTTTGTCTTCTTTTTTTGGACACTTGGCAACAATGTGACCAACCTCATTGCCTGAGAAACAAATCCATGACATTTTACCTTTGTATTTTCCTTTGGAAACTCTCCTTGCAAGTAAAGCTTCAATGATATCTAGATCTTCATCATCAGATTCATCATCACTATCAATTTCAATATTCTTCCCTTTTGAGTATCTATCCTTCTTACCAAGGTTTAATTGTCAAAGTTGTCCAACTCAAAAGTTGTAAGCCTTCTGACTAATGTATCTAGAGTTATATCCTTATTGAACCTCATCTCTTGAAAAGCTAAAAATATAATAGCATATATAGAAAGTAAAGTTCTTAATACCCTTTTGACCACTGTTTTATCTTCAATTATTCCTCCTACAGCTCTGATGGCACTCACAATCTTCTTGATTCTTTCACTGTATCTTGTAATGTCTTCTCCTTCTTTCATTTTCATATGATCAAATTGTCCTCTGAGACTTTCTTCTTTGGCTTGCTTTACATTTGCATATCCTCCATGAATGTCCTGTAATTTCCTCCACATATCATAGGCTGTATGACAGTCCTTGAATTCATAAAATTCAAAGTAGTTGAGTGAAGAAGCTATATCAATCATCATTATGTTATGAGGCTTCTGTTCCATCATCTATTCCACAGTCATAGTTGTTGTTGGTTCCACATATTTTTTGTCCAAAAATTGAAAACCAACTTCTCTAATAGTAGATAGATGTAGTGTCATTAGCTCTTGCCACACTAGGAAGTTGTCTTTGTTTAGCTTTGGGATCTCCCTTCTATAATAAATCTCTGATCTTTAGCTTAGGCCTTGAAACCTTTTCTGAAAGAACTTGATGCTCTGATACCAATTGTTGCAAATGAGATAAGTAACTGAGAGGGGAGGGGTGAATTAGTTACTCCAAAATAAATCCTTTTGTCCCTTAGATGTCTTAAACAATATAACACTGTTACTCGGTTAATTAAGATATTCTTCTGTAACTCGGGTGTCAAAGCAATCTTTATGATAACCAATGCAATTATAATTTAGTGATTAAGTGTAGAAACATAAAGCATGAAAAAAATAACATATACACAGGTGAAACCAAGATTTAACATGGAAACCCAATATAGGAAAAAAAACCAACGTAACTAGTTACTATTTTTCACTCTTCTAAAGTGAGCCCTGTTAGGAGCCAACCCTGTAAAAGGTTACAAAAACACACTATTAGGTGTGACCCTGTTAGAGGTTTAAATCACCCTATGAGGAGTGGCCTTGTTAGAGGTCTTTAGCACTTCAACTTAGAAATGATACCTTGTGAGGGGATTTACAAAAAGACTGTTAAGTCTAATCTGTTAAGAGATTCAAGATCACTACTACAATTGTTAGAAAGTAACAATGAATTGACCTATATGTGTAAGAAACTATCTTTGTTGATTCAGATCTCTGTTCTAATTATGACTGGATCCTTGCTAATCAAATATTCTATTGCATCTCTGAGTGTTCTGTACTCAATCAGAATCCCATTTGATTTTTCCTTCACTCTTCATATCATAGAATTCCACACTTATGCTTATCTCAAATTTTAACACATTCATCTTACATTCAATCCAAACTTGGCCTTTTATATATATGATAAGTGTTGTCAGGTCAGCTTGAATATACTTCTAAATAAGTGATAAATCATAATTCAGTTAGCCTCATATAACCAATTAATTATAGAATATAAACATTTGTTAGTCAACTGACCTTGAATAATCAACTCGGTTAACACTGAGTTTCTTTAATGCCCGACCATGAATGAATTTCCTGAGTGACTCGGTCAACACTAAAATCTTCAATACCCAACTAATCTCGGTCAACACTTAAAACTCTTTCCATTCACCAACTATTTTTATTCTGAATGTAGACATTTGTGTAACATCATTACATAAGTGTAAATACATTTGTAACATTAATGAAAATACACAATAGAATAATTGTCTTCAACACCAGGGGAAGGAGGGTCTCCTCATGCATCACCTCAGGAATAAAATTTGTTCTTCTTCCAACCTTTTCATGTCATCCTTTAACTTATTATAGAAATAATCATGTATCATCTACAATTCCTTCCCTCTGGCTATTATACCTGCAGACAGTGACTCATTCTTTCCTATCTTCTCATTAAGCTTCTCCCTTAATAAAAAATGTTCATCCAAATTTTTAACAATTCCACAATATGTCTTATAATAATTTGTAGAGTGGACCAACATATAATTGTACCTATGATTGATTTTTCCCTCAATCATTTTTCATATTTCTTCTATTGATCTCTTCTCCATGTTGTTCAATCTCTTTTCAAGCTTTTACAATTTGTATCTCTAGTAATTAGCATCTTGTAGGGCATTCAAAACTCTTTTTTCTTGTTTAAAATCCCAAGAAGGGTCCATCTCTATGAAGATTCTCTCTTCTCCCTTATTTTTGTATCCATCTATTTCCATTGTTGCTTCTCTTCTTCTGATTTCTAATACAAGCCTTTATACACGTTCCTTTCTTTGACTAAGAACTCAAGTTGAGCATGAGTCATATGAGAAAAATCAAAATTCAACTTGGATGTAGCCAAGGGGTTAGTTTCACCAACCTTTTGTACCATCATGTGACCAAAATTCTTCTCAATATCAATCAATAATGGTATTTTATCTCTGGGATATAATGCACATTGAAGCAATGCATTTTACAAATATAGAGGGTTTGGGACTCTAGAGCTTTTCCTCACTCCAAGATAATTCTTTATCTATCCCAACCATAAAATGGTTGTTCCTTTTTGAATCTTCCTTCAATTAGGATCTCCAAGAACCTCTCTACCAACTTCTCCTCCAAGGTATAGTTGGTCTTTAGAAGATTCCAAAGTTTCTAGGCTTAACTAGTCCAACTAGTTCACCAAATGCCTAGTTTTCTCCACTACAACTCCTCCTAGAATGCCAAAAATCTTCTTAGGATCTTCCCATAAATTCACCAAGACTCTTATCTCTCTTCTTGACCCATCCTAGGTCATTCTAAACTCATCCCAATACTTTAAGACCCTTTACCAATCCAATTGGTCACTATTTCACTAGGAGGCCTAATTGCCTAATTCCTAGTAGGTCTATTTTCACAGTTTTAGGGCTATTACTCCAAAAATCCCCATATGACCCCACAAAAGACCTTGAAAATATTCAAGGTATCATCCAACACTGTCAGAATCGAAAACCCTATTCTGAAAGCACACATAACCTTAGTTTCTTGTAGGCCCTAGATTTTAGCCTATTAATTAGGCCTCTGGACTAGTCAACATAAACAATTGTTAAAATGATCTCCAAACTCTTATTCACCTCCTTCCACCTTTGAATACTTTTAGGAGACTATCTAGGGCATTTGAAAATGCCACCAAGTCTTTCCCAAAAGGTCATGAGTGCTCAAACAAATTCCTTCTTCTCCCTCTCTTGGCTCACCTGGATTCACCAGTTAGCCATAGGGATTCCTACTTGGCCTAGGAAATCCATTGCAAATTAAAAAATGAAAACCAAAACCCTATCTATAGATTCTAACCCTACTTCCCCCATGGGTTCAGTCAATTCCATCGGTGGGATTTTAGGGTAGAGCCATTCCTATCTAAACAACACTGTACTATCACTTACAAACCAGTGACCTTCAAAAACTTGTATCTCTACACATAATGAACTTAAAAGAAAACTATCTAATGCAAATGAAACCTAATGGAAATTAGTCCATCCCAATGGGACCTTATCTTCTCTACCAATCTATACACAACCATACAAGAACAAAGAAACAATGCATCTTACAAGAAATCAGTTGCAGACATCCTTACAAAAGTGCCAAGAATAATTGTTGCAATCCAAAATTTAATTAACCTCCTCCAAACATCTAATCCATGCTCATATACCTAGCATGGGGTAGTTACAATAGTTCTAACTATATTTTTCAAATTCTTGTAAAAGTTGCTAGCAACTTTTTGCACTTTGTGCATTTTGACTTTCCTTGTCAACTCGGTGGGTGAGTTTGACCTTGATGACCATAGATAGGATATTTAGGGTCCTAAAACACATCTCAAACCCACATTACACTAAAATATCAAATTTTCACAAATTTAGCCCAAAGTGACCCTAAATCACCTAATGAGCACTAAGGCTCTTACAAACATGAAGTTAACTTTTCATTGCATCCAACCCCTTGGAAATTATTCCAACACATACAAAAAAACCTAAACCAACCCTAAAAAACACCAAAACATCAAACAGGGATGTGCCTTGCACCATACTCCCCTGGACAAAATAACTCAAGTTCCTTGAGTTACGAGGTCTTAAATGGTGACCCCATGTTTCAGAATGTCCAGCTCTGTCATCCAAGTGGCCTCAGCTTCAGGTAGTCACTGCCACTTGATGAGGTACTCCTTGTAGTTACCCTTCCTTGTCTTTTTTATCACTTTAGAATCTAGTACACTTTCCAATTGTAGTGGCATTGTGGTAGGCAAGTCTTTCACCCAATCATCATCCTCCAAATCTGCAAGTGTAGACTGACCTATGTCTAGAGATGATCCCTTGTATGGGTACAAGTCACAAACATTGGAAATTGGTGAAATCCCCAAATTAGGAAGCAACTCCACTTCATAGGCATTCTTGCTATACTTATGCAAAATTTTCAGTAGCCCTATCTTCTTCATGAGTAGTTTAGTTGGCTGATCGCCTCTCCTTCCTAAGATAGGCAAGTGGTGCAAGAGCACCTAAGTTATGTTACTCTGCTTGTCAGCGATATCCATCAATTTTTGTTTGTCAGAGCACCTAAGTTATGTTTCTCTGCTTATCGACAATGTCCATCAGTTTATGTTCGTCGGCGATGCTTGTTGGTAGTGTCCATTGGCGATGCTTGTTGGCGATGTCCGTCAGCGATGCTTATTGGTAGTGCTCATTGGCGATGCTTGTTGGTGATGTCCATCGATGACTATGTTTATTGTTAGGGTTGGAAACTGATGCTATTTTATATTGTTCTAAAAAGTCAACACTGGCGCTTGGTAATGTTGGGTAACGACCTAGGAAATGTGGATGTGATGTTTGTGACTAGCTGCGTCATCTGCAATGACTTTCTACATGTCATTTTTGCTTAAAAGGATCAGGGACACCTATTCCTATTTTGGAAGGGTCAGTTATTGCTTAGATTGGCCACCTTTGCGGGGTGGTTGAATTTTTCCATGAGTATTAGATATTTTGGGTGATATTTTGATGGATGTATATATAGTTGGAGAGCTGTTGTAATAAGGAGAGAGTGTGGATAGAGAGAGATATAGATAGATTAGAAAGAAAAAGAGACACAGATCATATCATCCTGTAATAGCTTAGTTCTTGTGAATAAGAAAGAACATATTTAATGGAATCTATGTGTAGCATGTGTTATGGTGTTCTTCAGGTTGAACTCGTCAGTTTAGCTTGGGAGAGGAACCTATCTTGATAGGTTCCATAGCATGAAATAGTAGCTTTACAGTTTAAGCCTGGTCTAGGGCACTTGAGGTGAAGATCTTAGTGACTTCCTCAAGATGGGGTGAAGTAATACCCTATAAGGTCTGAGCAAGAGACCTTAGAGCACAGTCAAGATGATTGTCGGTAACAACTGGATCTTTGGTAATTACATCTAAGTTCCAAAAATAAACTCAGTCACAAACATATGAAATGGGTGGAATACATCCAATACTTTACCTTCATAATTAAGCAAAAGAAGGGAGTACTGAATAAGGTGGCAGATGCATTGAGTAGAAGGTTACTCACGGTACAAGAAGTTCAACTAAGAAGCATTGGCATTGAAATCTTCAAAGATCTGTATCCAACAGATGAAGATTTTGCATCAGCATACAAGGTATGTCAAGAGTATCAGAATCATTTTCATAGTGAATATTCAGAGTATACTCTTCAAGAAGGTCTTCTATTTAAGGGAGGACAAATTTGTGTACCAAGAGGTTCCATGGGAGAGAATCTAGTGCAGGAAAAAAATAATGGTTCCCTAAGTGGAAATTTTGGATTGAATAAGACCTTAGAGTGAGTTAAAAGGTATTACTATTGGCCACAAATGAATCGAGACATCCAGAAGTATGTAGAGACTTGTTTGGTTTGTCACAAGGCAAAAGGGACTTCATCCAATGCAAGATTGTATTAGCCCCTTCCTATCCCAAATAGACCATGGGAATGCCTTAGTATGGATTTTGTTGTTGGGTTACCAAATACCAAGCAAGGAATGGACAACATCTTTGTAATTGTTGACAAGTTCAACAAGATGGCTCATTTTGTACCATGAAAAACCACAAATGATGCTTGTTACATAGCCAATCTATTCTTTAGAGAAGTAGTCTAGATACATGGATTACCTTTGAGTATTGTGTCAGATAGAGACTCCAATTTTATGAGTCATTTTTGGAAGACTTTGTGGGAGAAGCTTGGTACAAATCTTTCTTTTAGCTCAGCCTACCATCCCCAAACCGATGGTCAGACTTAAGTAGTGAACCTGAGCTTAGGCAATCTTTTGAGATTCCTTACCAAGGAGTATGGACAATCATGGGATCAGTTACTTGCTCAAGCAGAATTTACCTACAATGATATAGTCAATAGGTCCACTGGAAAGAGCCCTTTTGAAATAGTGTATGGGATTCATCCCAGGGGTATATGTGAATTAAGGGATCTTGGTCAAAATACAGAGAGGAGTGGATATGCTAAAGATTTTTCTCAATCCATGAAGGAGGTCCATGACTCAGTAAAAGAAGCATTGCTAGAGAGTACCACTCATATCAAGCAGAAGGTGGATGTAAGGAAGATGGATGTTCAATTTTAGGTTGGAGATTTGGTCATGGTGCACCTCAACAAGGCAAGGTTGTAGAAAGGAGTTCCAAGTAAACTTCAGATGAGGAAGATAGACCCTTGTGCCATATTGGAAAAATATGGGTCTAATGCTTATAAACTTGATCTTTCTCCAAACATTAGATTATCTCCTATTTTCAATGTGGCAGATTTGGTATCCTATAAAGGTCCAATTCTCGAAGGAGATTTTGATCTCACAGGAAATACTGAGGATCTCAAAGTGCTTCAACTTCCTATTATACCCCAACTAAAGACAAACACAATTCTGAATTCCAGGGTTGCCAAGTAGACTAGATGACAGACCTATATGGAATATCTGGTTAAATGGAAAGACAAAGCTGATTCAGAGGTTATGTGGGTATAGGAAACCAATTTTCAGAAGTTAGGCATTAGTCCTGACTTACTCAAATCACTTGGAAGATGATTTCTTTTTGTTTGGGGAGTATGGTGCAGGAGAACCTAAGTTATGTTACTCTACTTGTCGGCGATGTCCATTTGTTTTTGTTTGTCGGAGCACCTAAGTTATGTTTCTTTTCTTATCGGGGATGTCCGTTAGTTTTTGTTCGTCGGTGATGCTTGTTGGTAGTTTCCATCAGCAATTCCTGTTGGCGATGTCCGTCGGCGATGCTTGTCGAAAATGCTTGTTGGTGATGTTCGTCGGTGACTATGTTTATTGTCAGGGTTGGAAACCGACGCTATTTTTTGTTGTTATGAAAAGTCAACACTGGCACTTGGTAATGTTAGGTAATGACCCAGGAAATGTGGATGTGACATTTGTGACCAGCTGGGTCATCTACAATGACTTTCTATGTGTCATTTTTGCTTAAAAGGATCAAGGACACCTATTCCTATTTTGGAAGGGTCAGTTATTGCTCAGATTGGCTGCCTTTGCGGGGTGGTTGAAGTTTTCCATGAGTATCAGATATTTTGTGTGATATTTTGATGGATGTATATATAGCTGGAGAGCTATTGTAATAAGGAGAGAGTGTGGATAGAGAGATATATAGATAGATTAGAAAGAAAAAGAGACATAGATCATATCATCCTGTAAAGCTTAGTACTTGTGAATAAGAAATAACATATTTAATGGAATCTATGTGTAGCATGTGTTATGGTGTTCTTCAGGTTGAACCCGTCAGTTTAGCTTGGGAGAGGAACCTATCTTGATAGGTTCCATAGCATGAAATAGTAGATTTATGGTGTAATCCTGGTCTAGGGCACTTGAGGTGAAGATCTTAGTGACTTCCTCAAGCTAGGGTGAAGTAATACCCTATAAGGTCTGAGCAAGAGACCTTAGAGCATAGTCAAGCTGACTATCGGTAACAACTGGACCTTTGGTAATTACATCATATTGGTATTAGATTGGGTTGTCAAATGCCCTGTTAGCACTACATTATTTTCTTTGAAATTTCTTAGCTTTGATTTTCCCGGGCTTTCTTGGTTTAAAATCCTGTGCTTTACCGTGCAAAAAGAGGTCAAAATCTCTTTTTAAGTTCTATTTAAGTGTTGTCACTTTGTCACGTCGGTCTTTTAAACATGTCTCTAAGTTGTGCAAGTGGGCGACGAGTCGTCAGTAAAAAAATTGTGCAGTCACGATGAGCTTATGTCAAGTCATGATTTTTGTGTGAGTGAGCAGGCTCAATGTTTTAAAATGTAAATCGCGCAATCACAACGTCTTGTGAAAGTCGGGTTTTAGGTTAGCGATTGAGCGGGCTAAGAATGGTTAAATTTATCACTCACTCGCTAAGAGTTAACTGTATGAAATATTGAACCAGCGAGTCAGTGACGGGCTAAAATTTTGTATGTCGCATAGTCGTTGTAAAGTTATGTTGTCCATATCATGCTTCGCGACTGAGCGAGCCTTGTTAAAAAATGAAACAGTCGCATACCCACATCAGGTTTTATGTTTGTATCACAAGTTAGTGACTGTGCGACGAGGTCATGTTCTAGAGGTCGCCCACTCGCTTAGGTTCTAACTCACTTGTATTTCGCAGTGCGAGTACGCGGTAAATGTATGAAGTACCAATTTGAAGATTCACCGCTCAGTCACAGAGGAATTCTTCAAAGTTCTTAAAAGAAGTGCGACTGAGTGACTGTGGGACCATTCATCACCTCGCTCACTCGCTGATGCTTTGAGGTGATCAAAAGTGAACTCGTGAGTGTGCGATGAATTAAAAGAAGAAAGACATCGCTCACTCGCCAATCAACAAAGATGAAAGGAAAAGGGTTAGCGAGTGTGCGACTAAAGAAGAAGGTTAACAGTCGCGCACTCGTAGTCAGTAATAAAGTGAAGTTTTCAGGCTCACGAGTCCATGACTGAGAAAAGAACAGAAGCCATCGCTCACTCGCTAAGAAGGTGAAAGCTAGAGTATTCTGTAGCGCGAGTGAGCGACCAGATAAAGTATATGATAAAGAAATGAACGTCGCTCACCCGCTCAGATCCAAGAGTTATAGTTTAATAGCCAGTGAGTGTGCGATTATGGAATAACTGAAAGATAAGATGCATAGTCGCTTAGTTGCCAAGATTCAGGTGATGTGAAATATTGACTAGCAAGGGTGCAACGGGTTGAAGTAAAGGTAATATCGCTAGCTCACATGAACCCAAAAGCAAAATGTAGAAAGATAGCGAGTATGTGACTGACATATGATGAAGTATAGATTAGGTCATCACTCACTCATAGAAGGTGAAAGGTGGGGTGAGGATAGATGGCGAGTATGCGACTGGTTAAATAAAAGGGGTGCGTCGCTCACTCGCAAGAACCTTTCCAAAAGTAAATAAAGTGCAATGTGTTGGCTAGTTTCAGGCTGACAAGTGCCAGAGGGGAGAAAAGTGTACACTCTCTTCCAGCTAGGATCAAATAGTGCAATTTGATGGCAGCATTAATGACAAAATGAAATCTTCATGATAGTGCAACTGCAGGAATTTGGCTTTCAAGTTGACAAGACATAGTCCTTAATGGCTATAAGTGTAAATGATTGAGTTTGATTCTGTACAGCTCTCATTTCTGCATTCTGAGTTTTTTTGCGAAGAGTAAGAAGCTTATTGGTTTGGAGTTTTGTATTTGAGACAGTAAAATTCAAAGAAGAAGGATGAGTCAAGATATTGTTCCTACTACCTCACAAGGGTCTATAAAGAAGAAGGAAGTCGCACTGAAGAAATATATAGAAGAATTTTCTGAGTTTCTGCCTGGGACTTTGAATACGAACAACACAAATTGGGAAGAATGGAGTGATAAATGGTCTCAATGCAGAAATATGGTAACCCCAGACTACTATGGTAGTACTTTATTTCATTATTTTTGGAATAAGAGGGTCAAGCCAGTCCCAATTTGCAATCCATGGGATTTGACTATGGCTAAATTGATTGTGCCTAACGTCTATGTTGACATTGGTCTTATTAGGGAGTTAGCAAAAAACTATTGCCCAGTGGCTAGGGTAATTAGGAAAAAGAATAAGGAAACCCTAGTCTCCATAGATAGAAGATTAGTAGCTGAGGTGTT
>MU224951.1:10800310-10833612 GCA_018584345.1 Thuja plicata | reverse complement strand
TGGAAAATTACTTGGTTAGATAAGGAGTTTCTAGAGGGGCACAAGAAGGGAACCTTTATCCCCAGATTATGGGTGGGTTTTGATTTCTCTATTGGGAAGAAAATGTTTGATACAATAAATGATTTCTTAAAGCAATAAAAAATGTCTACTGCAATCACCAGATTCTATGATCCTGAGAATTTTGTACAAACAACCCTAAAAAGGATGACTCCTTGGAAAAAGATCAGAGACCATGAGCCATTGGATGATGAAGATATTGTGAGAAATAAATTGAATAGACAAGAAGTTCAGGATAGGAAAAGGAAGTGGAATGAACTCCTAAGAGCAGAATCAGAATGGAAGGAATCAGATAAGTCATTCTATGGTTTTTTCCCTGATCTCCCATATTTCCAGAGGATAGAGTGGATGTTAAAATCCTATGAAACTTTGATGTCACAAGTACCTCAATTTAGTGCTGAAGATGCACAATCCAAAGGATCCCCTATTCAAATTGCCTTACATGATAAAGAGCACCAAGAGGAACATAAAAAAGAAGAGGAACATCAAGAAGAAGAAGAACAAAGAGAAGAACAACATGAAGAAGAAGAAGTGGGTGAAGAGGCCACTTCAGCTAAAGAGCCACCAAGGAAGAAACAAAAGATAGAGCATAAAATGGTACAAGATAGAAAAGGCATGGCAAAATCCATGATCTCAGAGCCTGGTAAATACTTTAGGAAATTGAGAAGGCAATTGTAGAAGGAGCTAGAAGCTGAGGGCCAAGGAGACAACCAAATGGTTTTATTTGAAAAAGATGATGAGAGGGTCATGATGGAAAATGAATTCATGAAGGATGATGAATTCATAAGATCTCAAGAGTTCAAATCTTTCTTGGTTAAGTTAAAATAGAAAAAAATTAGACAAGAGATAACTATAGAGGAGGAAAGTACAGATAAAAATGAGCAAATTGTACAAACACTTCAAGATTATGACCCTGAGACTGAACAAATCACTATGGAACAAGCCAGATTGCTGGTACAGAACAGTGGTGTGATGCTGATGCCTGGTTGGGACTTGTAGTCCACATTTATTATTGATCAAATTAGAAGGTAGGAAGATCCTTTGCTTAAAACAGAATTTGAAATGGATGAGGTGTTAAAAGGATCAGGTTTTGACCCAAAATCCAAAACCCTAGCAATATGGTCATTAGCTCCGGCCACACAGAAACCCTTGGTCATGACCATCAGAGAGGAAAAAAGAGCTAACAGGATGATATGGAATCTGCAAAATACTTCAGATACTGAGATAGCTCAGTTAATGACACAGGTTTCGTTTATGAATTTGGCAAAAGTTGATGACCTATCAAAGAGGTATGAGAGAACTTTTAGCCGAATGATGGCATTGGCAAAGAAACATGAGGAATTTGTGGTCAAGAACCACACACTAGAAGAAGAGATTGCCAAATTAAAAGAAGAATTAGAAGAAAGTAAAAAGGAGAAAAATCCAATCCTTGAAGAGGCAGCCAAGGTTGTGACAAATGTTGTCAAAGGAGCTAAGGAAGACTCTACATTGGCAGAAACACAGTCAAAGGATGTATCACAGGAATAGGGCATGAATGCTATGTCTATCATGTTACTCATATTGCAGCATAGAATTGAAGTCTTGAAGCAAAAAATTGATGTAGTATATACATTATATGGATCCCTACAAGAGGTCTCAAAGATAGCTGCGAAAGCTATGGTTTTCCTAGAGCCCGCCTTCAAACTTTTGTCAGGGAAGGAAAGAGTTTTAGATAAACTCAAAATAGCTATGTTATACAGTGATGATTTCCCAGATAAAGTAATAGACACCATTGATATGGTAAATAAGTTGAATGATACTTTTGCCTTTTTTAATGGAAAATCTGATTTGATAAACAGTAAGTTGCAACTGTTTGGTGATTAATGTCCACCATTGATCCCAAAGATTTATGAGGAAATAGGGGTGTTGAAAGCACAATCAAATTGGGAATCTGGTTTTGATGCCATACTGGGAAATCAAGATATAAAGCTACATTTGGAAAAGGACACGAATGCAAAGTATTGCAATGAACTGATCGATAGCTTTTGCAAAGTTGAAAGAGATATGGCCAAATTTGTGTCCGAGGCCAGAACTGCCATGGATGCCAGGTGGGTGGAAGCTATTGATAGGCTAGAAGAAGAGAAGACTTTTGATTGGCCCACCATCAAGGAAGTAAAAAGATGGGAGGTGAAGCTTAAAGGATGAAAGAAATATTGTTAAACCACAAAAAACAAACCTTGTTCAGGCTTTGCAAATAAGCTACCACCCGTATTCGGTTGCAAAATTTTGTTTCTAGTTCATTGCAAAGTTGTTGCAAAAAGTTTTGTAAACCTTCCCAGTATGTCGGTAGCTTTTTGCATCCTTATGCTATAAAAGGATTCCAAGACTACTGGGAATGAGATAGTCATTTTCATTTTTGAGAGGAATACTAAGACAATTGTAAACCTTGGTTTTGAGAACCAATATATTAGGTATTTTTTGGAGAAATATCTATTGAATGTAGCAAGTGATGATGACTTTTGAATAAAATCCAGTTCACAGTTTCTGAAGCATTTAATGGGTTTTCTGTCTTCATTTTAGCATTCTAAATTTTGTCTAAATTGAATGTTATAGGAATGTTTCAATTTATATATCTGTCAGGCATATTATGAAATACTTCTAAGGTTCTTTCAAGGAGAGAATATAAAAATACCTTAGAGATACTTCAATAAAGTTCATGGTATAAAATGAATTTGATGGATTAATTTGGCTAAGTGTACTGAGGTAGATGTACAAGGTATATCTATGATTGTGTCAGATCCTGTAATTGCCTTAATTTTTATCCCTAATCATGCTGGTTAAAACTATTCATAGATGAATCCATGCCCTAGGATTGAGCACTGGTCTATTTTTCATTTAATCAAATGACTATCATTATTAGAATCAATCTTTACTTTCAGTCTGGTCTATTTTAGTAAAAGTTACAGTGACCAGTTCCTGTAATTCCATCAATAACAAACTAGAATAATTTAGTGATTTCATTATTCTAAGTTTTAAAGGGTAATCCCGCCCGAGTTAGTGGAGCTCAAAGTGTAGGAGGTTTCAAAACCTTGTTTTTTTTGTTCTACTCTGTGCTTGGTCAGTGTCAGGGATAAATAGAGAGAACCCTCTGAGGAATATTTTCATGTCAGCAAGAAAAGGGAACAACATGCCCCAAGCACATTTATGAGATTAATGAATGAGGTTTTGAAGGACTTCATTGGAAAATGGGTTGTAGTGTACATAGATGAAATCCTGTTGTTCAGAAAGACCAAAACGGATCATCTTAGACATTTGCAATTAGTGATGTAGAGATTGCATGAAGAAAAGTTGACAATCAACTTGGAAAAGAGTGAATTCATGAAGAAAGAATTGGTATATCTTGGTTTTTTTTATCTCAGCAGGTAACTTGAAGATGGATGTAAGCAAGGTGGAAGCGATTTTGAATTGGTCTACACCAAAAATAGCTATGGAGGTGTGAAGCTTCCATGGTTTGGCATAATTTTACTGAAAATTCATCAAACAGTTCAATAAGATTAGTACACCTATTTTAGATACCATCAAAGGAGGTATGAAAGACAAGTTCCAATGGAATTAGTAGGTTGATGAAGGATTTGAGCATCTAAAGAAGAGAATAGTGACTCAACCAATTTTGACACTTCCTAGTTTTGACAGATTGTTTACTGTGGAATGTGATGCTAGTAATATTGCTGTCGGTGCAGTATTGAGTCAAGAGGAAAAACCTGTAGCTTTTCATAGTGAGAAACTCAGTGATGCAAAGAAAAAATATTCCTCATATGATTTGGAACTATATGCATTAGTGCAAGCACTAAGGAAATGGTGACATTATCTACTTTTGAAGGAATTTGTTGTCTTTACTGATAATCAGGCTTTGAGTTTTTTGAGTTCCCAAAATAAACTTAGTCACAAACATATGAAATGGGTGGAATACATCCAAGCCTTTACCTTCATAATTAAGAATAAGAAGGGAGTACATAATAAGGTGGTAGATGCATTGAGTAGAGGGTTACTCACAATACAAGAATTTCAGCTAAGAATAATTGGCATTGAAAGCTTCAAAGATCTGTATCCAGCAGATGAATATTTTGCATTAGCGTACAAGGTATGTCAAGAGTATCAGAATCATTTTCATAGTGAATATTCAAAGTATACTCTTCAAGAAGGTCTTCTATTTAAGGGAGGAAAAGTTTGTGTACAAAGAGGTTCCATGCGAGAGAATCTAGTGCAGGAAAAACATAATGGTTCCCTAAGTGGAAATTTTGGATAAAATAAGACCTTAGAACTAGTTAAAAGGTATTACTATTGGCCACGAATGAATCAGGACATCCAGAAGTATGTAGAGACTTGTTTGGTTTGTCAGAAGGGAAAAGGGACTTCATCCAATGCAGGATTGTATCAGACCCTTCCTATCCCAAATAGACCATGGGAATGCCTTTTTATTGATTTTGTTGTTGGGTTACCAAAGACCAAGCAAGGAATGGACAACATCTTTGTAATTGTTGACAGGTTCAGCAAGATGGCTCATTTTGTACCATGAAAAACCACACATGATGCTTGTTACATAGTCAATCTATTCTTTAGAGAAGCATTCTGGATACATGGATTACCTTTGAGTATTGTGTTGGATAGAGACTCCAAGTTTATGAGTCATTTTTGGAAGACCTTGTGGGAGAAGCTTGGTACAAATCTTTCTTTTAGCTCAGCCTACCATCCCCAAACTGATGGTTAGACTAAAGTAGTGAACCAGAGCTTAGGAAATATTTTGACATTCCTTACCAAGGAGTATGGACAGTCATGGGATCAGTTACTTGCTCAAGAAGAATTTGCCTACAATGATACAGTCAATAGGTCCACTAGAAAGAGCCCTTTTGAAATAGTGTATGGGATTCATCCCAGGGGTATATGTGAATTAAGGGATCTTGGTCAAAATATAGAGAGGAGTGGATATGCTAAAGATTTTTCTCAATCCATGAAGGAGGTCCATGACTCAGTAAAAGAAGCATTGCTAGAGAGTACCACTCATATCAAGCAGAAGGTAGATGTAAGGAAGAGGGATGCTTAATTTTAGGTTGGAGATTTGGTCATGGTGCACCTCAACAAGGCAAGGTTGTAGCAAGGATTTCCAAGTAAACTTCAGATGAGGAAGATAGGCCCTTGTGCCATATTGGAAAAATATGGGTCTAATGCTTATAAACTTGATCTTCCTCCAAACATCGGATTATCTCCTATTTTCAATGTGGCAGATTTGGTATCCTATAAAGGTCTAATTCCCAAAGGAGATTATGATCTCACAGGTGATACTAAGGATCTCAAAGTGCTTCAACTTCATGTTATACCCCAACTGAAGGCATACATGATTCTGAATTCTAGGGTTGCCAAGTAGACTAGACGACAGACCTATATGGAACATCTGGTTAAATGGAATGACACAACTGATTTAGAGGCTACGTGGGTACAGGAAATTGATTTTCAAAAGTTAGGCATTAGTCCTGACTTACTCAAATCACCTAGAAGATGATTTCTTTTTTTTTGGGGAGTATGATGCAGGATCACCTAAGTTATGTTACTCTGCTTGTCGGTGATGTCCATCAGTTTTTGTTCATTGAAGCACCTAAGTTATGTTTCTCTACTTATCGGCGATGTCCGTCAGTTTTTGTTCATCAACGATGCTTGTTGGTAGTGTCCGTCGGTGATGCTTGTTGGTGATGTCCGTCAACGATGATTGTTGGTAGTGCTTGTCGGTGATGCTTGTTGGTGATGTCCATCGGCGACTATGTTTATTGTCAGGGTTGGAAACCGACGCTATTTTTTTTTGTTCTGAAAGTCAACACTGGCACTCGGTAATGTCGGGTAATGACCCAAGAAATGCGGATGTGACGTTTGTGACCAGCTAGGTCATCTACAATGAATTTCTACGTGTCATGTTTTTCTTAAAAGGATCAGGGACACCTATTCGTATTTTGGAAGGGTCAGTTATTGCTCAGATTGGCTGCCTTTGCGAGGTGGTTGAAGTTATCCATGAGTATCAGATATTTTGGGCGATATTTTGATGGATGTATATATAGTTGGAGAGTTGTAATAAGGAGAGAGTGTGGATAGAGAGAGATATAGATATATTAGAAAGAAAAAGAGACACAGATCATATCATCCTATAATAGCTTAGTTCTTGTGAATAACAAAGAACATATTTAATGGAATCTTTGTGTAGCATGTGTTATGGTGTTCTTTAGGTTGAACCTGTTGATTTAGCTTGGGAGAGAAACCTATCTTGATAGGTTCCATAGCATGAAATAGTAGCTTTATGATGTAAGCCTAGTCTAGGGCACTTGAGGTGAAGATCTTAGTGACTTCCTCAAGTTGGGGTGAATTAATACCCTATAAGGTCTGAACAAGAGACCTTAGAGCACAGTCAAGCTGACTGTCAGTAACAACTAGACCTTTTGTAATTACATTAGCAAGTACTAGATCCCCTACCTTGAACTGTAGATCTCTTCTTGTCTGATCAGCTTTGGATTTGTACTTCACTTTCTTTTGTAAAGTCTTATTGACTTGGTCATGTAGCTCCTTCTTTTGTTCTTCAAATGACTCTCCTTGTGCACTCCTCTTGTCCTTCAAAATTAGATCCCTCAACTCTAAGCTCCCTCTAGGATTGACCCCATATACTATCTAAAATGGGCTCTTCCATGTACTCCTATTAATGGAGTCATTATAGTAAAACTCTGCTTTCCCTATGATGTGATCCCATGAGTGTTCATGTTGTTTAGTCAGACACCTTAGCAAGTTCCCAAGTGACCTATTGACTACCTCCATTTCTCCATCTAATTGTGGATGGTAGGCTAAAGATAAATTTTTTTTTGTTCTAAGCATCTTCCATAGGGTCCTCCAAAAGTGATCCACAAACTTACTATCTCTGTCACTTACAATATTAAGATGCAATCCATGGATCCTCACAATGTTCCTAAAGAATAGACATGCAATTTGAGAAGCATCATTTTTTTTCTTGCATGGAATGAATTGTGCCATTTTTCTAAAATGATCCACCGCCACAAACACACTGTCATGACCCCTAGGTATCCTTGGTAACCCCCAAAAAAATTCATACTAAGACATTCCCAAGGCTTTTGTGGTATGGATAGGGGTTGTTACAAACCACTATTTCTGCTTTTTCCTTTTTTTGACAAATCTAACATTGTTCTACAAATCTCCTCATAGCTAACTACAACTTAGGTCAATAGTAGTGCCTATTCACTTGCTCCAATGTCTTATCCACTCCAAAGTGGCCCCCAAGCTGCCTTGGTATTTCTCCTTCACAATGTTTTCCCTCATTGAGCACTGAGGTATACACATAAGGTGACCCTTAAACAATAGGCCTTCTTGCAACACAAACTCACTAAAATCCACTTTGAATCCATACTTAAACTTCACACATGCTTCATAGGCTTCTCTGAAATCTTTGTCCTCCTTGTAGAGGTTCTTCAAATCATCTATACCTAAACTTTGCAATTGTATCTCCTGTATTGTGAGTACTCTTCTACTAAGAGAATCTTCAACCTTGTTGCTAACCACCTTCTTGTGCTTTATGACAAATGTATAAGCTTGCAATGATTCTACCCACTTCAATTGCCTTTGATTCAATTTTTCTTGTTTATTCAGGAAACTTGGTGCATGGTTATCAATGTAGACCACAAACTCCCTAGGTAATAGGTAGTGTCTCCACTTCTTAAGGGCTTGTACCATAGAATATAAATCCAAATCATACGTGGAGTACTTTTTTTTAGCCCCATTCAACTTTTCAGAGAAGAAAGCCACATGATGTCCTTCTTGGCTTAACATCGCTCCAATAGCCAACTTGCTAGCATCACATTCTACCACAAATAGTTGATTCAAATTAGGGAACCTAAGAGTAGGTAGCTCTACAATCCTCTTCTTTAACATTTCAAACCCTTGGTCTACTGCTACAGTCCACTCAAGCTTACATTTGATTCCACCTTTTATGATGTTAAGAATAGGGGCACACACATGACTGAAATTTCTCACAAATTTCCTATAGTAGGAGGCCAACCCATGTAAACTCCTAACATACCCTATGGACCTAGGTGTAGGCCACTCCAATATTGACTCAACCTTTTCAAGATCCATTTTCATGCATCCATTAGCAACCACAAAACCAAGGTAAACTAGTTCAGTTTTCAGAAACTCACACTTTTCTTGATTTATCATCAACTTCTCTTGATGTAGCTTCCTCAAGACCATCTCCAAATTCTTCATGTGCTCCTTGTTAGACCTGCTAAAGATCAAAATATAATCAAGGTAAATTATTACAAATTTACAAATGAACTCTGCTAGCACTTCATTCATGAGCCTCATGAATGTGTTAGGTGCATTACTTAGGCCAAAGGTTATTACTAGCCACTCATACAGACCCTCATTGGTCTTGAAATATGTCTTCCATTCATCACCATGCCTCACTCTTATCTGATGGTACCCTGACTTCAAATCCACCTTAGAAAAGTAGCAAGAACCTCCCAAATTGTTCATTAAATCTTCTATTTGGGGCATTGGAAACCTATACCTGATTGTGATCTTCTTTATAGCCCTGGATTCCATACACATCCTCCATTTACCATATTTCTTGGGTGCAAGTACTATAGGTACAACACATGGGATTAAAATCTTCCTTATCAACCCCTTATCCAACAAATCTTGAATCTTTTTGGCTATCTCTGCATTTTGACTTGGTGTCATCTTATATGCTGCTTTGTTTGGAAAATTTTATCCATGAATGAGGTCAATATGATTACTCATATCCATCATAGGTGGTAATGCACTTGGAAAACCATTGTCTACTATTCCATGGTACTTTTCCAACAATTCTTGTATCTCTGGTGGCAAATTGACTTTATCCTTAGTCTCCTCCTTTGGTTTTACCACTACTGCACAACAAAATCCTTTCTCCTTCTTCATGGATTTTAGAAACTCCTTCCCACTCAATAACATCACACTAGTTCCCACATGCTTCTCCTCATTAGGCTTTGACAAAGGATCCATCTGAAACTTCTTTCCTAGCTTGGTGATCACATAACTATTCTTTTCCCCATCATGTATTTCTTTGACATCATACTACCATGGACATCCTAGAAGCATATGACATGCATCCATAGGTAGTATGTCACATAGGACCTTGTCCTTATATTCTCCAATCTCAAACTCTACCAAGGTTTGTTCATCTACCACTATTTGTTGACCCTTATTCAACCATGAAACCTTATAGGGTGTGGTATGAGGTATCCTTCTCAGTTTCAATTTATCTACCATCTCTGTGGATACAATATTCTCATTGGATCTAGATTTTACTATCACTTTGCAAATATTCCCATGAGACCTACAAGTTGTCTTAAACAAATTATTTCTTTGAGGTGGCTCTATAGTGTTAGGAATCTTCATCAAAATTCTTCTCAACATCAAGTTCTCTCCATCCAATACTAGCCCTACCTTGGAAATGGGAGAAGTAACACTTTGTATGTCATCCTCTTGTACCAACTAATTCCTTCTATCCCCCATTGAAGATAAGGAAGTATTTTCAGGACACCTGCCCATTGTGTGACCCACTTGGTTGTAGTTGTAACACCTACCAGTAAAGACTAAATTGGATCTTCCTTGGGACTGAAACCTTCCTCTAGGAGGCCCTCTTCCTCTATATCCCACTCTCTAAAAGGATCCCCTAAAATGATTGCCTCTACTGTTATCCATAGACTAATTGTCTTCTTGTCTATTAGGGCTCTGTCCCCTACCAAAGTTACTCCTTCCTCTCTGAAAACCTCTATTATTGTTACCACCTCTTCCTCTTTGATGGAAGTCATTCCTCCTTCTAGCTTTATACTCTTCTCTTAAGGCTAATTGGAAACATTTGTGCATACTATCAGGAGCCATCATGCTAATCTCATCATGAATTTCTTGTCTCAACACATTGAGATACCTTTCCACCTTCTCCATTTCTTCTTCTTGTCTCCTAAACCTTAGGCTCAACTTTTGAAACTCCTTGGTGTAAGCACTCACTGTCATCTCCTTTTGTCTTAAGTTCTACAACTTTTGATACATCTGTATCTCATAATCAATAGGGAAGAATTGTGCCCTCAATATGATTTTCATCCTCTCGCAAGAAACACTGTTTTTATTTCCATTGGTTTCCCTATCATCCTACATCATGTTCCACCACACCAATGCATATCCCTTGAGTCTAGCCTTATCATAGCTAACCCTCTTCTCCTCTGAGATTTCTTTGTAATCAAATTGGTTTTCAGTGGATTCAAGCCAATCCAACAACTCTTCTCCATTCAGGCTGCCAAAGTAATATGGTATGTGTTCCATACTATCCTTTTTTAAGGACATGAAGGAATCTAGGAATACCTTTTGTTCTTTGTCCATCTTAGGTTCTTTGCCTTTGTTAGATGAATCTTCTGTCTGACTTTCATCATCTCCATCACTCTCATCTCCCCATTCAGTGATCTTATTTTTTCCCTTTGTCTCAGACACACTAGCCTTCTCCAAGAGGCCTCAAACCAATTCCACTATGGAATCCCTACTCATTTCCTTGGGAGGCATTATTTCTACCTCTTTACTCTCTTCCACTTCAGACATACACAACCTTCAAGAAAATCTGGCTCTGATACCACTCTGATGCAGAGGGTTTGGGACTCTAGAGATTTTCCTCACTCCAAGATGCTTCTTTATCTATCCCAAAATCCAATGGTTTTTCCTTGTTGAATCTTCCTTCAATTAGGATCTCCAAGAACCTCTCTACCAACTTATCCTCCAAGGTATAGTTGGTCTTTAGAAGATTCCAAAGTTTCTAGGCTTAACTAGTCCAACTAGTTCACCAAATGCCTAGTTTTCTCCACTACAACTCCTCCTAGAATGCCAAACCTCTGCTTAGGATCTTCCCATACATTCACCAAGAATCTTATCACTATTCTTGACCCATCCTAGGTCATTCTAAACTCATCTTAATACTTCAAGACCCTTTACCAATCTAATTGGTCACTATTTCACTAGGAGGCCTAATTGCCTAATTCCTAGTAGGTCTATTTTCACAGTTTTAGGGCTATTACTCCAAAACTCCCCAAATGACCCCATACAAGACCTTGAAAATATTCAAGGTATCACCCAACACTATGAGAATCCAAAAACCTGACTTCTGAAAGCACCCATAACCCTAGTTTCTTGCAGTCCCTAGATTTTAGCCTATTAATTAGGCCTCTAGACCAGTAAACATAAAAAAATGTTAAAATGATCTCCAACTTCTGATTCACCTCCTTCCACCTTTGAATCCTTTTAGGATACTATCTAGGTCATCTAAAAATTCCACTAAGTCTTTCCCAAAAGGTCATGAGTGCTCAAACAAATTCCTTCTTCTCCCTGTCCTGGCTCACCTGGATTCACCAGTCAGCCATAGGGCTTCCTAATTGGCCTAGGAAATCCATTGAAACTACAAAAATGAAAACCAAAACCCTATCTACAAATTCTAACCCTACTTCTCCCATGGTTTTAGTCAATTCCATCGGTGGAATTTTAGGGTAGAGCCATTCCTATCTAAACAACACTGTACTGTCACTTACAAACCAGTGACCTTCAAAAACTTGTATCTCTACACCTAATGAACTTCAAAATAAAACTATATAATGCATATGAAAGCTAATGGAAATCATTCCATCCCCATGGGACCCAATCTGCTTTGCCAATCCATACACAACAGTACAAGAACAAAGAAACATTGCAACTTACAAGAAATCAGCTGCAGACATCCATACAAAAGTGCCAAGAATAATTGTTGCAATCCAAAATTTCATTAACCTCCTCCAAACATTGAATCCATGCTCATATACTGATCATGGGGCAGTTACAACAATTCTAACTACATTTTTCAAATTCTTGTAAAAGTTGCTCGAGCAACTTTCAAAGTTGCTAGCAACTTTTTGCACTTCGTGCATTTTGACTTTCCTTGTCAACTCGATGGGTGAGTTTGACCTTGATGAACCTAGATAGGATATGTAGGGTCCTAAAACACATCTCCAACCTACATCAATCTAAAATATTAAATTTTCACAAATTTAGCCCAAAGTGACCCTAAATCACCTAATGAGCACTAAGGCTCTTACAAACATGAAGTTAACTTGTCATTGCATCCAACCCCTTGGTAATTATTCCAATACACAAAAAAACACCTAAACCAACCCTAAACAACACCAAACAATCAAATAGGGAGGTGCCCTGCACCATTTACTCAGGATCATATCCTTATCCTGTATATACCCTATCCACTTGCTCATGCAATAATATCTTCTCAGGATCAAATTGTTTAACAAAACTGTCAAAAATCACAACAAACCTCACATTCAAACCTTCATAAATGATTATACCTAGTTCCTTGGGAAATTTCCTCCCCTTTTTTATTTTCATCTTATTCATTTCTAATTCAATTTCATCCTATAACACTTTTAGAACATCCTCTTCATTGGTTTGGTTTGAATCACCCAACCGGCTCCAGAGCAGATTACTCTGGTGTTGATACAATAAATTCCTAAATTCAGGACGATTAATGAAATCATCATCAGGGACAAATTTATCATGTTCCACCTTTCTAATGTCTCAAGCTTCATCTATATAAAAAGGATCAATATTAACAATAACCTCCTCCTAAACTTGTAATGGTGACACCTGGTCAATAGGTATATCTCTCCCTAGAAGCATATCCTCAAAGTCACCTTTAAGATCTAGAGAAAGATGTGTTATGGGTGTCATTTTTCTAATAGGCTAGGTTATTTTTATAAATACATATAAAGGAACATTATCCAGAATCTCTTTTCATGCTCTAGTAACCTATTAGCCTTGACTAATGGACCAGTGATATTCCTCAACACTTGTTAATTAATTTTAACCTTTCTTAGCTTCCATTCATAACACTTTTCCACCTTAAGGTATGTGTTCATTCTCTTCACGGACTTCACTTCCAAGTTTTGAGTCAAATCA
The DNA here is from genome assembly GCA_018584345.1 of Thuja plicata. Lineage (NCBI taxonomy): Eukaryota > Viridiplantae > Streptophyta > Pinopsida > Cupressales > Cupressaceae > Thuja > Thuja plicata. Next base: position 10,820,511 of record MU224951.1, on the reverse strand, counting down.
TCTATCCCTAATGGTCTTTTATCTTTGGGATATAATGCCCATTGAAGGAATAGATTTTTCTCAAGATCATATCCCGATCCTGTATATACCTTATCCACTTGATCAGGCAATAATCTCTTCTTAGGATCAAATTATTTAACATGCCTATCAAAAATCACAACATCCCCATATCTCAATCTTCATAAATGATTATACGTGGTTCCTTGAGGAACTAACTCCCCTTTTGTTGTGTCATCTCATTCATTTCTAATTCAATCTCATCCTATAAATTTTTTAGAACATCCTCTTCATTGGTTTGGTCTGAATCACCCAACCAATTCCAGAGAAGATTACTCTTCTGTTGATATAAGAAAGTCCTAAATTCAAGACAATTAATGAAATCTTCATCAGGGACAAATTGATCATTTTCCACCTTTCTAATGTCTCTAGCTTCATCTGTATAAAAAGGATCAATATTAACAATAAATTCCTCCTACACTTGTAATTGTGGAACCTGGTCAATAGGTATATCTCTCCCTAGAAGTATATCCTCAAAGTCAACTTGAGGATCTAGAGAAAGATGTGTTATGGGTGTCATTTTTGTAATAGGTTGGGTTATTTATCTGAACACATATAAAGTAACATGATCTAGAATCTCTTCTTCATGCTCTAGTAACTTGTTAGCCTTGACTAATGTACTAGTGATATTCATCAACACTTGTAAATTAATTTTAACCTTTCTTATCTTCCATTCATAAGACTTTTCCACCTTAAGGTATGTGTTCATTCTCTTCACGGACTCCTCCAATTCTAAGTTTCAAGTCAAATCATCTATCCCTAATGGTATTTTATTGCCGGGATATAATGCCCATTAAAGGAATGCATTTTACTTAGGATCATATATCCCAATCCTATATATACCTTATCCACTTGCTCAGGCAATAATCTCTTCTTAGGATCAAATTGTTTAATAAAACTATCAAAACTCATAACAACCTCATATCTCAACCTTCATAAATGATTATACCTAGTTTCTTGAGGAACTAGCTCCCCTTTTATCGTATCATCTCATTCATTTCTAATTCAATCTCATCCTATAGCATTTATTAGAATATCCTCTTCATTGGTTTGGTTTGAATCACCCAACCAGTTCCAGAGAAGATTACTCTTGTGTTTATACAAGAAAGTCCTAAATTTAGGATGATTAATGAATTCTTCATCAGGGACAAATTGATCATGTTCCACCTTTCTAATGTATCCATCTTCATCTGTATACAAAGGATCAATATTAACAATAACTCCCTCCTACAATTGTAATAGTTTCCCCTTTTCAATAGGTATATCTCTCCCTAGATGTATATCCTCAAAGTCACCTTTAGGATCTAGAGAAAGATGTGCTATTGGTGTCATTTTTGTAGTAGGCTGGGGTATTTCTCTGAACACATATAAAGGATCATTATCTAGAATCTCATCACATATAAAGGAACATGACACAATGATATTTCTAGTTCATGTTTCCTATAATATGCCTTCTCTTCAGGCGGTATGATACCTTTGACCAACTTAGCCTCCTTTCACTAACACACAACTGAAAATTGAAACTAAGTGTTGCATCTATGATATCTCCATTAAGAAATATGTATTGTCCACAAAAATGAGCCAAAATAACTCATTATTATGAAGAATACCTGCTTTTTTGATTGAGATATGATAGAAGCAACACTACTAACTACAAACCAACTAATTGAAACTGACTGACTATTGTGTTCAACTGCACTTGGAGAAAGAAAAGTTGAAATTTAAAACTTCTAACCTACCCTAATCTAATCAATCATTAAAACCTCATATACATCCATTAACAGACTGATTGAAATAACTTCCTTTTCTCACCAACAATAGATGAGATGCATGCATAGGGGAAAATGAAAAAATATGGAGTATGACTAGAAATATCAGCAGCTCCTGAAGCATATCTTAGAAATGATAAACCAGATCAAATACCTCTTGAATTTGATCAGAATCCAAATAGATTTGAGGTGAATTCCTGTACTGGATCTTCTCTTCAATGTCTGAAATTTCATAATTAGAATCCATTATTGCAAGATGCCTAAATTGCTAGCCCCTTGTAATAAAAAATATGTCCTTCTACTATTGATCTCTTTTATTTCAACTATTTCTTCAACCATGATGTCAAACCAATCATAAATTTCCAGCTCTAGAGAATCAAAAGGGTGGATAATTGTATGGTCTACTTGATGTGGCTGATTTTCATGCTCCATGTTCAAAGAATATATCTCAATCTCATATTTTTGATACTCCTTCTACATGTTGTCTTTTCTTATCTAATCTTGAATCAACATTCTGTCAATTTCATATTTAGGCTCTTGCTAATCACAACTTGCTAAACTTGTTAGTTTGAATATATTTTCCTTATTATCACTAACTGCATATAAAGGAGTTGCAATGTGTAAATTGGCTTGGATTGAAGAGTCAACAACCAATTTGAGAAAAAAATGCTTTATCTAATTTTTTCTATCCAAGAATGAAGGATGAACATCTAATTCTGACACAAATACTTCTAGATCATCCCAAAAAGCCACCTCTTCAACATCATTTTCAATTTTATATAGAAGAGAGCTAGTATTTAGCTCACTACACCTTTTATGAATAATCAACTCACTGAGGTTCTGAACCTCTTCTTGTTGTCATGTATTTTATGTGGGTATAATTTCAATTTCATCTTCTTCCTCATTCAAAAAACTGGGAAACTCATCAAACAAGTCAGAATAGTTTTGTAAATTTTTGTCTTTTCATCATTAAGAACCTGCATTTCTACATCTGTTTCCTCTTCTACCTCCTATAACAGATCTACCCTATCATCATTGACATCATATACATGCATATAAATAGGTACAAGATCTAAATCTTCTACACATGAAGCATCTTTAACAGGTAGGAAATCACTAAAACTTGGAAATACCAACTTCCTAACCTTCTCTTTAACAGACAAATTTATATAAAGAGTTGGTTGAGCCTCTTGAGTGGGTTCTTCATAAGGTTTCAATTTCTCAATGATCGGTTCTTATACTAGAAGGATGTCACTAAAACTTGGGAATGGAAGATTTATGTATTCTTCATTTAAAGGCTCTTGGAAGACGGGAGTACTCCAACTTTAAATTTCACATTTAAGAGATTTAGGAGACTTATCTTTCCCAAAATGCATGAAGCTTGGAATTTTACACTTAAAATACTTTCATTCAACAAGTTGTAATCTAATCTCTAATGTCTTATCAACAATATGACATTCAAGATCCTCTTCAAATTTATTTTTTCACTGCTCATATAGTTGATCCTCAAGATATTAATGATAATCTAACTACTTGTGTTGTTTATTTTGTGCCCATAATGCTTCTCTTTGAAGAGAAACTTCATAAGCATGTGCAGGAACATATTGATTGGGGGAAAACTGAACATATTGACAACCCGCTATAACATGGTAACTCAGAATAAAAAAAGACTTGGGGTGATTTGGATGTGGATTATGACTAGCCTTTTGAACATTATTTACATCATATGGTGGTGGGTATTCTGACTATCCATAATAATTCAAAATATGTATTCATACAATAAGTTGGAAATCAAAATATGAATTTGATTTGAACATACCAATAATTTGATCTACAAAACTAGTGAATTTATCCTTGTAGAGCCACCAGGTGTGTGTTTGGATCCTACCTCCAAAGGCTATAATACTGATCTTCACATTAAAAAATAGTAATATGTGGAAAAACTTGGAATGAAACAATCCAAAGAGTCCCAGCGGGCATGCCAAAAATTGTTGTCAATTAGGATTGCACTTGTAGTGGAATGCAAAATTTAGCTATCCTGTTGGAACATTGAGACACTCTTAGACTGTCGGTATCCTATGGAGAGAGAAAACCTCTGGGATTGAAAGGTCGGATCCATAATGGTATCACCTAAAATAAAATTCAATGGGGAAAGGGATAGAAGGATGTGCTTGTGAAAATAAATCTACCTCTAAGGTGATACACTAAATATGAACTATGTCCTACAACCTCTCCTACTCACAAAATTCTTAATAAATAACTCAAAAATTATCACATCTCAACTGTACAGGAGATACATAAGTATTTATTATAAAGGATTGAATCTAATGACTACATGGAGGAAAAATAGCTATTTCTCTTAGCTACAAATCATTAAAATCAATTAGCACAATACAAGGCCTGCACCTAACATGTATCCTCTCACATCAAATCATGATTGCATGAGAAAAATTAGGGACTTAATCACATGAATTCATCAAATCACCAACCATGACAAAACACAAGAAGTATTGAGAAGAAATTCCACTTCTATATTACTGAAAATGAAGAAGTGAAGCTACAAAAAAACCCATAAACTGGGACCCAATACAAGTCTAAAACATGTCAGAGCTAAAGCTACATGACCTACTCCTGGAAAAGAATGAGAACCCCCCAAAAGAATACAAAACTAAAGCCTTAAATAAAGGCTTACATCAACTCCAAAGTGAAGAGTGAACTCCCTCTGAACTGCACAAGAACTAGTGTAGAACTGAAGATCCACCTTGACTTCTCCTTCCAAATGCAAAAATTATCATGGGGTCAGAATTGGAAATGAAATCCCATGAAAATAGGGGTGGAAATGGAAATAACTAAAGATAAAGTGCTCAAAGAACCTAATCAACTGATGGTAACTGAAGAAGAACTCAAACACCCTCCAACTGTCCCATATGTCATGAAAAACTGCAACAACATCCAACCACTAAAAGTAGAATCTAAGCTTGCCCCCAAAATATGGAAAAATAGCTTCTCTTGTTTGTATCTTCAATCTCACCACCTTTCTATTTCACATAAATACATCTCCTGCAAATTGCACCTGGCATGTCCTCATTGGCTTGACCATTCACCTTAGCACTATGCATTTCATGACTTGGCGACAACCACTCGCCAACTCATGACCCCTATTGCTAATGTCCCATCTGACCTTGTGACTAAATTCTAGAAGTTCAATCTCTAACTCTCTAACTGAAAAATGCTAAGTCCTCAAACTCTCGTGAGATGGTGACAAGAATTCATATCTATCTCTCCAAATGAAAACTGATCGCCATAAAATTTCACGACCTTGTGACAAGTAAGCACACACTGTTAGTTTCCAATTCTCCAATATTTCATATTACCTTTAATAACAGTCACAAGATGGAGACAACCATTAACTTTAACATTCTAGATTGGTGGTAGTCACTCTCTATCTCTCCAACTTAAGAACATACCTCCTCAAGAACTCGAGAGCTAGTGACAACCAAGAAACTTAATCTTTATCACCATAGCATCTGAAAACCTCTGCATGGAAATTTATCACTAACTCTCTAGCCCAAGAAGGATATTCCTTTTCATCCCTCTAGCCAGACAAAAATAAATTCAAAACCTTTAGTTTATATAATTTCAGATACGTGGTAGCCTGTCGCTAACTCACGACTTGACAATACTTAACTGCTCACCAACTCGCCAGTCATTACTTCCCATTTCTTTAAACCACTGCAACCTAGTGAATAACCGCCACCTCCAACTCTTGGCTTGATTTACTAACCACCTACTAACATCATGAACTAGTGACCAACATTTCATAACTGTCACTCTAGAGGTTCCATTCTTTGGAGTTTCAAGAATTACACTACCAAGCTTCCATTTTAGATGAATTCGCACATCAAATTCCCTTTTCCTGGACAAAGAAAACCAACAAAGTAAAAATTCCTTTCATCATTCACCAATCGGGAATCTATTGAGTCTACTTCTTCTGCCATCTTTCAATTTTATCATGAATTCACATAGTGTGGGTCCCAGTAGTCCTTCAGAATTTTGGGATTTCCCTTACTGGCCTTCCATTTCTAATCACTATCCAAATCTTGAATTTCTGACGGGTAGCCAGTTCTTGAAATTCCTAACATTTAGAGACTTAATCTTAACGATGAACCTTTAACCAAAATTTAAATTTTTTCAAAAAATCCCATTTTGTGAGGGCAACAACAAAATCTAAAATTGAAAACCAATGAAACCAAATGTGTACGTTAATAACCAATGAACATACATAACCAACTCTGCCAATTTGAGCTGTGAGAAAAATTGGTAACAGGCTTAACTTATTTCCATTTTGTCAGACACTTTTTTTTATCTGATGGCATTTTTGATGTACATTGAAGCCTTTCAATCAAAAAACCCTATTTCGGATAAAATTACATCATTGCTTAGCTTGTGTTTATGTTACCTAAAGCTCTTTTTTTCTTATGATCTTGTCAAAGAAAATCATTGCTATCTTTATCGATAAAGAACTTATCAACTAAAATATTGACTTCACTCAGCCTTTATCTTTTTTTATAGGTACACCCTTTTACATGATGCTCCTATTGCTAGACTATTGACAAGATTAGTCAAAGTTAATTATCGGGTATTGGTTAACATTTCCTTTCCTTATGCCACTTTATTTTTTAACTGATTGCTCCATTTCTATTAGTAATTCTTTGACTCCATCAATAAACCTTCCAAAACATTTCAATGAAGCCTATTTTATCTGACATACTTCCATTTGGTGGATTTTATACCATCTTTAATATTTTTGATGTATTTTCGATGAAAGCCCTATGTGTTTCATCGATGATGAATTTTTGATGTAAATTGTTAACCGATATGTCCACAATGCCTTTTTTAATATGGTTTTGATGAATCCTTTTCTCTGCAAGAATTTCAAACTCATTTATGTATTTCTATAATGGGTTTGTAGACTCCAAAATAGAAGAAAGTAAGCTTTCATATCTCTTTGATCAATTGGAAAATGAAATCCTTAACATCCTTGTCTGTCCCTTTTGAGGAGAGTTAAATTGATGTCACTGCAAAAGAGCATAAATGTAATAGTAGAAATATATGAGGCTTTAAAGAATAAACCAAAGCATCAATCCTTCACTATACACTATATTCCACACTGATTATCAAAGAAAAATTCTGATCACTTTTTGGGGTTCCAACATAATCAAGGATGCCTGATAGATACTCTCTAGTGTGCTTGCACAAGCCAATTAGGACCCTCTATGTTCCCAATTCCTTCAAGAACCTATCCCTAACTCCTAGGATCTTTCAAGACTTCTTCAAACTGATTTAGGAATTCTCCAATTCCCCTCCAAAAGGTGGCATCCAAATGTGCTTCACTAGGGGTAACTATCAATGATACAATCTTCAATTCCTACCTCCTTCTTAATTCCATCCAAGAGCCTTTCCTATTCACTTCACTTTGTCAGTGTTTGCAGGGGTTTCAATAATCTTCTAAAACCTTCTTTTAACTTCACTTTATCCCTTTAGATTAGGTTTTAAAAGTCTCCAATATCGATTCCAAGATTTTGAGGCAATCTTATCTTTTAGGCCTATTAGGTCTATTAGCCCTATTTCACTAGTTTTTCTCAAAATTTGAAATATTTCCCAAACAAACCCATTAAATGATGTAGGATTATGACACCCTTTATGTAATTACACAATATTTTTTAGTTCTCAACTCTCCAAGGCATCTGTAGAGGTGATCCCTATATTTAAGGGCTTCTATGGCTAATTGGATTCTCAAGAACAAATCAACTGATTTATGTCTCAAAATGTGTTCACATGGATTGGTCAAGATCCAACCTCCTTCAAGGGTCTCTTTAAAAATCCAAAGATTCCCAAAATCCACTTGGATCCATCAGTTCAATCAAACCCCTGCATTCAAACACCAAAAGACACTGACAAACACCTAGGCGGGTTGCTCTGGACTCGCCTAGGGCTTGCTCACAAAAATAGAAAATATCACTTCCAGGCCTTCTCCTCCCATATTTAAACTATACATAGGCTCCCCTAACATTTTCCTCAAGCCCATTATGATTCCAAAGTGGGGTTTCATGTGGGAGCCATTTTTATGCACACAGTCCTAGACAAGCCAGAGACTAGCTTATTTACAAAAGAATTTACAAAACACTAACTAATGAATATAAATAAACTTAAAAAATGTTCACAATGAAAGGAAAATACCCTAATTACATTAATCCCATACTTAAATTGTGGATTCAATCCATTAAAATTAATAGTAACACAAAATTCTCAAACTATCTACGAAACACCAAAGATACAATGCAAAAGAAGTGTACTTGTATTTCACTCAAAAAAAATCCAACCTTAGGATTTGGGTTTCTTGTGGATTTTATACCTTTAAATATTAGGTTTAGGTTTTTACGATACTGACCATACCCTAGAACAAATATTTTTTCTTTGTGGAGACAAAGTTGTCATGCAACTTTGCAAAGTTGCAAATGTTGTCATGACAACATTTGCATTTTGATTTCTAACTTAATCAAATCACCTCTAATCCTTATCAAATGGTGGAAAATAATTATAGAATCAATTTTAGGCTTAATTCCATCCCTTCCCTTATATTTCAAGACTTTTCCCAGAAATCCAAAGTTTAAGCCTCAAAGAGACCTAAAACCAAAACTACTCATTCACAACAAAACACTACTAGATTAGATTAAGGATAACCTAGATCTCCTAAAAACACACACACAAGAGCTTATAAGTTCTTTCAAAACAATTCTAACCTAGCTAGGGTTAGAACAAGCCAAATTCAAAACTAAGGACCCCTTGAGATGTCCTAGGTGCTCCTGCACCATTCTCCCAAACAAAAAGAGTTTAAGTAACAACTAGATTGATCAAGTTGGGATCTATCCCCAGCTTCTTAAAATCTATATCTTTGATCCAAGTAGCTTCTACATCTCCTTGTCCATGCCACTTGACAAACTATTCCCAATAGATCTTCTGTCTGGTCTTCTTATGTACTCTAGAATTAAGGATCTTCTCTACTTTTGGAGATGATGTAGAAGGTAACTAAAGGTCTTCTACCTCTTGTATCACCTCTGTAAGACTCTAATCTGGGTTAGGATTTGGACCCTTTTAAAGGACCAAATCAGCTACATTGAAGATAGGAGAAAGTCCTATATCCTCTAGAAGTTCCACTTTGTAAGCATTGTTCCCATATTTAGCAAGAATGGTACAAGGTACCAATCTTCTCATTTGAAACTTTTTGGGAAATCTTTTCTATAGCCTTGCCTTGTTCATATGCACCATCACAATATCTCCTACTTGAAATTGAAGATCCTTCTTCCCTTCATCAAATTTTATTTTGGTCTTTGCATTTCTCTCTGCTAATGATTTCTTGACTGAATCATGCACCTCCATTGAATGATAAAAATATTTAGCATACCCACTCCTTACAGATCCCTCTCTTAATTATTTGAGCTCAAAAATTCCCCTTGGGTCCAATCCGTATACTACTTCAAATGGATTCCTTCCTATGGTCCTATTGACTATATCATTGTAGGAATACTCTTCTTGTCCCAAAATTTGATCCCAATTCTAGCCATATTATTTAGTAAGGCATCTCAGTAGATTACCTAGGCTCCTATTTACCACCTTAGTTTGAACATCTGTCTGAGGGTGGTATGCAGACCCAAAAGACAAATTAGTGCCAAGCTTGTGCCACAATGTTTTCCAAAAATGACTCATAAATTTTGAGTCTCTATCTGACACTATACTGAAGGGTAAGCCATGAATCCTCACCACTTCCTTAAAGAACAAATGAGGAATATAAAAAGCATCATGGATAGTCTTAAAAGGTACAAAGTGTGCCATTTTACTGAATCTATCCACTATGACAAAAATACAATCAAATTCATGCTTTGTCCTTGGTAAGCCTACTACAAAATCCATGCTAAGGCATTCCCATGGCCTGCTAGGAATGGGAATGGATTGGTAGAGACCAACATTGGAAGAAGTTCCCTTAGCCTTTTGACAAACAATGCAACATTCTACATACTTTCTGATGTCTTGATTCATCCTAGGCCAATAATAAAACCTCTGCACTAATTCTTGAGTCTTATTGACCCCAAAATGACCACTAAGGGCCCCATTGTGCTTTTCTTGAATTAAGTTCTCCCTAATTGACCCCCTAGGGACACAAAGCTGACTACCCTTAAACAATAACTCATTCTGCACTGTATAATCAGATAAATCACCATGAAAATGATTTTGGTGTTCTGTACATACCTTTTAGACCTCTGCAAAGTCTCCATCCTCAAAGTATAAATCCTTAAAGCTATCAATGCCAATGCTCTACAACTGAACTTCTTGCATTGTCAAAAGCCTCATGCTTAGTGCATCAACTACCTTATTCTGTTTCCCCTTCTTATGCTTGATGTTAAATGTATAAGCCTGTAGGTACTCCACCCATTTCATATTCTTATGACTAAGCTTATCTTGGGAGTTTAAGAAACTAAGGGCTTGATTATCATTATAGACCATAAACTCCTTAGGAAGGAGATAATGTCTCTATTTTATCAATTATTGGACTAGAGCATACATATCTAGATCATATGAAGAGTAATTCCTCTTTGCATCACTGAGATTCTCACTGTGAAAAGCCACTAGCCTCCCTTCTTGGCGTAAAACAACCCCTATGGAAATGTTTCTAGAATCACACTCTACTGTGAAAAGTTTTTCAAAAATAGGGAGAACTAGGATGGGTTATGTGGCGATCCTATTATTCTACACTTCAAAACCTTGATCTTCTTGTTCATTCCACTGAAACTTGGTTTTCATTCCACCTTTGATGGTGTCTAACATAGGTGCACATATAACACTAAACTGCTTGATGAAATTTCTATAATACTAAGCTAGACCATGAAAACTCCTCACCTTTGTATCAATCTTAGGAGTTGGCTAGTTGATGATTGCCTCTACATTTCTTGGGTCCCTTTTGAGATTCTCTTGAGACAAAAAAAAGACAAGATATGATGACATTAATTTTTCCATTAGTACACTTAGTGAAAAACATTGATAGAGATCATCAGTACTAGCATAACCGACGGACTACAAGCATAACCGATAGACAACGAGCATACCCGATAGAACAAAAAAGTGACAAGAAAATGATAAGTATGAAATTGACCGATGAACACTGACAAGTGTTAACACTAACGAAGCAAATAGGACATCACCGACAGGTCAATAACATAACATAAAGATCATCACTGACGATACAATTTTGAGAACAAAACTGACGGAGCAGAAAAGGTATGCCCGAAGAATAATTCAAGAAAGGAACACTGACGGCAAAGAAAACTGACAGACTGACAGAGAAGCTTGACCATCAGAACTGATAGTCAGTTAGAGAATCCACAAAAAGTGGATCTGAGTTTTACACGTCAGATAAAGCATTATAATTCTATTGATGACATTAATTTTTCCATTAGTACACTTAGTGAAAAACATTGATAGAGATCATCGATACTAGCATAACCAGTGGACTACAAGCATAACCGGCAGACAACAAGCATACTCAACAAAACAAAAAAGTCACGAGAAAATGCTAAGTATGGAATTGATCGACGAACACTGACAAGTGTTAACACCAATGAAGTAAACAGGACATCACCGACGGGTCAATAACATAACATAAAGATCGTCACCGACGATACAATTTTGAGAACAAAACCAATGGAGTAGAAAAGGCATTCCTGATGAATAGTTCAAGAAAGGAACATCGATGGAAAAGAAAACTGACATACTAACAGAGAAGCCCGACCATCAGAATCGACAGTCAGTTAGAGAACCCGCAAAAAGTGGATATGAGTTTTACACGTCAGATAAAGAATTGTAATTATATTTTTAGAGTTTTAATTTGTTTTAAATAATTACTTGAGGGTCAAGCAAGCTTTATGTAAATGTTTTAAAGCATCCTAATGGATCTAAAACATATCTAAGTAAAGATCAAGGTCAAGTTGTAAACCTTGGATCTAGAGTTAACTTGCGGAGTGTGAATCAAGAATAGAGCTAAAATCTAGTATAAATAGATGTTCAATCAATTGTTAATCATGAATTCATTGTTGTTGATAGCCATGAAGAGCATCTAAGGAGCAGAAGGTAGAATTCATGCAAATCTCAAAAATATATCACATCAACTATCAAGAACACACAGAGGCTATCGAAGAGCAGACAAAGGTATTATTCAATCATGGAAAGATGATTACTCATACATAGGAAGCTTTATTGGATCTATTATCAGCAATTAGAGATTTCAAACATCATCATATCAAAGACTTATGTAGTTGCATTCTAACAAGTGCATCACATCTAAAATCCTTTTGTAGAAGGTGGACTTAACCATTCTTTACAAATCTCTTAACAGAGTGCACACTTAATAGTGTTTCTAAAGATTCAAATGAAGTAGATCTTAATAGGTCTCCACTGTAATACTCCTAACAGGGTAGGTCATCAGAAATAGCTTTTCCTCATGCAACTTTTGAAACACAATTTGCAGATGCTTAAGATGTTCTTCTCTAGACTTGCTAAATATAAAAATGTCATCAAGATAGACAACTAAAAACATACCAATATAATCCTTCAACACTTCATTCTTAAGCCTCATAAATGTGGACGGGGCATTAGATAGCCCAAATTTAATTACAAGCCACTCATACAACACTTCACTGGTCTTGAAGGAAGTCTTCCACTCATCCCTTCTTTGACCCTGATTTGGTGGTATCCACTCTCGAGGTCAATCTTAGTAAAGTACTTGGCATCCCCTAAATAGTCCATTAGGTCTTCTATCCTTGGGATGGGGAATCTATACCTAATGGTGATTCTATTTATGGCCCTAGAATTAGTAAAAAACCTCCAAGTACCTCCCTTCTTAGGGGCTAAGACAGTAGGAACAACACATGGGCTTATACTTCTCCTAATAAGACCTTGGTCTATAAGTTCTTGTATTTTCTTGGCAATCTCATTTTGTTGAGGGGTCATATTGTATGCATCTCTATTGTGAAGTGTGACTCCTGGGATGAAATCTATTTGATGGCTAATGGATCTTCTTGGGGTTAGGGTAGCTGGTTGTCCATCACTTACAATGTCTTGAAATTCCTTAAGCATTTCTCTAACCTCCATAGGAAGCTCTGTCTTCTTCACTATATTTTCTTCCTTGGGATTCAAAACTAGTGCATACCCTACTCCTTATCCTTCTTCTAGGGTTTCTAAGAACTCTTTCTCACATACCAAAATGAAATTAGAGCATGTGGACTTCACTTCTCCTTCTTCTAACAGAGACTAGATTTTAAAAGTTACACCATCCTTTTTGAAAGAGTAAGCATTCTTGGCTCCATCATGCAAGGCTTGTCTATCAAATTGCCAATGCCTTCCCAATAGGAGGTGGTAGGCATCCATTGGGAAAACATCATAGAGTAATCTATCCTTATATCTCCCAATAGAGAAGTCCACCTATCCTTTCTCGTTAATTAGGACATGTTGTCCCTTGTTCAACCAAGTGACTCTGTATGGATTATTATGAGGAATAATTTTCAATTTGATTTTAGCAACTACCTCCTCTGACACAATATTTTTAGTTGACCTCGAGTCAATAATGACTTTGTAAACTTTCCCCATGATTTTACACTTCATCCTAAACAATTATCTTCTCTGACTGGGTTCTTCTCTCACTAGCTCTTTAATCAGTGTCATTGTAATCATCAAGTTCTCTCCTTCTAATTCTAAGGGTACTTTTGTATGTTTAATTCTTCTTGAATCTTCTTGAACATAATTTACTCTTTTGTCACTACCTTGGGATATATACCCCTTCTTTGGACACCTATAAGTAGGGTGTCCTAACTGGTTGTAGTGGTAACACTTCATGCTTGCAAAGTATGAACCTCTCCCTTGTCCACTATTTCTTCCTCTCCAATGGCTGTTGGAGCCTCTTCCTAAGTTGAAACCTCCTCTTCTTTAGCTTCCTTCATTTTTCTCTATAAACTTGGTTTCACCTTGTATCTTTGGTTCTGCATTATTACCACCATAACCTCCTCTTTGGCCTTTGCCATCTCTTCCTCTTCATTTGCCTCTATTACTGCCTGAATCTTATTTCTTCTTCAACTTTTCTTCTACCTTAATATCCAATTGGTGGCATCTCTGTACTATGGTAGGGGTTGGGAGACTAAGCTCATCTGGTATAGTCCACCTTAAGCTATTTAGATATTTGGCTACTTTCACACTCTCATCCTATGCAACTCTAGACCTCATACATAGTCTTTGAAACTTCTCTATGGAAGAGTTGACATCTAACTCTTTTTTTCTAGGGCCCTGCCTCTTCTTGTGCAACTGGATTTCATAATCCTCTAGAACATATGCTTCTCTAATATTAGCCACTATAGCCTTCCATGTAGCTATAGGATTCTTACCTTCTTTCTCCCTCTCATCTTGAATGAATTTCCACCAAGTGAGAGCAGAGCCCCTAAGTCTTGCTTTTTCCACTTTTACTTTCTGGGCTCGAGTTATTCTATCACACTCAAAGCGATTTTCAATCCCTTCAATCCAATCCAATACTACCTCTAGTTCTATTATCCCACCAAAGATAGGAATACCCTCTAGTTCCTTCCCACTTAGAGATTTTAATGCTTTCAAAAAGGGCCCTTCATTTAGGACAAGGTATAGTTCAGGGACCTCATCCTCTAGGGATACTTATTTATGTTTTCCTTCTACCTTGTCTTTGAATTCTTCAATATTTTCATCCACTTGATCCAACTTTTGCTCCAATTGAGCCAATATTTCCCTGAGAAATCTGTTTTCTACTTCTTAGAAAATTTGGCATTAGTCACCATTGTTTATTCTCCAATTGACTCTTCTATTTGAAATATTCACCCACAAGCCTAATCTTATAGGCTCTGATAGATACTCTCTAGTGTGCCTGCACAAGCCAATTAGGACCCTCTATATTCCAAATTCCTTCAAGACCCTAACCCTAACTCCTAGGATCTTTCAAGCCCTCTTCTAAATCATTTAGAACTTCTCCAATGCCCCTCCAAAAGGTGGAATCCAAATGAGCTTCACTAGGGGTAACTATCACTGATACAATCTTTACTTCCTACCTCCTTCTTGGATCCATCCAAGAGCCTTTCTTGTTCACTTCACTTTTTAAATATTTTTAGGGGGTTCAATCACCTTCTAACACCTTTTTTTAACTTCACTTGATCCCTTTATATTAGGGTTTCAAACTCTGCAATAATTATTCCAAGATTTTGATGCAATATTGTCTTTTAGGCCTATTAGGTCTATTAGCCCTATTTCACCAGTTTTTTTCTCAAACTTTGAAAATTTTCCCAAAAAACCCCATTAAATGATGTAAGTTTCTAACACCCTTTATTTAATTACACAATATTTTTGAGGTCTCAACTCTCCAAGGCACCCATACAGGCAATCTCTATATTTAAGGGCTTCTAGGGCTAATTGGCTTCTCAAGAACCAGTCAAGTGATTTATTTCTCAAAATGTATTTAGATGGATTGGTCAAGAGCCAAACTCCTTCAAGGGTCTCTTTAAAACTCCAAATACTCCAAAAATCCACTTGGATCCATGAGTTCAATCAAAACCATGCATTCAAACACCAAAAGACACTAACAAACACCTAGCCGAGTTGCTCTAGACTCGTCTAGGGATTTCTCACAAAAATAGAAAAAATTTCTTCTAGACCTTCTCATACCATATGTACACTGTACATAGGCTCCCCTAACATTTCCCTTAAGCTCATGATTATTCCACCATGGGTTTCATGTGGGAGCCATTTTTATGCACACAGTCCTAGACAAGCCAGAGACTAGATTATTTACAAAATAATAACTAATGAATATAAATGACTTCAAAACAATGAAAAATGAAAGGAAATTACCCTAATTACATGAATCCCACAATAAAATGGTGGATTCAATCCATTAAAAGTACTAGTAACACAAAATTCTCAAACTGTCTAAGAAACACTAGAGATACAGTGAAAAAGAAGTGTACTTGTATTTCACTCAAAAAACATCCAACCTTAGTATTTGGGTTTATTGTGGCTTTTATACCTTTACATATTAGATTCATGTGGTTAGGAAAAATTTGTGGCTTTTTTCATCTTCGTGGAAAAAAATTTGTCATTCAACTTTACAAAGTTGCAAATGTTGTCATGACAACATTTTGACAACTTTTGTATTTTAACTTCTAACTTAATCAAATCACCTCTAATACTTATAAAATGGTTGAAAATAATTATAGAAGAAATTTTAGGCTTAATTCCCTCCTTTCCCTTACATTTCAAGACTATTTACCCAAAATCCCATGTTTAAGCCTCAAAGAGACCTAAAACCAAAACTATCCCTTAACAACAAAACACTACTAGATTAGATTAAGGCTAACCTAGATCTACTAAAAACACACACACAAGACCTTCTAAGGTATTTAAACATACTCCTGACCTAGCTAGGTTTAGAACAAGCCAAAAATAAAATAAGGACCTTAGAGATGTCCTAGGTGCTCATGCGCCAATGCCTTCACAAATGCAATGGATCTACACTTGCCAATCCTAGATCTTCAAGGGATGAGTGCTTGAAATCATTAATGGAGAGGAGGAATGGATCTTCTTTCTTGTTTGAGGATTCTTTCACTAGGCCATAGTGGGAGATAAAATTTCATCAAGGAGAGAAGATTACCTTAGAATGAATGAAATGGGACTTGGAGACTTCAAGATCTTCAATGGATGATTGCCTTCCAATCTTAAATCGACCACCTTAATTGCACAATTGGAATGCTTAAATTCTTGATCTTGAAAGATATTGTTTCCATTGAAATTTAATTTCTTGCACAAATATTATAGACCATAATAGTGGATTAAAAAATGAGAGAACCCCCTTTTATACTCAATTTGGGATTCAAAATTGTCAGGCTAACTAAACTAAGATCACAAAATAAAAAACCCCCGCATAGGGCTCAGATCCCACTAAACAAAAACCCAAAAGGATAAGGCCAACTTAGGTCAGTATAGTCCTAGATGGGTTAATTCTCAAGTAATTCTAGAACTCAGGCAGTGTGCAAAGTCTTTGGGAAAGAAAGTGAAAGATGCGGGAGATTAAGCATAAATACCTTCAGATCTAGGAATCACTAAAATGAGGTCTAGTAGGTCCTAAAAGACATCCAATAAATGGGTCCTAACATTTTAGGATAGTACATTTAGCCCCCACTTTAGCAAGAGTATGAGACAAGGTCATGCTCATGGTAAAGTAGATCAAATGCATAAGGTGATCTCATCATGGTTAAGGAGATAAAGAATCATCAAGCCCCCAAGTGAATTACATCCTAATCAAAACCAAAACCAAAATAAGAGAGGCATCATGAGAGAGAGAGAGAGAGAGAGAGAGATTTAAAAGATGGAATTAAATAGTCTAGCAAGTTGTGTTATGCTAGTTCAATCCATCGACGAGGATGAATCCTTAAAGGAAAGTTCTTGCAGTAATAGGTTGTTGGTTAACAGTTTGTCCTCCCGTTAGATTTGTAATCTCTAACTCTTTTAGCACCCAAGGTGAGAGAACAAAAGGATGTCACCAAAAAATGGGTCAGTGTATGTTATCTATCACTGCCCTCTGAATTGACAGGTACAGCTCCCTGATTGTGTTTGTTATGCAATGAATGTGTCTTTTTATCGATCATCAGGTTTATTCCTTGTGTGATTTAACCAAATATCTTGTAGACACAAACAATTCAGGGAAGGATAATGTGAAGATAATCTACAATCTTCAATAGAATGCTGATTATAGATCACCACGAAGACTAACTCCTAACTAAACCTATCTATTCTAAGAATGCATATTATACTAATGAGAATAGAAGTAGAATCATATACAGACAACAAATAGAATTGCTTAGACTGCAACTACTAACATGAAATAGAATCCAAGCAGGAATTACAGTTCCACATACAATTGTACTTTCTATTCTGATGCACCTAAATAACTGGATGAATAGGAGAAGAATCATACATGACATGTAAATAGAATTACTTTCACTGCAATCATAGACATGAAATAGAATCCAGCATGCAACTACAGCTTCACATATGACTGTTCTATCTATTCAAATGCAGAATGAATTACTAATGGTACAACAAACATGAAATAAAGCTAGTAATTGGAATTACTTCTGCTCCAATACCAAGTTTGCCAACCCTTACATTGATTTCCTTCATAGTATTTATAGAGTTTACATACAATCAGGCTTCTAAGAGCCAATGACCTTCCCTCTTCTTCAAATACAAAGAGACAGAATACAAAGAAAAGAATTTTCAAATCTGAGAACTCGAATAATCACTATAGAATCTGAAACTCTTCATCTCCAACCAGCATTATCGAGCTGAATCCATTGGGCCACGGAGTTGAAACATCATTTACTCTTTGAATGATTTCAAAATGCCCCATGTGATCAAAATCTTAAAAGACTTTGAAACCATGGATATATTGGCCGACGAAAAATACCAAATCTGCTTCTCCATTGCGGAAAATGGGAAAAGAGCTTCTCCTTGCGGAAAATGAGACTGAAGCTTCTCCTTGGTGGAAAATTGGAAAAGTGCTTCTCTTTGGCGGAAAATTGGAAAAGTGCTTCTCCTCGCGGAAAATGAGAAAAGAGCTTCTCATTGCGGAGAATTGGAAAAGTGCTTCTCTTTGGCGGAAAATTGGAAAAGTGCTTCTCCTCACGGAAAATTGGAAAAGTGCTTCTCCATTGCGGAAAATTGGAAAAGTGCTTCTCCATTGCAGAAAATGTATGAAGGGGTGCAAAACCCTCAATATGGAGAAGCCACTACCTATCTTTCCGCACGTCATTTTTAAGTGTGCGGGCTACTTAACTTAAAGCACATGCTTTATTTGATTTCTTAAAACAAAAATATTCCTTTTAATAAATCAGGCCCACCTTATTATAACTAAGTTTGCGGAAAATCACCAGAGAGGTGCAAAACCCGTGCAGTGTAAAATTCTTCTTTTCTGCCTTTGCAGAAAATTACCTTCTTAGGTAGAATTCTGCCATGGAGAAGATGATTTTTGAAATCCCGCCGAGCTTGTTCTCGCTCATTTCTTAACCAAATTGCTCACCATTTGTTGTATTAGGATCCTTGAGACCTGTAGAATCGATCCATACCAGTCTTCGATCTCTGCCTGAGAAAGAACATCCATTGGAGCACAAATCTTTGCCAGGTTAGGACCTACAACCTACCCAAAGCAATGAAACTCTGATAACAACCCACTGGCTAAAATAAGATGGCAAAGGAAGGGGGACCTGGCAAAGACTTCATGTCTTAGGAAAGACTTAGACCTAGACATCAGACTAACCAGACCAACATGACATGACCATATGACTCCAATATTGCAAAAAAATTGGTGACTGAAAGTCAGACAACAGCTGGCTCTGACTAGGGGATCGTGTACTGTAAAGTGCATGAAGAATTCAGCTTCTCTGGTGAGACAAGTGCCTTATGCATTGGGTTGCAGAGTCTAGACCAAAGAAAACAACAAGAAGCTGCATACAAGGAGGGCGGAGGGGAGCAGGGCAAACTGAACACACAGAAGCAGGAGAAAAAAACAACCAACTAAGCAAGGAAAGACTACACTAGACACACCAAAATGGGAAAGAGAACTATTTACAAAAGGTGAGGAGACCTCACCAGCAGGACCAAAAACAAAGAAAGATTCATACGTGGCCATTTACAGGGAGAGGGAAATATGAACCTTTCCTATATAGAAGAAGATGCTCCACCAATTTGAATAAGCATTGATAACTCCTGGCTACTCCTTCATTGTTGAAAATAATCCCCAAAGCTATCTGCAACATGACGACCCACACGACCTTTCCAAACAACCATGCCTCATTATAGATCTTTGATTCATCTATGCCTCCATATATATTCTTTCTTGCATTATCAACTTTCTGTGATGGAAGAAGATATTCAACATATTCTGAATGCACCACTGGATTATAATCCAATCCATCTCTTTCAGCATTATCACCTCTATTTGTTCTTTTGCAAGTATTGTCAATAATAACTTCTGACTTCGAATCAGGGCTAAAACATGCATCTCCATTTTCCACATGTTCTAAATTCTCTTGTGAAGAAGAAAAACAATTACCAGATTTTGTACATGCTGCCGGAAAATAGTCACATGTGTTTATTTTATTAACCACATCACCTTTATCAAAAATACCAGCATTAGAAGCACTGTTAATAACCACTTCAGATTTCAAACCCGGGCTAAAACTGGATGATTCTTCATTACTC
>MU224951.1:10783667-10799487 GCA_018584345.1 Thuja plicata | reverse complement strand
TCAAAGTTTTGTTCTTTTCCTTCTTGTCTGAGATGAAAGGCATGAGAATTATATTTTTTGGAAGGGGCTTCAATAGACAATCTCTGATTTCCACCTTGGTGTTTTAATCCTTCTTGATAAGGCTGATGAAATGAATGGGCTGATGTAGTAATCTGTCTTTTCAATGCATTTATTTCACTAGATAATCTCAGCAACATATCTTCTGTACTGATTGGAGTACCGACTATATTGCTCATGGGTCTAGCATGAAATTCCTTCTCCCATCTCCCGGAAGCTAACATGTCATCTTCCATTTCTTCAGCCACTGTTTGAGAAGCTTGAAAATCCATTACATTAGCTCTTCTTAATTGGTAACTGAGTTCTAGAGGCATGGAACTAATGTAAAATGTCTTGAGATTATTTCTAGTGGGTGCACTAACAACAGGTATTCTTTTGATTAGTTTATTAAATCTGGCATTGAAATCTCTCATGGAGATAGATGGTTCCTTCTTCATTTGAGCCAGTTGTAACAATAAGACCTGAGCATCTTCAGCGGTCTTATATCTTTCTTCAAATTTTTGTTTCATATCAAGCCATCCGGTAATGCATCCCATAGGTAAATCTTGAAACCACTCTGCAGCATCACCGACAAGGCTATCCACAAACAATCTATCAGCAAAATCTTCATGCTGAGGATTCACCACACTACATGCCTTATGAAAAGCATTTAGATGTTGTCCTGCAGATATTGAGCCATCACCATTGAATCTTGGAAAGTTCTTTCTGAAACCTTTGGGTAAATCATGACATGCTGCAAGATTCAATGGTCCAATTGCATTTCCCCAAGGAACAGCTATAATTGCTAATCATGTATTCTACGACTGAAAGAATTGAAGCTGAGAGGGGAAATGATCTGAATTCTGAGAAAAAATTTTAATATTTCTTTCTATTTCCTAAAGTTCTCCCCAGTGGAGTCGCCAAGGATGAATCCATCGACGAGGATGAATCCTTAAAGGAAATTTCTTCCAGTAATAGGTCTAGCATGATCCGTCCTAAGGAGAGGCATACTTCCTTATGGATCAAAGAAGAGTGGTTAGTAAAAGGACCAAATGTGTGCGATCAGTTAAGGGACAAAATGTATGTGGTCATTCAAGGGAATAAATGTGTATGGTCAATCTAAGGACCAAATGTGTATGATTAGTATAAGACCAAGTGTGTGCAATGAGGATCAGTTTGAGGATCCACTAAAAATAACATCAAATCAGTGCGTGTGTGTGTGCAAAATGTGAGTGGAGTGTATGCAACCATGTTACAACTATTACAAATACCTTAATAGGAGAAATTGATTTAACAAAGCATACATGCATCCACAAGAAACATTTCCACCATTACATGCCCCAAGAAAGAATAAATCAAGGGAAATGAGAACATGAAAAAATAGATCACAAAAGGGATCTACCAACTATAGGGTTAGTAGGTCATATGTTAACTCAAGTATATCAAAATTATGTCAAAATGAACTGTGATCATCCCCCAAAGGAAGTAGAACTACAAAAATAAATAGAATAAAGGCACATAAGAGTTACAAAGAAGAAGCTTTTTGGGATGGCATCACAGAGACCAAAAAGAATGAGTAGCTACTATTTTGCGTCATCCCAAGTTGAAAACACAAAAGCACATATACAAAAAATGGCACTGACATGACATAAAATGTAACAACATATAGAAGAAGAGAGACAAATAGAAGAATGTTTACAACATTGTGATTCCTTTATCACCTTACACTAACAGAGAAACAAGGGTCATTTAAAGAAATCTAAACAAAACATGAAACAAGTAGCACATCACGGGGGAAATACATCACAAAAAATAGGAAAACAAGAAAGAAAAGAAAAATCCGCCATTCAAGAGGATATAGTTAAGCATATCACTTTCCCCCCATCTTAGTCTATAATGATTTTGGAAGGTGGGAAACTTTCAAGAGAAGAAACATCAAGTACAATAGATGGAACAATGGCTAGTTCCAAACAAGGACCCTGCTATGAAGAGATGTCACTGTGTTTGTCACTAGGAGTGATAGATAACTATTGTGAAAGTATATCCAAGTAAATCATGCTCAATATTGATAGTCTCATACATGTCATTATAATCACTAGCATGAATATTATTGTTAGCATCAAGAAAATCACCATCAATAGTATCTTCTTCATCTAGATTAATTGTAATTGAATATAAGATACAAATAGCATTGTCATGTTTGTTCTCTTTAACTTTGTTTAAATTCACTTCCTCCTTTGGCTCAAGAATGGGTGTGTCAAAGAGAAGAAGTGTATGAGGAGGTTTATGGGGTGAAGCAATGTTTTAAAAATCACGTTGATGGGCTCTAGCAATATGCTGGCGGTGAAGATCATGAACATGACGGTTACATTTAGTTTTGCTTGAGATTTGAGGTGGGATAGGCTCAATAAACATAGGGTCCTTTTATTCTTTTTGAGGAAGAATGGAAGGAACCACACTAGGTTGAGAGATAGGTTGGGAAGTATGTGTATAATAAATAGGAAGAGGTGGTATAGGTGGTGTAGGAAGAAGTCTATGTCAAGGGAAAAGAGATGGAAAATCCTTAGGTTTGCTATGTTGACAAATATTTTCAACTTTGTAGGCTTGATATGATCTAAAGAGATGGTCAGGATAGGTTTGAGTGGGTTGAGGCATAGAAGACCAGAAGAAATCAAGTTCAATTGAGTCATGAGGCACAAAAGGTTGATAAATACTATGGTTAATAGTCATGATTTATCGATTAAGAGTAAATTTAACACATTTATGAATAGGAGAAGCCACGATATGCATGTAGGTAAGCTAAGAAAGACCAAGTTTGACTTGAAATTGATTAGAAGTTGGAATGATAGCGAATGTAACATCTAAAGTCTTACCACCAACTTCAACAATGAAGGAAATGGAACCATGGGAAGGATAAAGGACACCAATGCAAGTTTGGATCCTAGCATCAAATTTGTCATAAGAGTCATTTTCAATTGTTTACTAAAAAGATGTTCTTCAGTTATCACATTCACCATGCAAGTGGGATCAACAAGGGAGCCATTAACCTTTGTGATAATATAGAGAGGACCATAAGGTGCTTTAATTGTCTTTCTGGGATCAAAGGTGATGTAAGGTTGAGATAGAGGTTTAAGTTTGACTTTCTCATCTTGGTTAACAACATAATTGGCTTCATTAATTTTTTCATCATAGTTAATGAATTGGGAAGAAGAAGGGTGATCAATAGTATTGGTTGAATGAGATGGAAAAGGATTGGTGAAAATTTGCAAGGTTTCCTTGAATTTTTAACACTTCTAGATCTACACTCAAATTCTTGGTGTCCATACCTATTGCAGTTAAAATAATAACCATCAAATGTAGGTGTGCTCAGTGGCTTACCTCTTTTGCTTCTGAAGACATTTGGTGTGTGGCCTAGTTTCCCACAATAGTAACAACTTGGCTTTTTATTCTTTGGCAGAGTCACATTTCCACATCTGTTAGGTTTTTTTGAAGACTCTCCTTTCTTAGTTGTGTTGTTTCCAAAAAATCCAAGTCCAATCTTGTCATCTGGTTCTCTCTAACCTCTTAGTTTTTCATCCAATATTATGTATGCTTCTTTATTCCTTTTGAGTATCTCATGGGCTTCTTTTTTTGATCTCATATCTCTAGTCAGTCTCTCAATTTTAGAATTCAATTTTAGAATCTCAAATTATTTCTTGGTATTGTCTTGATTTGCGTCCAAAAGTTGATCACTCATAGTTTGTTGTATTTGTATCATTCTTATCATTTCATTGTCTTTCTCAGTTAGCCTTGCCTCAAGTTGTCTTTTATCTTCTTCAACCATTCTCTTTGCATCTTTAGATGCACTCTTTGATTCAAGTATCTCTTTTAGTCTAGTGCTTTGAGCTTCTTGATCTTCCTTCATTAAGTACAACTACTTGGTAAGAGTAGTATTCTTTTCCATCTCTGTAATGGCAGTTTCAGATTCATCATTCAAACTCCCTTCAGATGTTGTTTCAAGTTCATCAACATGCTCTTGTGTAGTTTTTAGTTAATTACATAAGTGCCTCCTCACCTTCAATTATTTTCTAGTTTCCTTCTCAGATCATTGATCACCTCTTGTGCATTTTCCAATTCAAATTCAAGACTCTCAATCTTTTTGGATTGCTTATAGCTTTCCATGAGTGTGATATTTTTTCTCATGTTTTTAAACCTTTATCTCAAGAGTCTATCTCTGATACCAATTGTTGGATTAGTTATGGAAAGCTAGGTATTGAGAGGAGAGGGGTGAATCAGTACTTATAAAATTTTAATAGCTATTATGAATCATTTACCGACCTTAATATTATGCATGAAAACATATTTAAAGCATATAACATAATCATAGAAAAATATCCCATAACACCATTATTTATGGTCATATAGAAATCCTTGGTTAGAGGAAAATAATGTGATGGGCATGACACCCACAATCCTTCACTACTGCAGCAAAAAGGTTTCTCGATTAGAGCTACAATGTTAGCTATTTCTGATAGCTTGCCCTGTTAGGATTATAATGAGACTTAGTCAGTCTACGTTGCAAAAGAATTATACAATCTCTAATCTAAGAGATGTACCTTATTTGGATTTACAATATAAGACCTACTAGGGCCTGCCCAATAATGGGATTTATACTATTCCTAATGCAATAAAACTTATAACAAAATTGTCAGTATAAAGTGCATCAATCAAATATTGTTCAGACTCATTATGCTCAGTAAATCTAGTACCTCAAACTGCACTTGGTAGCTTAATATCACAAGATCTTCTTTATTCTGCATATATCACCTTCACTTCTTTTCTTAGCTTCATGTGCAATCTCTCATCATCTCAACATTAATTGTAATCTATTTTTATGATCTTTTTATATGATTAACTGGTGGTTAACAAAGATATAGGGCTTCATGTTTCAATGGTGTAGATTAAGTAGTGATATAATGCTTATACCTCCAATCCATTAACCCTTCTTCATTATCATTTATGGATTTTCCTCATGATCATGTATAATCTGATTTTTCTAATTCCAATGTTCTAATTAATGCTTGTCTTGAATTCTGTAATACATTTCTTGCTCGACGTCCAGATTCAATGTATCTAATTTTAGGTTGAAATGTCAGCTCTTTGATACTCAGTAAGATGCTTTGTTATTACTTGGTGACATAGTGAACTTGGTTTGGTAACTATCACTGTTTGGTGACTTACTCACTCGTTAATTGATTCGCTTGGTATAAGTCTCTATTCGATGTATAACTGTATTGCTTTGCTAACTATCTCTTTGCACTTTGCCGACTGTCTAATGTGAAAAATATGAATTTAGAAAAACTAATGACAACATAATGACTCGGGCAGGAGTAAAAATCTCCCCCTTTGACATTAGTTGGGAATTTTGATAAAAACTTCCAAAGTCATCAAAATTTTCCAAAAACTTCCAAAAACTCAAAACTCCCCATTTGATAATACTTCTCAAAATTTGTATACTTATGTCCCCCTTATATATATACCTCTAAACATATGTATATGATATCTATCCTCAAAATTATCATATCTATCCCCCTTTTTTGACAAATATGCCAAAAAATTTATGTATCCTTATCCTTCGGGTAGATAACTACAATAAATGTGCATACCTTTTCTTCACATCAGCTAGGGATGTCTCCCATGATTCTTTGAGTGTTTGTAGAACAATGAGTTTCTCACCAATATCTTCTACTAGGCCAATTTAATTGTATGGAGAACTGACCTCGGGGGTATCAACTAAGTCCTTTGCCTTCTGCAAGTGATTTTGCATTGCTTCTAGTTGGGGAATTAAGTGTTCTTGTAGATCCAATAGCTCATGTCTTATCTTTTTCTCTTCTCTCCATAGATCTTGCTGAAATCCCATTAAATGTTTGACCTTTTAATAGTATACATGTAGGGATCCAGGTTTCAGGGTAACTTTATGTAGATGCTTGGTGAGCTCCTTCTCTATAGATTGTTCCTTCTATTTGATTTCCTTAGTAAACCTTGAAATTGTACAAAAAAGGTGAAATAATGAAATGATTTAATTTAGTTTCTTTTCCACTTCTGTACATAGCTCAGAAAGTGAAACTTTGTCCAGTACAACATTCTAGAACATGGTCTCGATCCATTATTGCTCCATCTTCTTCTCATGAATTTTGATACGATACTTGGTAGTATCCTTACTTGGTTTGGTGACCTCTTTCAACAATCCTTCAATTTAGTTCAACAAGGGGTGTTTTTCATTCACTTTGGCTTCAGGAACAAGGTCCTGCAATACATCTTTGACTCCTTCCATTACATCAACTTTATTTTTCTTTTGAAATAACTTAGTTTGTTCTGCCTTAAGTTGTAGAAATTATCCATACTTAGACATTTAATCAGGGTTCATAGTAGATAAGTCTACCTGAGTTATGACTATCAATTGGCTCATATATTCTTCAGTAGCATACTGTGAGTACTAGAAATATATGGAGAACGTGATGCCTTTAGTGCATTAGATGTAAGTTCGGTCAAGTTTCCTTCATTTCCTATCTCCTCTTGCTTACCTTTATCCTTTATTTTCTCCTCTACCTTGGCTTCTTCTTGCTTATTTATTGTCTCCTCTTCTTGTTTGTCATCTGTGTTTTCCTCCTCTTGTTCCTTAGATTGATCAATTTCTTGATCTTGTATTTGAACTATATTCTCAGTCAAGAGTACCTCAGTGTTCTATTCACTATTGGTTTTGGTAGCCTTTGGTTTGTCGGTGTCTTTCTATTTGTCCTTTGGTTGATCAGTATCATTTCCTTCAATATATATTTCTTTGTTAGAGATACCTACATCAACATCCAAATAATCTTTCACTTTCTCTAACACTACATCTAACAAAGTTCTAGTGGCATTGTCATTAGTGTCCATTTGTTCGGTTTCAGTCTCCTTTGTAACTGTATAGAGGAAAAATGGATCCACACCATATACTTAGGAGAGGAAGAATACCAAGATTTATCCTCCAATGAGATCTGATTAACACAAAGGTAAGTGCCAATTCGTGATCTATACAAATGAGATAAATGTCTTGGGTTAACTTCTCCCTCACCTCTTTAAAGAGAGGGTTCAGAGAAGAGAAATTGAAAATATTTAAAAGGTAAATCTAGAAGACTAATTTTCAAATGAAGAAATAAAAATTACATACCTCCCAAAAAGAATCTTCTGAAAAACCTATCAAATAGTCTCATAAATTGTTGATTTTTGTGAATGTCACCTTTGACCCAAAATTTCTGATTTTGACCCAGAAAGTCCGATTCTAACCCAGAATAGAATGTCAATTCTGACCCAAAAATGAATGTCACCTTTGACCCAAAACATCTGATTCTGACCTGCATAGTCCGATAAAAAATCTATTTCTGGATCTTGATAGTTTTCCAAAAAGGGTATGCAGATCTACACTCCAAT
Source organism: Thuja plicata (assembly GCA_018584345.1). NCBI lineage: Eukaryota > Viridiplantae > Streptophyta > Pinopsida > Cupressales > Cupressaceae > Thuja > Thuja plicata. The sequence goes on along the minus strand of MU224951.1, from coordinate 10,792,005 downwards.
TTTCTATTCGGGACTTGTCCCTACAAGAAAAATGGTTTGTTTGTTGGGGGGAGGGTTTTGCCCAAGGCAAACCCCGGTTTTGGAATTAACCTTAAAATATAATTGAAATCACATAAGTAACAAAGTAAATAAACAAATTCACCTTGCTTGTATAGAAACCCTTGTGGAGGATTCAAATCCTTGAATCCACAAGTATGTATACTCCAAAATAATGTAGAATGTAGAATGTAGGATGTAGGATGTCTCAAATCAATTGCCTTTGGATCTTCAACACTAATCTTGAATGGATCTTGGAATAGGAAGAAGCTTGCATGGATGTGGATGGAGGAATATTCAACAAGAGAGATCTATAGAGCTTTGAATCCTTCAATGGCTACCAATGGATCTCCTTGATGAATTGGATGCTTGAATTTTTGAATTCTTCCTTCAATATATTATGCATAGAATTGTCTTTTTCAAGTCTTTGATGGTTAGAGAAAATGAGAGGAGAAAGCTTCCTTATATACAAATCTAGGGCACAATCTTCTAGAGAGGCCTAAATAGGAGAATTAAATTCCCATTAGACCTATACCCATAGAAGTGGGCCTATATTAAATATAATTTCAAGATTTGTTTCCTCGAATACTGAAATAGTGGACCCGGAAGTGGGAATTAAATCTTTCTGAAGCCCGACATTTGAAGACTTTGGGATCCTGAAATTTAGACCCTAGGTCAAGGTCAACCTTGACCCAAAAGGTTGACCTTGACCCTGAGGTAAAGAATCTCAGAATCATAGAGCAGGGTACCAGAAAAGGTAGGAGAAAAGTGGAAAATAGGGCAGAATTAGGGGGGAAAAAGTAGATCCAAGTCAAAGACCCATTCAAGGAACTTTACATGAACCCAAATCACTTAATCAGAGGGATAAACCATTCCTAAATGGAAGTCCTTCCATTTTCTGATGATAAATTTAGCCTCCACTTTAGCAAGAGTATGGACCCGACGCAAACTCTTGGTAAAGGAGATCATAAAGAAAAGATAATCTTATTGAAATCAAAAGGGATAAAGGAATCCTCAAGCCCCTAGGGGCTCAAGTCTTTGTCAATCCTAATATTATGATAAGAGATACATAACCAGTCAAAGAGAAAGAGAGAGAGAGGAGTGGTTAGCTCACTCAGTAAGATGTGTGTATCTCACTGTGAACCAAAAAAAGGATTGGATGACCCACCAAGAAAGCACTTGATAGTCACCCCATAAAGTTGTGTGCCTTCTGGAATTTGTGCATGTATGTAGTGCATCTTATGATGACTTTTATGAAGTGCCCATGGATCCATATCCTTATATTACCATGGAATACATTTGTAAAATGCGTATCTCTTTAGGATTTAGCAACTTATGTGCGTTACCTTATGAGGATTTAGCATATTGAATTGTAATTGAATGCGTATCTCTTTAGGATTTAGCAACTTATGTGTGTTACCTTCAGATGATTTAGCATGCTGCAAAACAAAGGTTAGAACAAAAATGCATAATATAGAACGAGGGAGGCCGTATATATGCCCCCTCCTTAAGATGGAAAAATACATACTATTTTTGACATGTTAAGGAAATAAAAGAACAAGGATAAAGCCTTCTTCAACATCAAGACAATATCCATAGAAAACATCCAGTCCAAGATAAGAAGGTCACAACTCCTACGAGGCTATGGAAGGGATGAATGCAAAGAGATATCATGCAAGAAGTGAAAAAGTAACCCTTGTGAGGGATAACACACTATTCAGTTTCCAAGGTGAGAGATTTATCAAACATGGAAACCAAATTGTAAATAATGAAATAGGTTATAATCAAGGAAATATATCCTTAATGCAAACCAAAAATTTCATGTATGATTGGATATCACATAATAGATAGATACTGCTTAATCGAGGGAAAAGTGGATCCCGAAAAGATAAAAAATAAGGAGACGGCATCCTTTCCCCCCAAGCGTAGGAACAAGGATGAAAGGGGACCTATTATATCACTCAAAACACCATGAAAGACAACAAGACCCCAAGGATTAGGCTAATATTGTTTACATAATGTGGAGCTCCATAATAGGAACATAAATGTTATTTAGAGAAAACAAGATTGAAATAAAACTCATTGCCATATGATATATAAATAACTTTACTATAAATGAGCTGCCTAATCTTATAATGTAAAGCTTGACAATCATTAGTAGAGTGATAATGAAATCTATGATACAAGAAAAAAGGAAGAGTCTTCAAGTGTGGACTACATTTCTTTTTGCGTTTAGGTCTAGTAATCACCTTAGCACGAAGGAGTTTAGGCAAAATAACTTCTTGGTCGATTTCCTTCATAGGGTCATCATGTTTTGAAGTGTTATTTGAGATACTGTTAACATTGATGTGTTGTTGAGTATTAAATCCCAATCCATAAGAATGCTCATGCCCCCCATTCTATAAGGGCATTGAAATTCCCTGTTTATGCTTACCACATCCTTGACCATGGAATCCTTGTTTAACTAGTAAATGATAACAAAGACCATAAGGAGAAGTCATATCAGAAGGAGTCAATGGAACTTCAATATTCAATATGTCATCACTAGTAAGTTTGACAGATTCATAGTGAGTAGAAGTAGTGACAAATTTATTTTGAAGGGAATGAGAAGTAGAAGAAAAATCTCATTGTTCAAGCTCTCATTGTTGCTTCATAAAATCAAGATTAGAAACCTTATACTCTCCAACAAAGGTAGGATTAAAATCCAAGGTTCCCCAATCATCTCCAGGAAGAGCATTAGAGGAAGAAGGATTACTATTAGGAATAGGAATATTGTGGGTTTGAATATTCAAACAAGTATTTGGTGCATCATCCGCATGAAGTGTATACACCATGTTGTTGTGAATAAACTTGAATTTATGGTGAAGGGTGGAAGGAATAGCACGCATCTCATGCAACCAAGGTATAACCAAAAGGAGGTTATAATCAAGAGGTATAGGCATAATATGAAAAGGAGTATTTAGGATGGCTAGACCTACTTTTATAGGTAAGGTAATGATTCCCAAAGTGTTCTTATCAATATTATCAAAGCCACGTATAGGAACATTGTCAGGTTGAATAGTTGAAAGATTGAATTTAATAAATTTGAGAATGTCCATGCTACAAATATTAAGCCCATATCCATTATCAATCAAGGTCCTAAAAATGATACTCTTATTGATAGTAATAACAACGATGAGAGAATCATATTTATTCTATACTTATTTAGAAGGTAAATCCTTTTGAGTAAATACAATGTCAGGAGGACCCAGGGTAGGATGCATGCACTATAAGAAGGAATTGATGTTGTCTTGATTAGGAGGTAGAGTGGGAAGCATTGCTAGAGAATTTTTCAAGGATTCATGGTAGGTAGGTGAAGTTTGAAGAAGGTCCCATAAAGAAATCTTGGTAGGGGTATTGCGCAATTGGTTTATCAAATCATACTCCTGGCTAGGAAGACAGGGTGGAGGAGGAAGAATGGGTTGAGAAGGTGGTAAAGAAGTAGGAACCACTAGATTAGGTTGAGGTTTATTCCTTGTATGATAGGTGTGCACTATCAAATCTTGATCATTGTCAGACTCTAAAGACTCCATAGGTTTACCTTTGATAGTAATGTGAGGACAACCTTTAATAGTCAACAAGGGTTTTGGATAAATAATGTTAGTTGTCTCAACACTACAAACATGTTCACAAGAAGGAAGAAAAGAATACATCCTAGGAGGAGATGAGGTAGGATCTTGATTCTCCATAAGATCATCACTAAGAGGGAGAGAACTAAGGGAATTCATATAATTCTTCACTAATTCCTCATCACTAGAAGGAATCCCAAATGGAGGTAAAGAATACATCCTAGGAGGAGATGAGGTAGGATCTTGATTCTTCATAAGATCATCACTAAGAGGGAGAACACTAAGGGAATTCATATCATTCTCTGCTAATGCCTCATCACTAGAAGGAATCCCAAATGGAGGTAAAGCATCTATAATGTTTTCTTCTTTCTCCTAAATGTCTGCATAAGGGGAGTGTGTTTTAGAAAAAGAGTCACCATCATGTATGAATATGTCATCCATTAATAAATCACCCTCTTGTATCAAAGCATATTCATGAGGAAGGGATAAATAAATGTCTTTATCCAAGGGTTCATCCGAAAAATTAGGATCATCCATAATGGCTTCATGAGGAAGAGAGTAATCAATATCCAAATTCAAAGGTGCATCCCAAATAGGAGGATTATCATCCCTATCAATAAAGCACATTGTAAAATATTTGGAAAATATTTCAAACAACTTGTGCAACATAATAAAAAATAAAGAAATGCATAGAAAATAGATCTAGATATATCCAAATGCATTCAAATGAAATCTATAGGCATGAAAAGGAAATTGAGCACCACAAAAACAATAGGGCATCAAATTCCACAAAATATAGGGGGTAAGCTTGTCGAGTTCACCAAAATGTATAGAGTAAAAATGGATCCACACCCTATACTTAGGAGAGGAAGAGTACCAAGATTTATCCTCCAATGAGATCCAATTAACATAAAGGTAAGTTTCAATTCGTGATCCATACAAAGGAGATAAATGGCTTGGGTTAAATTCTCCCTCACCTCTTTAAAGAGAGAGTTTAGAGGAGCAATTGAAAATATTTGAAAGGTAAATCTAGAAGACTAATATTGAAATGAAGAAATAAAAAGTACATACCTCTAAAAAAGAATCTGTTGAAAACCCTGTCAAACAGTCTCACAAATTATTATTTTTGTTATCCTAAACCAAAACTGTGAGATCTACAAAACTAAGATATTTTTCTTTTCTGAGAAAGGTCTATTTTGACCCAAAAATGAATGTCACCTTTGACCCAAAATGTCCAATTCCAACCCATAATGTCCGATTCTGACCCAGAACAAAATGTCAATTCTGAACCAGAAATGAATGTCACCTTTGACCCAAAATGTCTGATTCTGACCTGTACAGTCTGACAGAAAATCTGTTTCCGGATCCTGATAGTTTGCCAAAAAGGGTATCTGGATCTGCGCTCCAATTCGCTGTTCCAAACCTGTCCCTATAAGAAAAATGGTTTTTTTTTTTTTTTTTTTTGGGGGGGGGGGGGGGGGGTTTNTTTTTTTGGGGGGGGGGGGAGGGGTTTTCCTTGGTCAAACCCCATTTTTGGAATTAACCATAAAATATAATTGAAATTTCACAAGTAACAAAGTAAATAAATGAATTCACCTTGCTTGTATAGAAATCCTTGTAGAGGATTCAAATCCTTGAATCCACAAGTATGTATGCTCCAAAAGAATGTAGTATGTAGAATTTAGGATGTCTCAAATCAATTGCCTTTGGATCTTCAACACCAATCTTGAATGGATCTTGGAATAGGAAGAAGCTTGCATGGATGTGGATGGAGAAATCTTCAACAAGAGAGCTCCATAGAGATTTGAATCCTTCAATGGCTACCAATAGATCTCCTTGATGAATTGGATGCTTTAATTCTTAAATGCTTCCTTCAATATATTATGCATAGAATTGTCTTTTTCAAGTTTAGATTGCTAGAGAAAATGAGAGGAGAAAGCTTCCTTATATAAAAATCTAGGGAACAATCTTCTAGAGAGGGCTACATAGGAGAATTAAATTCCCATTAGACCTATACCCTTAGAAGTGGACCTATATTAAATATAATTTCAATATCTTTTTCCTTGAAGACCGAAACAACCGACCCAGAAGTGGGAATTAAATCTTTCCGAAGCCTGACATCTGGAAACTTTGGGATCCTAAAATTTGGACCCTAGGTCAAGGTCGAGGTCAACCTTGAACTAGGTCAGGGTCGAGGTCTACCTTGACCTAGGTTAGGGTCAAGGTCAACCTTGAACCAGAAGGTTGACCTTGACCCTGAGGCTAAGAACCTCAGAATTACAGAGCAGGGTGCTAGAAAAGGTAGGAGAAAAGTGGAAAATAGGGCAGAATCAAGGGAAAAAGGAGATCCAAGTCAAAGACCCATTCAAGGTGCTTGACATGACCCCAAACCACTTAATCTAAGGGATAAACCAGTCCTAAATGGAAGTGCTTCCATTTTCCAATGATACAATAATGATTACATCTTCATCTTGTGTAACTTCAGTAGTAGGGTCTTCCTTTGTAATGTCTTCAATTGAAACTTCATCTTTGTCAAATGTTAAATCAATAAGACTTTCCTTATCTTTATCTTCAGTGGCTATCTCATCTAGAATATCATCAGTCTCTTTCTCTTCGTCAATTACAGATTTCTCAGGTAGAGAGAGAGTTTTTCACCATTTATCATCAATCTCCTATTGTACAATTTCTATCTCACCAACCATAATCCTTAAAGATCTTCCTTTGATAGGGAAACAATTGGATTATCTCTTCATTGCATCATCAATTTCAGTTATATCCATCTCAGGCATAGCTAGAATTAGGGATCTCTCCCTCATTTTCTTCTCTAACTTAAGTACATACTTCCATCTAGAATCAATTTTATTATATAGATCAATGGGTAACTTATCAACAACTTCTTGAGGTGTATACCTGAATTTGTGTAGTGTGAAAACAATTGCATCTTCAATTTTTGTCTTTTTTTCATCACTTTTCTTCTCATACATAGAAAATCTCAGTGCTCCAAATCCTCCATTCTACTTTAGTGACTCGATAAGGTCATCTAAAATCTTTGGTTCATGGGGTTGGTTACTCATAACCTTGGATTTTATCAAGTATTAAAACTCGGTCTCACTTTCTGGTGATAGCTTTAGCTTTCTCCTTGGTTGAGTAGTGTTTTTCTTGCTTATTACATATGTTCTTGGTGAAGACTTCATTTCCTCTGTTTTCTTCCTTTTGACATTAGACAGACTAGACTCATATGCTTCAGTATCAACTCCAAGATCCTTTGATAGTTTGGAAATGATCTTACTTGATTTCCTCTACACTCTAGGTATCAAAATACCTTGTTTGTTTCTCTCTTTTACTTCTTCATAGGTTCCATACCTTTTGGATATCTAATCAATAGGTTATGCTAATATATCTTCAATTTTCTAAGAAGCAATATCAATATCCATTTCATAACCCATAGGTTATATCCAAGTAGATCTAGTCTCTACATTCTGTTGGCAAGTGATATTTTTTTGTATGTTATACATCACTTTTTGGTTGTCATTGCTGGAAACACATCTGGCATATTGATCGATTGATTTGTAGTTAAGTTTTGGTGATTTATTTTTGGAACCAACTAAGTACAAAAGAAAAAATACAGAGATGTTTTGGGTATCTAAGATCGAGATCGACGAGTTAAGAATTACATGATTAGAGGAAGATACTATGGGGTATGTAATAACTTTACCCAAGAGTGATTTCGTTTTGGTGATGATTACAAAGAGTTAGAGATATTTGAAGACAGGTGACGACAACCAAAAAACAAAATGAAAAAGTTGGATTGTAGTGATGATTTGAGGAGTGTGTCGTGGACTCCTGACATGTTATGTTAGATTATGATTTTGGATAACCTATATTTTGGTTACGTAAGAGCACTGACTATGTATTTTATATTTGCATTATTAATTCTATTTTATATTGAGATCCGACTGTGTAATATTGGTTAAGAGAGCCGACTTGGTAATGATATATATATATATATATATATATATATATATATATATATATATATGAAAAATTTTTGTATAGCAAAGATATGGATGGGAATGAGAATGTGATCAGAGATATATGCGAATAACAAAGCAGAGGATTGATAGAGATCATTGAAGAGCTATATAGATCATTGAAGAGCTATGACTAGAACTATCTAAGCATTGATGATGCTTGTTTTTCTCATTATTGAGAACACTTTGTAACAAAAGTTTTGTTGTAAGAGCTATAAGATCAGTTGGCCCCTAACAGAGTGTTTTATACCTTTAACAGGGTTGTTACTCCTTTAAGAAGGAAATGTACTATGTAATATTCATCTCCTAATAGGGATAGGTCTCCTAACAAGGACATTATACTTTAGTTCATTCTTGTGGGTGTAACCACCTGAATTTGGTCTGTCACAACTATAGACCCTAATTGCCCTAAGTGTGATCATACCCTCGATTTATGTCCAAACGACCTTGTTACTGCTTGGCATAATTCTTTTAATCAATTTAATGTCCTAGGTGATTTTTATCATTGATTTATATTAACTATTATAGTCATACATTTCAAATCAATTTCGACCAATCAAATCAAATCAAAATCAAACATGGCTATAGTATTTAATTATAAAGGAATTAAATAAATCCCTAAATCAAATACCCACTTGCAATTAACCCATTCCCCTAGCCTAT
>MU224951.1:10753127-10765554 GCA_018584345.1 Thuja plicata | reverse complement strand
TATATATATGAAGACTTTTTGTAAAGAAAATGTATGGATGGATATGGATGTGAATGGGAATGTGATCAGATATATATGTGAATAGAATAGTAGAGGATTGACAGAGATCATTGAAGAGCTATTACTGGAAGTATCTAAGCATTGATGATGCTTGTTTTTTTCATTATTGAGAACACTTTATAACAAAAGTTTTGTTGTAATTGTTGTAAGCTTAGTTGGCCCCTAATAGGGTGTTGTATACCTTTAATGGGGTTGTTACTCCTTTAACAAGGAAATGTACCATGTAATATTCAACTCCTAATAGGGCTAGGTCTCCTAACATGGACATTATACTTTAGTGCATGCTTGTGGGCACCATCCCCACCGAGGTTTTCCCTTGGCCAGGGTTTCCTCAACAACAAATAATGGTGTTATGAGTTATGTGTTATTTTTTCATGCTCTTTTCATTCAAGCAAGTTTATGGTTTATGTGGAATTGGTTTAAAGTTTATTTTGTGCTATAATACTGATTCACCCCATCTCAGTATTACCTTCTCCTAACACAGTCTTGATGATACAAGTTTCAATATCAACTTCAAAATAAAAAGTGTCATTGTATTTCTCAACTAGTGGTGGTGGAATCTTGTATCTCTTATGCATTTTGGTTTGAAACTTAGTATAGTAATAATTCATCAACATGTCTATATTTTCTCCTAAACTTTGAATATACTCATTGATTTGATAGATGATAGGTTTCTTTACATTCCAAGTTATATTTCTAATTGATGGAAAGAAATTATGAAAGTAGAAGAGCATGCATACTAGTAGTGACCCAAATTTTAGTGTATTGGACCTTTCCTTTATAATTATGTTCATATCTTCATCATATTATTTCAACAAAATATCATAGATATCAACTTCCATGTCTTTCTTCACAATTTTATACGCTAAGTCAACAACTCCACATGTAGCACTATCCACTCAGGACAAATGAAAGAATTGGTAAGATAAGATGTTGCATGCATACTTCAGCTTGGGGTCTTCTACAATATAAATATTCAGACCTCTTCCATCCAATTTAGCTTTGATTAGCTCACTCAATTTGTTCTTTTCTATTCTCTTAACGACCCTCGGCCTGTCACCAATTAGCTAACTAGTAACAATGTGCAATACATATTTGGTGATCTTCACCAGTTCATCAAGCCACATGATGTGATAATGGACTTGGATAAGGACCATTCTTATCCACTCATTCTTAAATACTCTTGGTAGGTGCAGGGAATGTGTCAAACCCTTGGTCTCTAGATGAATATGTTCACTCTTTAGCTTCCCATTTTTGCACAAACCTTGAAATGATGTGTTGATCTCGGCTTCACATATTTCTTCAATCTTTCAATGTGTAAAATTGTGAATGTCTTCAATTAGAATTATTTTGGATGAAATGGACAATAGGGCTCCCATCATGTTTGTTTCAATTGCCTTCGCAGGTGGTAGCCTATACTTATGATTAACAGGTTCAACTTCCTTAACAATCACAGGTTTCTGAATCTTAGGTGCCATGCTTTGGTTCTTTGCTGCTAGTTTCAATTAGGTATTTTTTATTTTATGCTTGATTGCTAAACCAAAAATAGGGTAACACCAGATAAAACTCAAATGCACTCAAAATATCTTAGAAAATATTCAGAATTACCTTAATACTTTGCTCAAATTTTCTAGAAGTCTCAACTTTGCAATTAGCTCACTGTGCTCTTGGAAATGCTAAGTGAAAATGACATGTGATGTGGTCTATTTATACCTTTTTTATGATTAGGGTTTCCAATGGTCATTAAATATATAAATTAATGCTCTCACCAACTTACCTTTACCGATTACCATTTCCTTTCACCGAATGGTATAACATTGCAATTTATTTACTTCCTTCTACCGATTAGACAGGAAACATAGAAATCACATAATATATTCAAATGCATCTAAATATGCTAATATGGATCTGTTCTCACATACTAGGAACCAATTTAAGATTTAGATTTAACTTTGCAGTTCCTATACATATCTCACCGATTAGGTGGATTTAGGTGCACCCAACCTAGAGGATTCAGTACCATCAACTATTCCAAAGGATGTCCCATCATCTTGTGACTTTATTCTCCATATCTTGTTCATTTGTTGTCTCACTTCTTCAACATTTACTTCTTCTCTACTTAATGTTTCTTCCTCGGTTGGAGCATTGCCTTGGTACCTGTAGTCTTTAGCCAGGTGTCCTACCTTATGATAGTGAAAACATGCCATGCTAGGACTTCTCCATGCTCTCTTATTGTTTCTTCCATGCAATGATATACATTTTTTGAAATGTGTCCATATCTTCCACATGTTACACATGAGATCCTTTTATTGTAATCCCAAGGTATGGATGTGCCATGTCAATTGTTCGGTACATTCTATCAGTTAGGGATCCATTTGTCATTTATCCTTTGTGATATGCATTCTTCATATTTGTGACCATATTTATGACAAGTGTTGCAGTAGCCATCAAACTTAGGTTTCCTTGAATTGTAAACACTTCCAAATCTACACTCAACTGCTCGGTGTCCATACTTTTTGCAGTTAAAATAGTAACCATCAAATTTAGGTGTGCTCGGTGGCTTACCTATTTTTCTTTTGTAGACATTTGTTGTGTGGCCTAGTTTCCCATAGTAGTAAGAACTTGGCATCTTATTATTCGGTGGAGTTTCATTGCCACATCTGTCAAGTTGTTTTGAAGAATCTCCTTTCTTGGTTGTGTTGTTTCCAGCAAATCCAAGTCCAGTCTTGTCATCCGGTTGTCTCTGACCTCTTATTTTTTCATCCAATATTTTTCTATGTTTCTTCATTCCTTTTGAGTATCTCATGGGCTTCCTTCTCCGATCTCAGCTCTCTAGTGAGTCTCTCAAATTCATACTTCAATATTTGATTCTCAAATGCTTTCCTGGTATTGTCTTGATTTGCATCCAATAGTTGATCAATCATAGCTTGTTGTATTTGTATCATTCTTATCATTTCATTGTATTTCTCAGTTATCCTTGCCTCAAGTTGTCTTTTATCTTCTTCAACCATTCTCTTTGCATCTTCAGTTGCACTCTTTGATTCAAGTATCTCTTTCAGTCTAATGCTTTGAGCTTCTTGATCTTCCTTCATTAAGTAGATATGCATGGTAAGAGTAGTATTCTTTTCCATCTCTATGATGACAATTTTAGATTCATCATTTAGACTCCCTTAAGATGTTGTTTCAAGTTCATTAACATGCTCTTGTGTAGTTTTAAGTTCATTACATAAGTGCCTCCTTACCTTCAATGACTTTTCTAGTTTCCTTCTCAGATCAGTGATCACCTCCTCTGCATTTTCCAATTCAAACTCAAGACTGTCAATCTTTTTGGATTTCTTATAGCTTTCCATGACTTTGATTTTTTCTCTCAAGTGTTTAAACCTTTATCTCAAGAGTCTAGCTCTGATACCAATTGTTGGATTAGTTATGGAAAGCTAGGTATTGAAAGGGGAGGGGTGAATCATTACTTATAAAAATTTAATAGCTATTCTGAATCATTTATCGACCTCAATACTATACATGAAAACATATTTAAAGCATATAACATAAGCATATAAATATATCCCATAACACCATGATTTTTGGTCACGCAGAAATCCCTAATTAGAGAAAAAAATGTGGTGGGAATGAAACCCACAATCCTTCACTTCTGTAGCAAAAAGGTTGCTCAACTAGAGATACAATGTTAGTTATTTCTGATAGCTTACCCTGTTACGAGTATAGTGAGACTTATTTAGTCTACCTTTCAAAAGGATTTTACAATCTCTAATCTGAAAGATGTACCGTGTTAAAGGATTTACAATATAAGACCTATTAGGGCCTACCCACTAATGGAATTTGTACTATTTCTAATGTAATAAAAATTATAAAAAATTGTCTGTATAAAGTGCATCAATCAAATGTTGTTCAGACTCATTATGCGTAATGACTCTAGTACCTCAAAATAGACATAGTAGCTTTATATCATAAGCTTTGCTTTACTCTGCATATGTCACCTTCACTTCTTTTCTCAACTTCATGTGCAATCTCTCATCATCTCAACATTATCTATAATATGTTTCTCTGATCTTTTTATATGACTAAAAAGTGGTTAACAAAGATCTAGGGATTCCTATTTCAATAGTGTAGACTAAGTGGTGCTATAATGCTTATACCTCCAATGCATTAACCCTTCTTCATTATCATTGGTAGATATACCTCATGATCATGTATAATCTACTTTTTGTAATCCCAATGTTCTAACTAACACTTGTCTTGAATTCTGTAATACGTTTCCTGCTCGACGTCCAGATTCAATGTATATGATTTTAGGTTAAAATGTTGGCTCTGTGATACTCGATAACAAGATTTGTTCTTACTCGGTGACATAGTGAACTCAGTTTGGTAACTATTACTGCTTAGTGGCTTACTCACTATGTAACTGATTCGCTTGGTATAAGTCTTTGCTCAGTGTAAGTCTCTTCTTGGTGTATACTTTATTGCTTTTCCAACTGTCTTTGCACTTTACTGACTATCTAATATGAACAATATGAATTTGGAAAAACTAATGACAACATAATGACTCAGGTAGGTGTAACACTTATCGCTAATGTTACCTTGCAAATTAGTAATAAAAAGTTTGCTGCACATTAATATCAGGAACAAAATAATAAATCTAAGCATACAAATGCTTAAATATACCAATGAAATAACTAAATTTTTCTTTAAAACCTTGTTTACAATGCATTAAATTAGTTAGAGAAACTTTAGAACCAATATTTTTTGGAAATTGTTCAATAAAAGGATTAGAAACCTTTTGGAATGAGTTAATTTGTAATGCCCCACCAAGGAACCCGGGTGAACAACACATATAAAACCTCTAAAAGGTGCAAATAATTTTAAAAAAAAAAAACTATAATTATATACATCATTACACTTCATATTTCCTAAACATAATTAAGCACTTGTTTACAAAATTTATTGCAAGGTTTATGTAACCTAAGTCCTCACAGCTTCCCTAATGTCATTACTAGAGAAACATTATCTAACCTATTTACACTCATAAGATATTTATCTAATTACGAGCATTATTGGTCTACATTCATTTTAATACACCAAGGTAAATGTTCCTAACTCATTTCTTTCATTTAAATATAATTCAATCGTCTATCATCATGATTCATCATGTCAACTCATGTAATTAATTCATATTGATTTCATAAACATCTACTATCCTTTATATCACTTTCCTTTAATAATTTAGGTAAGAGATTAATATTCATTAAGGTAGGCATTATACTAGGTAATACATAGACTCCTACTCTTTTTTATGATTTAAGTAAACATGAACTAACCATTACAATCAAGTTAAATTTTCATTGTTTCATAAATATTCATTATTTATAATTCCAATTACTAATATGTTATTTCACAATAACTTACTTTGAACCTTTCATCAAGAGATAATATATTATTTCCTAGGTACATCAATACATAATTATATCTAAGCTCAGTTTTTTTATAGATTGACAAAATAAGACAAAAGCAAAAATATGAGCAAGTAATATAAATGAATTTATTTTAACATTGATAACATGTCTAACACAAAATAATCTTTCCCCCTTTCTTTTCATCTAGAACTACCCGTTCAATTATACATTATTTTGAAATAAGATTACATCAATATACATCATTATTTCACATACATATGACTCATTTAGGGAGATTACAATCACATGAATACATATACATTAGTACATCTCAATATAATATAATATCCAATAAGAAAACTTCAACTACAAATCTGGAAAGGGACATGTACAAGGATCATCCATGAGACCATGAACAGTACCTTGAAAAAATAAATATTAACCACCCAACCAAATGGATCCAACAGGTCCACTCCACAGTTCTAGGAGATATAAACCAAGGCTCACACAAGTGAAGACAATTAAGACACCTAAGGTGGTACAAACCCTTGCCAAAAAAAAGCATGAATCATAAAACACGACAAGTCAAAAAAGGACTACTAGAGGTGTCTAAAATCAAAGGTGAAAATACTCTAGGCTACAAGCTAGGTGAGTGTCGTCACATAGCCCTCACCCCTTGGTTTTATCCTAGTACTATCCTTCCTAGCCCCCATGTAGACACATGCGGAACCAAACACCTTTCATGAAGAAAAGGTTCTTCGATTGTGCCATCACAAAGGCACCTTCTCCTAATCCAATTCCTATTTTTTACAAGCAATAGTGGTATGGGTGAGGCATGATTTAATCTTCATTAGTGTGTTTCCCCCCCATCATAGTAAATTTTATTAATGTTTTCACTTGATTAAGATAACTCAATAGTGGGTTTTCCCTGGTTGCCACTTAGGGCCCCGACCCCTCATTGTGAGACACTTAGCTAGTGTACCTAGGTTATCTACCAATAAAAAATTAATTAAAGAATCAATAATACTTTCAAAAAATAAACTATTCCATATAAATACCACAACATCAATTGATTGAGTTTAGGAGATCACTAGTTGTCCCTAGTCCATTAGACAACCCTAAACGCTAATCTGGCATTCAAAACATTTCAAAACACATAAGGAGGCATAAAATTGAATCATGGATGACATAAGAACCATATAAGAATTATTCATATATCAATTGAGTCAAAAATTAGATCCTAGTATCCTCTGGTTACTAATAAGCCTCTAAATTTTGACAACTTCTAAAATTGATTTATTTCAAACAACGGTTAAATGCCATGAATTGTCATCAATGAAAATTAATCCATATCTTCCATAAAATACATACTTAATCCAATCTCTTCAGTGAGAATTAAGAAAAAATCATTTAAGACTCTTCCTCCAAGTTTTATGAAGATCCAACAGTGGGAAAGAAATTTATGGCTTTTGTTCTAAAATATTAAACCCTAGTTAGGGTTCATAACCCACCTTCACTAAAATAGTTGTAACTTCCACAAAACATAAAAAAAAATATACCAAAAAAATGTAATATGAAAGATAAGATAGATACCTATTTATCATATAAATTGTAGACCTACAAATAATCATACATGTATGTACTATTCATAGAAACTTGACTGAAAAATTGGAAGAAAAAATGGATAGAAATAGTCCAACAAAATGTACATAATACAGAATCAATTCGACCTTATAAAGAAAATATGAAAGATACCCATTTTATATCTCATAATTTAACTTCCATATCACCAACCAATCAAAACCCTAGGCTCAATTTAGTTTATTTCAATAATAGATCTCAAAAAATGCGATGCTAGAAAGCCTAGGAAAATACATGACAATTTTCACCAAAAAGAACTCTAACTTTTGAATACTTATAGGAATGAAAAATATAGATATCATAAATAATTAAAATATATAAATCAATCCATATTTCATCATTAAAAAAATGTCAATAAGGGATTCAATCTCTACCTCAGTTCCTGTGAAGATTCAACCGAAGAAGCAAGAAGGAGACGATTTGAGGAAGACAATAAAAAATTGAGATGTATCATTCAAACCCTCTCCACTTTCAAAAATATCCATGAAATAAATAAAAAAATCCACAAAAATGAATCCCTCTCTCAACTACTAAAAGTCTCACAAAAATGTCCCTCTCCAAAAAGAAAAGATAGCCATAAATTCTTAAAGAAATATGCTTAAAAATTCTCCCTCACATCTCATAATTTTTTCTCCAAAATCTCCATGAAAAGTAAGGCCATCCTCTCCTCAATACTTCATCCCAAAAGTCACCCCTCCAAAAGAAAAAGGAGTGCATATAAATATATTTCTCAAAGTTTGAGAGGAAAGGTAACAAACTCCTAACTCTTAACTAAAGGGCATTATTAAATAACTTAATATAATTGTAAGCTCACAATTATATATTACTCATACACATATGTACTATTATCATAACATTTTTGCATATGAAATTAATAATTAAATCAATATCTATCTATATATACCCTACCCACATTATTAATAATTAACTATTAAGAATACTGTACCTCACATGAATTAATATTTAATTATTAATAATACTATACATTAATCCCAAAATATACACCATAAAAAATATCCACAATCATGCAAATATAATCACATACAAATTATATATATACATGTATAGATATATTTGTGTACCCATATATATATATATATATATATATATATATGTCAATTATCAAACACTATAATCTATATGATTATGAAGTAATAGATCACAACATTAATATTATTTCATATTTATATTTACTACAGGATATAACACTCAGGTAGAATAAAATCACATGCTTCAAAATAAATCTAATCATCCAAACATACCATAACAATCAACTATGAAATATATTGAGATAACCACAAGAACAAACAAGGTCAACCAAAGTCAACAAGGAAAGTCAAGCCAAATTCCTGACCAAGCATGAAACTCTAAAACACAACATAGAAAATATCAACTAAGAATCATCCCAAGAAAGAGAAATAAAAGAAATGAATAAACAAATCACACAACCAAATGAATGCAAGTGACCACAAGGCACTATATACAACAATGCCCAACTGGGTGAGGTGGATCTGGATTTTTCACCTTAAAGTTGACTAATAAATAAGGAACCCAAATGTTCATAAATTGCAATAATGACAACGGAAAACTCATGTAGGGGCCTTAGTACTATCTCCAAAAAAAAACCATCAATAATTTGAGGGCACACTCAGACCTATGGAGCCAAGTGAAGTCAATGCCTGGTACTTACAAACCTGCATCACCAAATGAATATACATGTGCATATACATATACATAAGAAAGTACAAACAATGATAGGGGTTGATGCATTGTGTGGATCTCACTAGGTGAGTAACTAAAAATTTTCCCCTATCCATACAAGAAGATCATAGATACAAGTACATATGTAAGTGTCCAATATACAAAACATTAAGAATCAAATATAGAATAAGGGATAGATAAATTGTATACCATAAATCATCATGTGCATTGGATTACTCTCTTAATCAACATTAATAATTAAATAGATAATAATAATCATATATATAAACACAAATGATCAATAATCATAATGATGCAAATCAGATTCATAACATATGAAGAACCTAATTGTTAAGGGTATCTTGAAACCATATTCATATATTAATTAGGACATAAATGTCAAAGTATTGTAATCAATTATTTAGTCATTATAACTAATTTATCCAAGGTAATCATAATCATTAATAAGGAGTACCTCATATAGTAACCATTTAGATATATCAGGTAACCACATAACATCAAGGTCCTAAAATATCATGGAAACATAAGAAGAGATGAATACACATGAAGGAATGTATTTGGAAACATTTATTATTGTCAAAACCAAGATGTGAAATATTATAGATGGAATAGAATGGATTATGCAAACACCTCAATAAGAATGATACTCTTATCAAAACCAAGCATAGAAGTCCTTGCAACATTTCCTAACTTGCAACAAGCATAGAAAGGACATGTTAGTTTTGGATGGGTATTACATCCCCCCCCTAAGATTCGACTTAATCCTGGAAGTCAGAAAGCACTAGACTATTTATCATACATAAGTAGTAAATAATTAGCTAACAAAATTGCAACCATTCCTACTCTAGAACATAATTCAATTCTCATATAAGTAATCATTCTATCAAATTTTTTATTAATCCTATCTTATAACAATGTGATGTATATTAACTCAAATCAAGAATATAAAATACTATTTTAAAAAGACTATTGTAATGAAAGAAATAAATACACAGTTCTCATATTTCATGTAATAAGCTTGATGAAAAGATACCTAAAATTAGAGTGTATTTCCATAAATTACTATTATTTTAGTCTTAAGACTAAAATCATAGTATTAGGAAAAATAATGATTTATAGATTGAAATGCTTACCTTTCTTATAATATCAAGTTCCTATCTTATCAATATGAGAGGAAATATTTCATTATAACATCCAAATTCCTAACCAATCTTCTAAATAAGTAATATAACTCACAAGGGTGTGAAATGACATTTAAAAAAATGAGTTTATAGGAATTACACAACATGATCATGGTAACAATACATATTTTTACATTCCTAAAATATCATGCAATTAAAAATAGGGTTTCCTAAATTCATGATCTCTACTTTTATACTAGAACACGAGGTCAATACAACATTGGTATAAGACATTGGTATGGGAGGTTTTTTGTTTCATGAGGGGAGTACATAACACATTACTGATGCAACCAAGGAAGGAGAAATCCCTAATGAGATGTCCAACCTTGCAGCCTAAATAACCACAATAGAAATAACAAAGCAATACAAAGATATGAATTGAGAAAAATGACTTTTTATTATCAACAATAATTTACATCAAACATGTTAGATTGTAAGGCCTTCTCGGTTATGCCCAAACACAAAACACTCTCAGATCTTAATTATGATATGCCAAGTCTCAAATCTATCATCCCTTGGGAATATACTCCTCTTCAAAGGTCGTTACTGAGATACATCACATCTCATTACATTTATACAATGCCACCAACAAGTTGGCCAAACAAATAACTACAAGGAAATGTGTAACCACGTTTAGGAAAAGACCCAAAATGTGAAACACCTAACATCGAAATAAGAACATAAGGATGCACGATCATAAATATAGGTCTATACAAATGCCAAAATTCAAGATCCATGATTGCACATGCTAAAACACAATAATCTCCAACCACATGATCAATCATCTAGATCGGTCCAACCAAGAAATGGACACATTACCCACAGCCACTAAAATAACCCAAACTCAAACAACTAAGAACCAAAAGAGGCACAATCATAGGAAACTACACCTAGATAGGTCCTAAGCATCAAGGAATGATCACACACAAAGATTCCAACTAGCAATTAGGAAAATGATCAGAAAACACCACAACCAACCGAAAAATTGAAGAATTGAATAGAACTAAACCAAACTTGAGATTTCTCCACCAAAACATAAGGAAAAATGATGTGATCCTAGCAAAATATTCTCTAAATCATCAAGAAAAAATTATCTTCCACACAATCAATCTCATTAGGATTAGCAAAGAACCACATGTCTTCTTTCTCACACCCTCTAGGTAGCTTTTGCAAAAAATCAGCCTCTAACTGAAATAGGTTTGTCTACATCTATCCACTAACACTATGCACATAATCATATCTATGAGTCTTATCACAAGCCCTCTCATGCTTACCAAAAACAATATCATCTCTACAACCAATCTCGTCGATAAGGTAATTCAAACCCTCACATACACAAAGTAATCTCTGCAATAAGTTAGCATCAAACTGGAATGCTTCAGTTTGCAATACTTCACTCACAACAAGCTGATCCAAATCTCCATTATACTTCTCAACAATAGTATCCTCAACAACCAAAATCTCCACAAGAGGTCCAACCATAGGAGATTCAATTCCAACCTCAACTAGGTTATCCTCCTTAACATCAACAATCTCATTTTCAACTTCAACAACAAGACTTTCTTCAACTAACCCATCAGATACAACCATGAGAAGTCCACCCAAAGGAACCTCATTATAAGAAACAACTAAAACATAAAGGTATTCACCAAATTTATCACCAAATCCAGTCAGCCGACTAAGGAACTCATCAATAATCCCTTCTTCTTCATCTACAAACATCTCAAAAATAAGAACACTCACCGGTGAACTTTTCTCAACAAGCTCCACCTCTAATCCATCAAGATCCTCCAAGCCTTCACCAATACTTATTCCCTCTGCAACACTCACACTAGAAACATCTCCTATTCCCTCATCATCCTTAGGTTCAGATAAAAACTCTAGAGAATCCTCTTTCCCAAAATAAAATCTTCTCTTCAACTCCATCTCTAATTCCTCCACTTGTCTCTTCAACTTAATCATCTTCTCTCCTATCTTTCTCTCTTTGAATTTATCCATCCTAGGAATTCAAAGAATCCAACCAATGAAAAAGGTCACCTTCCTCTTCCTCTTCTCCATCACATGCTTAGTCTTCTTCATCAACATCTCCTCTTTCCTAAGGTATAACTACCTCACTTTGATAGTCTGTCCACCACAAGATCGAAACTTTCTGAAGTCAAGGAAGGAGAAATCCCTAAAGAGATGTCTAAACTTGTAGTTGTAACCACCCTAATTTTGTATGCTCTGACCATAGAGCCCTATTTTCCCTAAGTGTGATCATACCCCTAATTATGTCAAGAAAATTCTTAAATTTATTGGCATAATTCATTAAATCAAATTTAATCTCCTAAGTGATTTAATCACTAAATCAAATTAATTTCCTTAGCCAATTAAATCAATTAAATCAAAACAATTGAATTAAATAAAAAATAATTC
>MU224951.1:10677658-10743731 GCA_018584345.1 Thuja plicata | reverse complement strand
ATGTTTTTTAGCTTAATTCTGATGTAAGTTGTTTTGTTGCAAAAATTGATGATAGTTGGTTATGGCACAAGAGACTATGTCATATCAATTTTGATAACATAGTAAAGATAAGTAATGTCAAGGCAGTCAAAGACCTTCCTAGTATTGCAATACCAGTTGACACAATATGCAGGGAATGTGTTATGGGAAAGTATGTAATGAGTTCTTTTAGAAGCAAGCAGAACTTAGCTAAAAGCAAATTGGACTTAGTACACACAAACCTATGTGGCCCTACCCAAAAAAGATCATACTATGAAGAAAGGTAATTTATTTTGTTTGTTGATGATTTTTCTAGGATGATGTGGGTTGTATTATTAAAGGAAAAGTCTGAAGCCTTTGAGAAGTTTAAAATATTCAAGGCTAAGGTTGAGAATGAATCCATATTAAAACTGAAATGTCTAAGATCATATAGAGGAGGAGAGTTCACCTCTGATCAGTTTTATGACTATTGTGAAGAACATGGAATTAAAAGATAGTTGAGTGCACCTAGAACCCCACAGTAGAATGGGATAATAGAAAGGAGGAACAAGATTATACTTGATACAGTGTGCACTATGATGATTGAAGGAAAAGTTGTGCACACATATTGGAGAGATGTAGTGAATACAACAATCTATACTATCAACAGAACTCAATTGAGGCTAGGCACAGATAAGACACCCTATGAACTTTGGTTTGGTAATGTACCTATAGTAAAGTATTTCAAAATCTTTGGCAACAAGTGCTACATCAAGAGAGATGATGGTGTTGGTAAGTTTGATGCCAGAAGTGATGAAGGTATTTTCCTTGGTTACTCTACAAAAAGCAAAGCATATAGATGTGTCAATTTGAGATTGAAAAAGGTAATTGAAAGTACTCATGTAAAAATTGATGAAAAGTTTATGGTTCAAGAGAGATACTATGAATATGCACCTATGATTGAAGATGAACCCATGCCTAGCAGCAAAGATACTATTATTGAAGAAATGTTTGATTGCATTGATGTATCATGCAATGACCCTGAATCAAGCAGAGAAGAATCATAGATTATAGAAGAAGAAGTCACACCTAAGGTTCCTAAATTCACATCTAGATACCACTCTAAAGATGATATCATTGGAGATCAGAGCAGCAGTGTTTTGACCAGATCAAAAGAAAAAATCCTAGCAATAGATGAAGAGGTATGTTTACTTTCACAGATTGAACCTTTAAGTGTTGAAGATGATTGTAATGATTCTGATTGGAAGAATGCAATGGAAGGAGAATTAGATTAGATAATTAAAAATGATACATGGGAATTGGTCCCTAGGTCCAATGAAAAAAATGTGATTGGAACAAAGTGGGTATTCAGAAACAAGATGAATGAAGATGGTACAGTAGTAAGAAATAAAGCAAGATTGGTATGTAAAGGATATGCGCAGAGAGAAGGAATAGATTACACTGATACATTTTCCCTTGTGAGAAGATTGGAAGCCATTAAATTGTTCTTGGCCTATGCAATAGTCAAAGACTTTAAAGTTTATCAAATGGATGTAAAGTCAGCTTTTTTGAATGGAAACTTGAAAGAAGAAGTTTACATAGAACAACCTGAAGGATTTAATCTTTCAGATGAACCAGACATGGTATGCAGATTGAAGAAAGCATTCTATGGTCTTAAACATGCCCCAAGAGATTGGTATGAGAGACTTGATGGCTATCTTACCAAGATTGGATTCAAGAAAGGAGCAGAAGATTGTAACCTATTCACAAGAGAGGCACCTAATGAATTATTATTAGTTACCATATTTTTTGATGACATTATCTTTGGAGGAAATGATAAGCTTAGTATAGCATTTGCAAAAGAAATGCATAATGAATTTGAAATGAGCATGATTGGTCCTATAAAATACTTTTTGGGACTAAATGTAAAATAGATAGATAAAGGTATATTCACTAATCAGTCAAAATATGTAAAGGAAATATTGAAGACCTTCTAGATGGAAGACTGTAAGCCAGTATGCACTCCTATGATTACAGGAAGCAAGCTTTCAAAAGATGATGATTCCACAGTAGTTGATAAGACACTATACAAATCTATGATTGGTAAACTCATTTATCTAACTCAATCTAGACCTGACGTATCTAATGCAGTTAGCATTTTTGGAAGATTTGCAGCTGAACCCAAGCAGAATCACCTAATGGAAATCAAAAGGATATTTAGATATCCAAAGGGAACTATAGACTATGGTTTATGGTATCCTAAATTAGAGAATGTACAACTTCATGTGTATACAGATGTAGATTGGGCAGGTTGTATTGATGATAGGAAGAGAAATTCAGGAGGAGCAGTATTTCTTGGAGACAGGTTGGTTTCTTGGATAAGCAAGAAGTAGAACTGTATTTCTCAGTCAACAACAGAAGCTGAATATGTCACAACAGCACTGAATTGTTCAACCATGGTTTGGATCAAGTAGATGGTTAAAGACTTTGGCATTCAGGTTGATTATCCTATTGTTATTCACTATGATAACACTAGCACTATCAACATGTCTAAGAACCCTGTGATGCATGCAAAGATAAAACACATAGAGATCAAGTACCATTTTCTGAGAGAAAAGGTTGCAGAAAAAGAAGTAAAATTGGACTATGTGAGCACCAAAGAATAGTTGGCAGATATTTTCACAAAGCCCTTATCAAAGGATTCTTTTGAGTATCTCAGGGAGAAGTTGGGAGTAATTCCCTCTCCCGAGTCTGTTTAGAAGAAGAAACAAGAGCATCAGTCATTAAGCGAATGATGAATGGTTGACTACTCTACTTCTGGAGTAGTACCTATGCCTAATGATTTATAGTGCCCTTTTCCATTGATGTCAAAGGGGGAGTATATAGTAAGGGGGAGTATGTACTAAGGGGGAACATATACTCTGGGGGAGTATATACATGGAATATAAACATATGTAGAAGAATTGAAGCAGTATAGAGGAATCCTTGATGAGGATATTATGAAGAATGTAAAAGAAAAAGGACACCATGAACAGGGGATGTTTTTAGTATCATATGTTTCCATCAATGTCAAAGGGGGAGATTGTTGGAGATTTGATTATGAGCAATTGATTGATTGTATGTTTGTCATTGATGACAACATATAATACATAATAATGATTCTGTATGTACTTATCAGAATGATAACATGAAGACTTGCATGGTTAGATACATGTTGTAGACATGTTTATTATGTTATGTTCATACACGCAAATCTAGATATGATGTTTCAGTCAAGTTGTGTAATTCTATTATTGGCAGTTACAGTTCTAGAAGAGTATCTATTCAGAGCCAACGTATGTAATGTGTTTCTTGAGTTGCACCTATCTTCAGGATATGCGTGTGTACATTCATGATTAGTTATAAGTTGATGATAGTTAGCCAAAGGCGCTAAATTTTTTTCAAGAAGATTATAAATTTAGAGTCAATTTGGTGAGGCTGACTTAGTGAAGCGTTGCATCTATTCAGTTTATACTTGCACGGTTGTAATTATACTTGCGTGCTTAGTAGCGCCAACAAGGATGTTATGAAGAGTTGTCTTACAGGTCCCATGATCTCATACTTTGAGGAAGATACTTATAGAAAGTCATTTGTGATACGCTAAGTGTGAATGATATGAAAAGAGATGAAAGATGTACAGAGCAGATTATCAGAGTTGGTTCATTCATCAAGATTCTATGTGAAGAAGAAGTGAAAGATTGTAATAAACTGGAACTAATCAAGACAATAGGTCTACTCTACAATTCATCATCAGATATAGTGCATATCTATTATACAGAAGGTTGTAGCCTTCACCATTAAGCAGTGAGCTTTTGGATAGTGAGTCCACCACCCCTAACATGGTTATTTGTAAAAGACTCCTAACATGGTCTGACCCTTAACCAGGTCACTATAATTATTGCATTGTAAATTACAACTCCTAAAAGGGTTGAAATATCTTCTAACATGGATTACTATAAACAAGTATAGTTCATTGTGGGTGCTAATTCCCACTGAGGTTTTTACCATTTGGTTTCCCCGTAATCAAATTGTGTGTTGTGTACTGTGTTATCTGATTAAGAATTTACTTTGTTGTATTATGAAGTTAAAGAAGTAAAAAGAACTAAAGTTACTGATAATTGATTCACCCCCCCCTCTCAGTTATCCTTTGGGACTATTCTAACACTTACTGCATTTTTCATACTTGGCTTCACAATGTTATAAAATTTAACATGAAAAAATATTTTGTACCATAGACAACAGTCATCAACCTTCATAACAAAATAAGAAGCTTCAGATGTGTTCAATTAAAATACATTACCTCTATATTTAGTACCAGATGCAATCAAATCTCCTGATTTAGTTCTGATAGAGCATTTCCCATCAATGAATTTCTATTGATAACCCTTGTCAGCTAACTATCCAAAACTCAACAGATTATGCTTAAGTCCATCAACAAGTAATACATTTTTAGTATTTTTCTTTCCATCCAGAGAAATAGATCCAAATCCAATGATAAGTTTAGGAGTATTGTCACCAAATATAACAACACCACCATCATGTCTTTTCAAACTCACAAACTTATTTTTATCTCCAGTCATATGATGTGAACAACCACTATCTATAACCCATTCAGATTTCTTTCAACACGGGATACTAAGGCTTTTTCCTCATGTATAGGTTCATCATCCTTTATAGCAATAAATCCAATTTCATCATAGTCATCATCATCATCATCAGAAATACCTTCACTAGCATAATAGTATTCCTTGTCTTTAGGATACTTTGATTTGTAAAACTTAGGTTTGTGCTTAGGAACCCTTGTAGGACATCTAGATGCAAAATAACCAATCTTATTACATGAAAAACATTTCAAAGGTAATTTTCCTTCAAATTTAACCTTACCTATCTTATCTCTTCTAGTAATCAGTGCCACCACTTGATCTAGCTTCCTTTCTTCCTTCTATATCTGTTCCCATTCATCAACATAGTCTCCAAGTTCTTCTCTCAGGTCACGATTGCTGGTGCTCACAATGCCAAATAAGGTATTTTGGTTCTTAGGCATGGTCTCCTTGAATTCTAGCTGATGTGGGAGTTGGATTCTTGTTGCTGATATAGAACCAGCTTGGCTATGTTCTGAGATCTTTCTCCTAGATCTCTTAGGGTGTTCACAACCCTAAACTGAGGTAAGTCACTCTCAACTTTACCTCCTCTTCAAGAATCAGTCCCCATCGAAATGCTTTTCATCTTCTTCTTGCTGAACCTACACAAATAGATTCATTCTACTCACTTATTCAATATTTTCTAAACTTTGCTTTCATTCTCTTCCCTAGCCAGATTATTACCAAGCTCGTCTAGGGTAAGATCTCTAGACTCTTTGTTGTTTCTTCTCCTACAGAAAACAAAAAGGAAACTATGTACAAGGGCTCCTCTCGAGTTCCATTCCAACACATGATTCTCACCATGGATTCAAGAATCTTGAGGGGCCATTATTGTTTACAACCCAGAATGGGTGAAGAACTAATAACTTGCAAAAACATAAAATAAAGTAACTAATCTACTTGCATGCAAAAGGAACCACAAAGAAACTTGATAACCACTAAACACATAGTCTACAACTTCTCATTACTGGAAATAAAACAAAATAGTGCAATAATCTACAAATATCTAACTTTCCTATAGCTTCTCCTCTTCTTCAATCTCTACTCTCTAGCTCCCTAAAATAAAGGCTTGGGATGTTATTAATAACCATCCTTTCATTGGAAACAACCCTAACTACCCACATATTTGCAAGAATATCTTTAGGAACTATTACAACTGACCATACTATCTATAAAAGGCAAGATCCTCTTTTCACGGGCCGTTACGACTGACTTTGTTGAGCAATAGTAACGTAAACCCAGCTGTAGTGTTGGCCGAGCTGTAGTGTTGGCCAAGCTGCAGTGTCGGCTGAGTTGGTAGTGTTGGCCAAGCTAGTAGTGCTGGTCGAGCTAGTAGTGCTAGCCAAGCTGGTAGTTCTGGCCGAGTTGGCAGTGTTGGCTGAGCACCAGTGATACCAAGCAACTTATCCAAAGTTCCCGATGCCTTGGTTGGATTTCTAGAGGCTTACAAACTACCTCAGACACACAAAAAAAGAAACCAACTAAGCAACCTATCTAGACATGGATTAATCTAGTCATATCCACTTAGGGAAATAAAATGACCTTCTAAGGTCCACACAAACTCTCCTAAATTGGCTAGAGTCAGTACATGCCAGAAATAAAGATCTAGGGTTTTGAGTTAGGTTTGCTCCTACACCATACTCCCCCAAACAAAGAAAGGTTAATCCATCCTTGGATTGAGCATGTTTGAATAAATTCCCAACCTCTTAAAGTATGTTTCTCTAATCCAAGTAGCATCAACATCTTATTTTCCATGCCATTTGACAAGGTGCTCCATATAGTCTTTGTTCATAGTCTTCTTGTAGACCCTTGAGTCTAGTATCTTTTCAGCTATCATAGATGGAGTAGGGGTTAATTTCAAATCTTTTACCTCTTGTATTACCTCTTGAAGGTTCTAATTAGCATCTTGAATTGGTCCTTTGTATGCTATCAAATCTACAATGTTGAAAACCGGTGACAGCCCAATGTCTTCAGGAAGCTCCACCTTGTATGCATTATTTCCATACCTTGTAAGTATCTTACATGGACCTAGCCTCTTCATCTATAGCTTGTGAGGAACACATTTTTGCAGCCTATGTCTATTCAAGTGTACCATGACCAAATCTCCAACTTGAAATTGAACATCTCTTTTCCTTTCATCTGCCTTCTGCTTGGTGTGAGTTGTACTCTCCACTAATGTCTTCTTCACAGTATCATGGACTTCTTTCATGGACTGATAAAAATATTCAGCATAACCACTCTTCTCTACATTGTTTCCAAGATCCCTGAGTTCACATATACCCCTAGGATGAATCCCATATACTATTGCAAAATGGATTTTTCTAGTGGATCTATTGACTATATCATTATAGGAAAACTCTTCTTGTGCAAGTAACTAATCCCATGACTGTCCATATTATTTTTTGAGACATCTCAAAATATTTCCTAAACTTTGGTTCACCACTTCAGTCTGACCATTGGTTTGTGGGTGATATGTTGGGCTAAAGGAAAGATTTGTACTAAGCTTCTGCCATAAGGTTTTCCAAAAATGACTCATAAACTTAGAGTCTCAGTCTAATACAATACTCAAAGGTAATCCATGTATCCTCATAGCTTCTCTAAAGAAAATATGTGCTATATAACATTCATCATGTGTGGTCTTGCATAGAATAAAGTGAGCCATCTTGCTGAATCTATTCACAATCACAAAAATACTGTCCATTCCTAGCTTGGTCTTAGGAAGTCCAACCACAAAATCCATGCTAAAATACTCCCAAGGTCGGTTTGGGATTGGAATTGGTTGATACAATCCTACATTTGATGAAGTAACCTTGGCCTTTTGACAAACTATGAAAGTCTCCACATACTTTTGAACATCTCGGCTCATTCTTGGCCAATAGTAGTACCATTGCACCAATTCTAAGGTTTTATGTACCCCAAAATGTCCACTCATTGAACCATTATGTTTCTCTTGTAATAATTTCTGTCCAATTGAACCTTTTGGTACATAGAGTTTTCCTCCTTTAAATAGAAGACCTTCTTGAAGGGTGAAATCAGAATACTCACTATGAAAGTGATTCTAAAAATCTTGACATACCTTGTATGCTGCTGAAAAATCTTCATCTGTTGAATACAAATCCTTGAAGTTGTATATGCCAATGCTTCTTAACTGAATTTCTTGCACTGTGAGAAACCTTCTACTCAATGCATCTGCTACCTTGTTCTGTACTCCCTTCTAGTGCTTGATGGTGAAGGTGTAGGCTTGAATGTACTCTACCCATTTCATATGCTTATGACTTAGTTTGTCTTGAGAATTCAGAAAACTTAAAGTCTGATTGTCGGTAAAGACTACAAATTCTTTGGGAAGGAGATAATGTCTCCATTTCCTTAGTGCTTGTACTAATGTGTACATCTCCAAATTATATGAGGAATACTTCCTCTTTGCATCATTCAATTTTTCGCTATGAAAAGCTACTAGTTTTCCCTCTTGACTCAAAACAATACTTATGGCAACATTTCTCGCATCACATTCCATAATGAACAACTTATCAAAGTTGGGAAGAATAAGAATAGGTTGAGTTTCAATCCTTTTATTCAAATCCTTGAATCCTTTATCAGCCTGCTCATTCCATTGGAAATTTTCTTTCATACCTCCTTTTATGGTATCTAAAATAGGTGCACTGATTTCACTAAACTGCCTAATGAACTTCCTGTAGAACTGTGCTAATCCATGGAAGCTTCTTACTTCTATGGCTGACTTAGGTGTAGGACAATTCAAAATTGCTTCCACCTTGCTGATATTTATCTTCAAGTTACCTTCTGAGATAATAAAACCCAAGTATACGAGTTCTTGTTTCATGAACTCACTCTTCTCCAAGTTGATTGCCAACTTCTCTTCATGCAATCTTTGCATCACCATTTGCAAATCTCTAAGATGATCCTCCTTGGTTTTTCTAAAAACTAAAATGTCATCTAAGTACACTACAACACATTTTCTAATGAATTATTTCAACACCTCATTCATTAATCTCATAAATGTGCTCGGGGTATTTGATAACCCATAAGGCATAATAAGCCACTCATAGAGTCCCTTGGTAGTCTTAAAAGTAGTCTTCCACTCATCTCCAACTTTGATTCTTATTTGATGATAACCACTCTTAAGATCTATCTTGGAGTAATACTTAGCTCCTCCTAAGAAATCCATCAAATCCTCTATCCTAGGGATTGGGAATCTATACCGAATAGTGATCCTATTTATGGCCCTAGAATCTGTACATAACCTCCAAGTACCATTCTTCTTTGGGGCTAGGACTGTATAAATAACACATGGAATTATGCTCCTTCTAATCAGTCCTTGATCAAGAAACTCTTGAATTTGGTTGGCTATCTCTACATTCTTTTGCGGAGTCATTTTGTAGGTACCTTTATTCATAAGTGAGGCTCTTGGGATGAAGTCAATCTGATGACTAATGGATCTCTTAGGTGGTAGAATAGCTGGTTGACCATCACTAATGATGTCTTGGTATTGAATCAACAACTCTTTCACTTCTAAGGGTAACTCTTCCTTCTTATCCCCTTTATCATTCTTTGGCTTTAGAACCAAAGCAAAGCCTACTCCATCTTATTCCTCCAATGTTTGTAAGAACTCTTTCTCACCTACTAACAATATGTTAGGATCCTTTTTCTTTACTTTGCCTTCTTCCAAGACTGACTGAATCTTGAAAATTAATCCATCTTTCTTAAATGAATAGGATTTCTTAGCTCCATCATGTACTGCAGCTCTATCAAGCTGCCAAGATCTACCCAATAATAGATGACAAGTATCCATGGGCAGTATATTACACAACACTTGGTCCTTATATCTCCCTATGGTAAATTCTACCCAAGCTTGTTCATTAACTAATACATGCCGATCTTTATTCAGCCAAGTAACCCTATAAGGATTAGTATGAGGAATTCTCTTCAACTTTAACTTTTCAATAGATTCTAAGGAAACAATGTTATCAGTAGAACCTAAACCTATCATAACTTTACAGACCTTACTGAGTACCTTGCATTTGATTCAAAATAAAGATCTTCTTTGGCTTGTCTCTTCTTTGTTGGGTTCTTTGAGGAGTGCTCTACGAATTATTAGATTCTCTTCATTCCCAGAATCTAGTGCAACTTCTGCTGTCTTGTTGCTAGAAGACTCTTCTTGCACATAATGGACTCTACTTTCTCCTCCTTGTGATGTAGAACTCTTCTTAGGACATTGATATGCAGGATGTCCAAATTGCTAACAGTTGTAACACTTCATTGAAGAGAAGTAAGATCCTCTTCCTTGGTTATTAGTTCTTCCTCTCGAACTACTATTTGAACCTCTTCCACGGTTATAACCACCTCTTATGTTATTGGATTCTCCTTGATTCTCAATGATTTTGGACTCACTCTAATTTATTCCTCCATATCCTCCTCTATGACCTCTATTGTCTCTTCCTCTTCCTCTGCTATTTGAATCTTGCTTATTCTTGAATCTTTCCTCCACCTTGAGGGCTAGATGGTAACATTGGTGTACAATCTTTTGGTTTAAGAGACTAATTTCCTGTTGGATACTCCACTTGAGACCATTTAGGTACCTAGCCACTTTTAGGTTTTCTTCTTCCATCACATGCGACCTTAAGCATAGCTTGTGAAACTCTTCTGTGTAGGAACTAAATTCTAAATATTTTTGTCTTAGATTCTATCTCTTTTTGTGCAACTGCACTTCATAATCATCAGGAAGGTAAGTTTCCTTCATCTTCGCCACCATACCTTTCCAATTGGTTATGGGGTTCTTTCCTTCTTTCATCCTCTCATCTTTGAAAAACTTCCACCAAGTGAGAGCAGTTCCTCTCAATCTTGTTTTTGCTATTCTTACTTTCTGAGCTTCGGTCACATTATCATAGTCAAAGTGATTTTCAATACCTTCTATCCATTCCATGATTAACTCTGGTTCCATCTTGCCACTAAATAAAGGCACACCTTCTAAGGAATTACCACTCATTACCTTCAATGCTTTCAAGAATGGCTCTTCATGAAGCACAGGGTCTGACTCTGGTATAATGTCTTCCTCAGCCACTGCTTTACCCTTTCCACCAGTTTCTCTCATCCATTTGCTAACTGCTGTAGTCTTG
Source organism: Thuja plicata (assembly GCA_018584345.1). Classification (NCBI taxonomy): domain Eukaryota; kingdom Viridiplantae; phylum Streptophyta; class Pinopsida; order Cupressales; family Cupressaceae; genus Thuja; species Thuja plicata. Next base: position 10,732,924 of record MU224951.1, on the reverse strand, counting down.
AGATGCACTTCTTCCAATTTAGTCTCCATTTTGGCTAACTCTTCATTTAGGAGTCTATTCTCCTCTCTTTTCTCTTCCACATCTTTTTCAAGTTCTGCGTTGGTCACCATCTTGGATGAGTCGATAGACGTTCCTATAGATAACATCCAAACAACACATGCCCAAATCTTTTAGGGCTCTAATACCAATCTGATATGGGAGCTGGAGTCTTGTTGCTGCTACAGAACCATCTTGGCTCTATTCTAAGATCTTTCTCCTAGATCTCTTAGGGTGTTCACAACCCTAAACTGAGGTAAGTCACTCTCAACTTTACCCCCTCTTCAAGACTCAGTCCCCATCGAAATGATTTTCATCTTCTTCTTGCTGAACCTACACAAATAGATTCATTCTACTCGCTTATTCAATGTTTTCTGAACATTGCTTTCATTCTCTTCCCTAGCTGAACTATTACCAAGCTTTCTTAGGGTAAGATATCCAGACTCTTTTCTATTGCTTCTCCTATAGAAAATAAAGGAAACTATGTACAAGGGCTCCTGTCAAGTAGCATTCCAACACATGATTCTCACCATGGATTCAAGAATCTTGAGGGGTCATTACTATTTACAACCTAGAGCGGGTGAAGAACTAATAACTTGCAAAAATAGAAAATAAAGTAACTAAACTTGCATGCAAAAGGAACCACAAAGAAACTTGATATCCACTAAACACACAGTCTGTAACTTCTCATTACTGGAAACAAAACAAAATAGTACAATAATATGCAAATCTCTAACTTTCCTGTAGCTTCTCCTCTTCTTCAATCTCTACTTTCTATCTCCCTAAAATGAAGGCTTGGGATGTTATTAATAATCATCCTTTCATTGGAAACAACCCTAACTACCCACATATTCATAAGCATCTCTTCAGGAACCGTTACAACTGACTATAATATCCATAAAAGATAAGATCCCCTTTTCATGGGCCGTTACAATTGACTTTTCTGAGCAACAGTAACATAAACCCAACTCCAATGTTGGTCAAGCTGTAGTGTTGGCTGAGCTGGCAGTGTTGGCCGAGATGGCAGTGTTGGACGAGCTGGCAGTGTTGGCCGAGCTGGTAGTGTTGGCCGAGCTGGCAGTGCTGGCCGAGCACCAGTGATACCAAGCAACTTATCCAAAGTTCCTGATGCCTTGGTTGGATTTATAGAGGCTTACAAACTACTTCACACACACAACAAAAGAAACCAACTAAGAAACCTATCTAGACATGCATTTATCTAGTCATGTCCACTTAGGGAAAAAAAAATGACCTTCTAAGTTCCACACAAACTCTCCTAACTTGGCTAGAGTCAGTGTATGCCATAAATAAAGAGCTAGGGTTTTCAGTTAGGTGTGCTCCTGCACCACTGACTTAACCTTAGGTAAATAATTTCCCACATATGTGGCCTCAAAAGTAGTTATCTTTCCAATCAACATCTCTCTAGTAAAGTTTGGTGTCAAAGGTATGTACTTTGGTTTTGTAGAAAGGTGTCAAAGATCTAAGTATCTTTGCAATCACTTCTTCCTCATTGTAAGTGCCTCTAGAGTTTTTGATGCCAGTAACCACTTCAGTAATTCTTTGTGCATATTCCCTAATGTTCTCATCTTATTTCATCTTCATTGATTCCATTTTTGTTTTCTAGTTTTTTAGCTTTGCCTGTTTAGTAAACTTATCTCCTATATATAATGCTTCCAGTCTTGTCCATATCTCATGTGAAGAATCCAAGTCTTTTAATTCTATGAATTCACCTTCACAAAGTGCGTTGATCAAAGAATTCATTGAAACCATATTACATGAAAATAGATTCTTTTCATCTTTAGTAGCCTTCTCCAATTCATCCTTAGTTTCTATCTTTTCACTCTTCTTTGTGATTATCCAGTAGTCAATTCCCAAACATAGAAAATGTGTTCTCATCTTGTTCTTCCAACTGTCAAATTTTTCAGGATCAAATTTTGGACTATCCTTCCAGTAGTAAGCCATCTTTAGGATCACTTCAAGCTGTTAATATTTCTCTCTAAGGACCAGTAGCTCTGATACCAATTGTAAGGAATAAAAGTCCACAAGACAACTGAGAGGGGGGTGAATCAGTTCTGATATATATTATTAACCTTTAAACTTTGTAAACCAAAACTGCAATGTAAATGATAATAGAGTAAATGAAAACAAAATAAAAAAATAATTGTTGGCAAGGAAACCCTATTAAAGGTAAAACCCCGATGGGAATTAGCACCCAAAAATAATGTATTGAGAGTATAGTATCCCTGTTAAAAGATTTAGCCCTGTAAGGAGTTTAATACAATATTATAGTATATAGTCCCTATTAGGAGATAGACCCTATTAGGAGTCAAGAAAAGTAGTAGGCTCAGTGCCTAGGAACACTTCCCAAAGAAGGTTAAAGCCACCATCAATGATTTACAATCTGAACAAGTGTATATAAAGAATATACAATCTAGTGAACTATTTGATAGAAACTATCTTTTCTTGGTCACTTCCAATGAAGTATAAAAATCATCAAGTCTGCTCTACATCCAACAGTAAACAAGCCTCATATATTCCACTCTTCTCTTCATTTTTCAATCTCTACCTCATCTTTCCAAAAGAAAAGATCACTCATATATACCCCTTTACAATAATTCATTAGGTCGGCCAATTAAACTTTGCCAATACATAAATAATTAATTAGGTTGGCCAATTAAGGCTTTCGAATATAAAAATCATTATATAACCCCTTTCTAAGATACAAACGATACCTATAACAAGTAAACATCAATTACAATATATCACATATACTTCTAGATCCACAATTCATGCTCACAATTCATAATACACGCTACATGTCTAAAGTCAGCCACTAAATAGGTCTCCTCTAGAATACATGCCACAACTGACATCACCAGTAATCACACAATAATTGAACACAACCCATTATTCCAAAATATGATGGTTGTCCATCAGTAATTTTTCTTCATCTAAAATATATTTGCCAATAAGATATACCCAAAACACAGAGACCTGCTCTGTTAAGCATCACAGTTACAGTCCATAAACTAGTCTTCACCAAATCTACTGTAACATCCATAATATGAAACATAAATCCAAGAAACCTTAGGAATAAGGTCAACACACATCCTTCATCATATCCCTATCTTCAATCATTCTAAAACATCCATACAGTGTCTGTACACTTGTGCCAGTCAAGTAACCACTCTGTTCTCTCAACAAAAACATATGTTGACATCAGTGACAAACCATGAATATCAACAGCATGATCAGTACCCAAAACTTATATCATTCAAAAAGATTAACCTAATTGTAGGTTATGTGAGTGGAGGTTGATTCAGTTGATTGGAAAATCTAAGCAGAAGGCAGAGAAGGCTGAGAAGAGTAGTATAGAACTACAGAGTGGTGATTGTTTGATGAATTTCCAAGCATATCTCACTGATAGAGATGAAAAATGGAGGCCAGTTAGTGAATTAGAATTTGAGAAAAAGTGGATCTATATTTTAAAAGAAAGTTGTATGTTTCAGATCAAATCTACTTTTACTTTCTAACCATTGTATCAGTAAAAATCCTTTTAACCAAGGTTGGCCTAAGAGTCATATTTTAAATCCTTTAATCAAGGTGACATTCTAATAGAATGATCTAAGTCCTCTAACAAGGCCCAATTTTAACAGGGTGATTAAATCCTTTAACGAGGTCACATTTAACATTGTGTATTGTAACCTTTAATAGGGTTCGCTCCTCACAGAGCTCACTATAGAAAAATAAAAATTTGGTAGCATGTTACTGGTGGGTTTTCCCATATTGGGTTTCCACGTTAAATCCTAGTGTCATACTTGTGTGAATTTTTTTTGATGTATTGTACTTTGAAGAGTTTTATATTCTGCAAGTTGATTACTTTAGGATAGTGGACTGCAAGTTTATGTTATTTATTATGTGTTATAGAGACCGAGTGAATTTTTGAGTAGATCTAAGTTGGTTGAAATGTTTGAAATTTCAATTGGTACATTTGGACTTGAGGATAACTGATTCACCCCCCTCTCAGTTATTCTAAATAATTCTAACAATTGGTATCAGAGCATTGTGGTACTTGTAAAGAAATTTTTTAAGGTAATTGAAGCTAAAGATCAAGATGTATAAAAAGGAGGTACCGAGGCTGAACAAGGAGAACTTCCCTAGATGGAAAAGTTTGATGAAGCTACACCTAGCTGGAATTGGAGAAGCAGTAAAATACTATGTGGAAAATGATTACATAAATGTGCCAATAGTGTTGACAACTCAACAGCTGAAGGAAAAGTAGGAACACAACCCAGCAATGTTGGAGATTGCATCAGCCCTAAGTTATCCTGAATTTGAAGATAAAATACTATAAAACTGCAAAATAAATGTGGGACACATTGGCAGCTATCTATGGAGGAGATACACATGTACTAAGAGATAAATCTAAAAGCTTGAGAGCTAAGTTTGATGAAATGAGAATTTTAGATAGTGAAACTATTGTTTAATATTGTAGCCAAGTTAAGGAGGTTGCAAATGCTATTAGAGGAGCTAAGGGAACTATTGATGATGATATTTTTATTAGAAAGGTATTGAGAATCCTACTTCCTATTTATTATATTAGAGTATCTTCTATACAAGAACTAAGATGTACTCTTGGTAACAACTTAACTTTGGAAGGTCTAGTTGGTAGATTTACTTCTTTTGAGTAATCAAATTTTAATAATTTCACCCCTCAGAATATTGATTCTGCATTCAAATCACAATTGACTCTTCATAAATCTAAGAAAGGAAAAGAAAGAAATGTGAATAGTGATAGTGACACTTCTGATGATGATCTTGATGAACTTGAGGCACTTATGAATAGAAGACTACTGAGAAGAAAAGGAAAATTCAAAGGTAAACTTCCTATAATCTATTTTTCATGTAACAAAGTTGGCCATATTGCAACAAGATGCCCTGACAGGAATGACAAGGATGAAATAAGAGAAAGAAAGTAGAAATAAAAGGGGATGACAAATATTTCATAAGGTATAAGGACTATAAGGACAAATGTAAGAAATCCTGTTATATTGCTAAAGAAGAAACTGATAGTGAATCTGATAAATCTGATGACAATGATATAGAAGTTGTTTATGTTTCTATGAAAGATGATTCTAATGAAGATGAGAAAAATGCACTTATTTCATATATTAGTAAAGGTGATAGATGGATAATTGATATCAGTTTCTCACATCATATAACTGGTGATAAAAGTAAGTTTGGTAATGATAAACCATAACTTGTGAAAGGTAAAGGATCAATAAAATTGACTGATAAGATCACATGTGACAATGCTTATTGGGTTGAAGGTCTTAACTATAAACTCTTCCGTGGTTCTTATTTAAACACTTCTGGATACTGAGTTGAATTCCATCATAGAAAGGCTAAAATATTTGATGCTACTGGTGAACTAATTGGAAGTGGAGAACAAACAAGAGGTAATTTGTTCTATCTAGATCTATCTGATGAGACATGTTTGTTTGAATAATATGATGATGTATGGCTATGACATAAGAGGTTGTGTCATGTGAAATTTGACAATTTGGTAAACATTAGTGTTGTGGGTCCACAACGCATGCCCCATTTTGGCCACTTGGCCTAATGGGGACCCCCTTTTTTGTATATAATGTTTTGTAGTTTTGGTATTTTTCTGGTCCAAATTTGTAATTTGGATCGTTGTAAGAGTGGTGGCTTAGAGTAGTTTCTTGTTTTCAATAACATGATGCTAAAAAATGTATTTTCATGCAGGATACAAAGATTTCAAATCCTCAACTCGTGAAAAGAATGTTGAAAAAGATATCAGCTCTACCAATGAAGTACCATTTCAAAGGATACCACGTCCCCCACTAAGGTGGGCAATTTTCACTGTGAGATCACCGACACAGACATAGGTCAGGCAATCTATTCCACAAGAAACATTATTCAAACACCTCAAAGGAATGATTGTTGCATGTCAACACAGACAAAGATTTGCAACAAATGTTCTGATTCAAAGAAAATGTGAAGAAAATCATGAATGGTATTGGAGAAGTTCAAAAGTTTGAAGCATGCCTTTCTGGGTTTAGGGAGAGGAAATAGGGAAAGCCAAATTTATGAATTTGCTCAGTTATGATGAAGTCCAATAAGTTGCAAAGATATTTTGCAAAGCTCACCCCAGGATCGTGCCAAAAAGTCATTTTGGACTTAGCCATTTTTCAAGTCATGAGGTTTTTTGCTGGTTTTTCGCACTTTTGCAGTTCAGACTTTTGCTGGATTTTCAGAGTCTGAAAGTCTGAAGTTTTGGATTTTTTTGCTGGAATTTCACTATCTGAAAGTTTGAAGTGCTAAATTTTTTGGAGTTTCAGACTTGCTAGATTTTTCACAGCCCAAAACTTGTTGGATTTTTTACAGTTAGAAACTTGCTAGATTTTTTGCAATCCCAACTTGTTGGATTTTTTTGCAGTCTGAACTTGCTGGATTTTTCGCAGTCTGAACTTGCTGGATTTTTTTGGATTTTCAAGATTTGATGGAATTTTCAGAGTTTCAGACTCCGATAACCTTTGTGAACTTTGAAAGTCCAAAATTTTTGGAGTCATAAGGATCCATAAACCATTTTTCCAAAGGCAAGTTTTTTGGCATTTCGGCCTCCGAAAAGGCCAAAGTTTCAGTATCTCCAGTTTTCGGTTCTGGCACTTGGTAATTTTTAGCACTCAAAAAACTTTGGAGTAGAGTTCGTGGTTCAAATTTCTGGGTCTTTCCAGTGAGATTATGTTTTTGCATGGAGTTTGAACTCTAGATCAGATGGGTGCCCAACTGAAGTTCATTTTTGAAAGACTAAGGGTTCTGTATCAGTTCCCACCATAGAGAGAACTCCATATGAAGATTCCAAGGGAGAACTCCAAGATTAAGAAGAAGACTTCAGTTTCATGCAGAGAAACCCTATCTTCTTTCTCTCTCTCTCTTCTTGGCAAGTTTGATCCTTCTTGCATGGAAAAACTAATTGTAAATGGATTAATAATCCATGTAATTTGTTTAGTATCAGTTAGCAATAGTTTTCTTTTAGAAAAGTTTTAGTTTTAGTTTATTTTCATTACTTTAGAATTTCTGATGGTGTAGTTTTGGCATTCAAAGTTTGTAGATCAAAACTCTATATATTGTAATCAAAAGCAATGTAATAGGGTAAAATTCCTAATGCAATAAAAATGCACATTTGGTGCTTCATTCATGGCGTGTTAATTTCTGCCATCTATTCGAAAGTGGTGAATGTGTGCATACATTGTTCATTATTTTCAGAGAGCCTTTTGTTTTGTTGTGTTTCAAATTCATGTTTACCTTACTTGGAGTTTGTTGTTGTCTATCTACCTTGTTGTGACGAATGCGTGGAAGGGATCATCTATTGGTCTTAACAATAAATCCATCTTGTGGGTGTGCACATCTTGGTGGCTTCATGATTTGATAGATTTTGAATATATTGCACAAGTGAATCCATCTTCTCTCCAAATGATTGCATCCATTGGGTATAGAATTGCGACTTTGTCTAATTTATACCTCTTGGGTTTGTTCCAAATCTCTCCATCATTCAATTCACATGGAAGGGTTTAAAATAGTTTATGTTCGTAGGATTTCATTTTAGTAATTTACTTTATTTCTTGTTACCTTTCTCCTTTGAATTAGGTCTTAAATCTGAAAGTAATCATCTTGAAAATACAAAATTGCACTTTTAGTTAAATGTAAATCTTGTTAAAACAGAAAACTCCAAAAATAGTACTAAAGATTGTTTTGTAGTTTGATGTCTTGAACGTACCAGAAAAGGCCTCCTTGTGAAAATTCACATTTCAACTGATTAACCAAGCAGGTTGTGACCCGAGCCCAGAGAACCTTGGAAATAACTTTGTCATTCTTTCAAGAGAGGAAATCGAATCTCAAGATCCTAGCAAGTTGGCTTGTGTAAAAACAACTCTCAACAATTAGTAAGATGAAAAGAGTAAGCGGGTTACCAAACTTGAAGAAACCTAATAATCTTATGTGTAAGCAATGTCAGTTGTTAAAAATGACAAATTCTAGTTTCAAGAGCAAAATCTATACTTTTGATGATGTTTTGGAATTGGTTAATAGTGACCTTTATGGACCTATTGGTGTTCAAAGCTACCGTGGTCATAAATATTTCATACTATTTGTTGATGATTAATCTAGAATGATAATTGTGAAGTTTCTCAAAGAAAAATTTGATGCTTTTTAGTTGTTCAAGTGGTATTTGGAAAAATTTGAAAAAGATATAGGTAAGAGCTTGAGATGTCTGAGATCTGGCAGAGGAGGAGAGTTTATATCTAATGAGTTCAACTTATTCTATAATGATAGAGGAATTAAAAGACACATGTTTTCTCTAAGGACTCCCCCACATAATGACATATCTGAGAGAATGAATACATCAATAATGGATTGTGCTACAACACTGATGATAGAGAAAAATGTTGCACAAAATTACCAGAGAGAATTTTTAAGTACATCAGTCTAAACCTTGAACCGAGTACAAGTCAAGAAAGGTACTGAAGTTACACCTTATGAGTTATGGTATGGTTATGTACCTAATGTAAATACTTTAAAGGTTTTGGAAGAAAATTTCATATACTGAAAGACAATAGAAATGGAAAAATTGATGCTAAAAGTGATGAAGGCATATTCCTAGGTTATTCCACTAAGAGAAAAGCATATAAGTGTGTGCATTCTAACACTAACAAAGTTGTGGAAAGTGCAAATGTTAGAATTGATGAATATGTAGAAAAGAATGAAGTTAAATGCAAGAAAGATCCTAAAGATTACAGATCTTTAGTTTACATGAAAGAAGGAGAGCCCATCAGTTTACCTGAACTAGAAAAAGAAGCTACTGAGCAATAGAATGGTGCTGCCGAGCAACAACAAGAAACTGCCGAGTCATACAAAGATGTTTTTGAGCATCATGATGTAACGACTAAGAAATCAGAAGAAGAATAAAAAACACAAAATGAACCTAAAGAGAATTTGCATGATGAATCTAAAGAGGAATAGAAAGAAGAAAGGAGACTAGAGCACACACTAGCAAAATACGTAAGAAGACATCATAAACCAGATCAAATCATTGGATAAAAAGACCTAGAGGTCATGACAAGATGCAAATTGAAAAATCAAACATGTTTACTATGTGAATTTGAGCCTAAATCAGTAAAAGATTCTTTGGATAATGAAGATTTTATACATACCATGAATGAAGAAATTGAGCAAATAGAGAAGAACAAAACTTGGACACTAGTACCTAGACCAAAGGACAAGAATGTTATTGGAACCAAGTGGGTATTTATAAATAAGCTGAATGACCATGGAGAAGTCATAAGAAAAAAGGATATATTGGTATGCAAAGGATATGCACAAGAAGAAGACATTGACTATGGTGAGACGTTTGCCCCAGTTGTTAGATTGGAAGGAGTTAGAACTCTACTGGCTTATGCAACTTACAAAGGATTTAAAGTATATCAAATGGATGTCAAATCAAAATTTTTGAATGGAATAATGGAAGAAGATGTATACATTGAACAAGATGAAGGATTTTTTGATTCAAGCAAAAGGAATATGGTCTACAAGCTACACAAAGCCTTGTATGGATTGAAGCAAGCCCTCTGAGCATGGTATGAGAGATTGCATAATTACTTAGTCAAAATTCATTTTACAAGGACAAATGAAAACAATAATCTGTACTTGAAGATTGAAAAAGGTAAAAAGATATTGTTAGCTGAAATATTTTTTGAGGATATCATATTTGGAGGACAAGATGCTTTATGCCAAACATTTGCAAATGAGACGCAAACTAAATTTGAGATGTCTATGTTTGGAGAGATCAAATTTTTTGTTGGTTTGCAAGTCTATCGGATGAAGAAAGGTATCTACATTACTCAATCTAAATATATCAAGGAGATACTAACATTTTTGGCATGGAGGACTCCAGACCTGTAAGTACACCCATGGCTACTAGATAGAAACTATCAAAGACTAATGAGATAGTTGAAGTCAATCAAACCTTGTATAGGTAAATGATTGGGAAGCTACAATATGTTGTTCACTCCAGACCAAATACTGCATTAGCATTTGGGATTGTTGTAAGATTTTCTGCAAATCCTAAGGATAGTCACATGATGACAGTGAAAAGGATACTGAGATATCTGAAGGGAACAAAGGATTATGAATTGTACTATAAGAAGAATGAGAAGTTTGAACTAAAAGTTTATACATATGCAGACTGGGAAGGAAATGATGATGAAAGAAAGAGTATAAGTGGTGGCACATTATTTTTAGGAAAGAGATTAGTATCTTGGACAAGAAAGAAATAGAATTGTATTTCTCAATCTACTACAGAAGCTGAATATGTTGTAGAAAATAGTTAATTGTTCCAACATAGTGTGGATCAAGCAATTGTTGAAAGGTATGAAGGAAGAGATCACTGAACTAGATGTTATTTTTTGTGATAACACAAGTATTATCAATATATCAAAGAATCCAGTGATGCATACAAAAACCAAGCATATTGATACCAAGTATCATTACTTGAGGGAGTTGGTATAAGACAAAGAAGTGAGACTAGAATATGTGAATAAAAAGGAACAATTAGCATATGTATTTACTAAATCATTACCTAAGGATACTCATCAGTATCTAAGAGGTAAATTAGGGGTTATTCCCCTAGCTAAGGCTAACTAAGATCACATGGAGTGATTGCATCAAATGTATTAGATAGAATATCTGATAAATTGATGCAAATGAGGTAACACTTTAGGAGTTTCCTAAAGCTGTGAAGAGTAACACACAAGAAGTTGATCAGTCATAAGAAAGATGAAAAAGGGAGAATATAGTTCAAAAAGTTAACACAGAGATATCTACATGGTGAAGATGTATGAATTTTTCATTGTTGTCAAATAGGGAGATAAGACTATGAGATAAAGAGGGAGATAAGACAGTGAGGGAGAATATACTATGATGGAGATAAGCTACAAGAGAGAAATCTATCCAAGAGGGAGCCAATATTTGTCTTGGAGAGAATCAGAATGAAGCTAAGGACATTAATGAAAATTTGTTTATAGAACATACTTTTTGGATTGTTTGGTAACCTTGCATGTGTTATTTTCATGTGTTTTCCATCAATGCCAAAGAGGGAAATTGTTGAAAGCTACAATTGAAACAATTTGTATATTTCCATTGATGTCAAACCTTAACTAGTAAGACAATTTCTATCTGTAAAGTGCCATATCAATTGATTGATGAAGAAGATTTGAAAAGAGGAGATAACAAGAAGACCTGGTGAAATGGTTGAGTTATTGGAAACTACAATGGGTACTTGATGAGATTGCACCTTGGTAAGGTAATACAATGTTTATCTTTAATACCAAGTGAATATTGGAAGACTAAAAGGTTAGTCTTGACTGAGCAGTAGAGCAAAGGATTAAGGAACTTAAGTTTGTGTTGAGTGATGTGAGTGTTGACCGAGAACCAATACATGCCGAGAAAATTTAGTTTCCACCGAGCATTAGCCTTTACTGAGCAACAGTAATTTACTAAGTTATCTAGTGATGACCAAGAGGAAGAACACAGTGATGACCGAGTGTTAGTATTTTGATAATTTGAGATCCCATCTGACATAGGTGATGATCTTTGTGGAGAATTAAATGATTATTTCATATATGTTTAACCATTTTAATGTATATATTTAAGGAGTTTTGAGATGGATTCTACAAGGTAGAAGGAAAAAAATGTTGGAAGGATTCATTGGATCTGACCAAACCCTAAGATCTATGGTGATGATTAAGAAGAAAAAGATCTAGCTACCTGATCAGAGAGGTATAAGATTAACCTAATTGTAGGTTATGTGAATTGAGGTTGATTCAGTTGATTGGAAAATCTAAGCAGAAGGAAGAGAAGGCTGAGAAGAGAAGTATAGGACTACATAGTGGTGATTGCTTGATGGATTTCCAAGTAGATCTAAGTGATAGAGATGACAATAGAGTCCAATCAGTGAATTATCATTTGAGCGAAAGTGGACCTGTATTTGCAAAGTGAGTTGTATGTTTTTGATCAAATCTATTGTTACTTTCTAACAATTGTATCAGTCAAAATCCTTTTAACCAATTGTAAATCCTTTAATCAAGGTGACATTATAATGAAATGATCTAATTCCTCTAACAAGAATCACTTTTAACATGGTGATTAAATCCTTTAACAGGGTCACATTTAACAATGTGTATTGTAACCTTTAACAGGGTTGGCTGCTCACAGAGCTCAATTCAGAAGAGTGAAAATTTGGTATCATAATTGTTTCATAATTGTGTGAATGTTATTTGATGTGTTGTACTATTAATATTTTTATATTCTCCAAGTTTATTACTTTAGGACAGTGGACTACAAGTTTATGTTATTGACTATATGTTATAGAGACCAAGTGGATTGTTGAGTAGATCTAAGTTGGTTGAAGTGTTTGAAAGTTAAACTAGTATATCTAGACCTGAGGATAACTGATTCACACCCCCTCTCAGTTATTCTAAATCATTCTAACAAAATCTAACATCAAAATAAGAGCATAAGGATACAGGATCATAAATATAGGTCCACAGGAATCCTAAAAACCAATATCCATGATGGTACATGCTAAAACACAATAATCTCCAACTGCATGATGAATCCTCTAGGTCGATCCAACTAAGAAATAGACATGTTACCCATAGCTACTAAAAGAATCCAAACTAAAACAACCAAGAATAAAAAGAGACACGATCATAGGAAACTTCTCCCACCTAAGCATAAAGGCATGATCATACATGGATATTCCAATCGACAATTAGGAAACCAATCTGAATACACCACAACCAACCAAAAAAATGAAGAACAGAATAGAACTAAACCAAAATTGAGATTTCTCCACCAAAAATTAACAAAAAATGATGCAATCCTAGGAAACTATTCTCCAAAGTGTCAGGAAAGAACCCAATAAACCACATAAGACCAAGAGCCAAAAAGGTTGATCGCCACCAAAAACACTAAAATTCTCCAACTAGAACAGGAACAACAAACCAACAAGAACAAAATATTTTTGATTTATGAAAGATCTCCAAGATCCCAGGATGCTCCTACATCAATTACATTTACTTTTGTAATCAAGAAACTAAACTATTACATATACTCAAAACTTACCATTCACTTAAATACATAGTTCTATAAATAATATTTTAGAATACACAATGCAAATCTATCTCATGAACAAAAGTTACTTCTTACCATCAAAGGCCTATGTTGTATCATAGGAGAATACAATAAATTCCACATAGAGGACATAAATACACACCTTTTTGCAAGAAATATAATCTAAGACATCTTTTCTAGTTCTACTATAATAGTTGTTAGTATTAAATTACAAAAAAAATATTCATACTTATAGAAAAAATCCAAGGAATTTAACCATTAGTCATCAATTTAATATTACATCCCAAGTTTCTTTTGTTAAACAATCTACATTTCTACTTACACATCCCATAAATTTATATGTTAGACCCTTCCATATAAACATACCTAATTCCAATCAATTTTCAAATAGTAATGTGAAGAGCTCATCCAAATTGTTATTTCCAAATTAACCACAGATCCACTAAGAGGAGGAGAACACACGAATCCTACTGCTACTCCCCCCTTTCAACCACTTCCTTCACTAACACATTTAATCAATCACACTAACCTAATGCTCATAACTTTTCTATCTATCTTCGATCTCCTTAATAGGAGCACAAGAGTAACCATTCCTATCGTTAAACTTTTAAGTGATCACTCTATTCCATCGTATCAATATTCTTCTAACATTTCCTTTAAAGAAAAATTTAAAGTTTAACTTAAATCTATTCTGATAAACGTACATTCATTTTTCCTACTATTCCATTTATAATCACTCATCATCCCTAATACCATTATAGTCAACCAACTAATAATACTATTATTTTCATACAACTAAAGTGATACTTACACATAAAGAACCAGAAATAGGTTTCTTAGTATCTAGTTTCTTCATGAATTTATTTCCATATTACTCATCTAGAATCCTAACCACTCACTATGCAAATAGAAAAAGGTACATTTATTATGAATACTTTTATGACTTTTTACTTCAATAATTAGGGTAGATAGTCTACTTTGTTTCTTTTATACTTATACCATAAAACATTTAGAAAATATTGTACATACTCTTCCCTCAGACTTACTTATATATGCATAACTTATAAAAATTAACATGGTTCACACAAACGACAGAAGTCTTAAAATAATATGAATAAAACATTTCTTTCTTCAACAAAATATGAACTATAATCTTATTTATGATAAGACCTTGGGAACATAAGTCCTTTACCCAAGGGTTTCCTTTAAATATTAACAACACATTGATTTTATTAAGTAATTTTGTTCTTTAAAACTTATTTGTTAAGAGGGAGAAGAGAGATAATAGATTTGATCTTTTCTTTCCAATTTCCTATTTCAAGAAGGTGTTGATGGGACTTTGTGACCAGCTCCACCAACAAAGATAATTTTTCACCGGGTACCGGGGTATCGGCCAACTTCGCCTGAAGAGGTTTTCTAGAGAATGAATTCTCCAAGCACCTGGTAGTCGGGTCTCAATGGTGCAGGGGAGCTAAGTTGGCCAGGTGACTATTTTGTGAGGGGATAGCTGGTTTTTACTCATCTTCTTGGGGATTTCAAAAGGGATGGGGTTTCCTGCAAGCATTTGGATTATCAAATAAACTTCAAAAGATCGATCAAGGTTAGATATGCATTTATACCTATAGTTATGCAATAAATATTCAAACATAAAACTAAGCTCCAATGCAAGAAAACTAGACTAAATATCAAATATATAAAGAACTAGTGATTCACATGCATTTAGTAGCAAGGGGAGATAATATCATTAATCTAAACTAGAACATAGGAGCAAAGGACATAAGAAAACATACTGCATAAAAGACATTTTGTTAACTCCAAAGATCAGAACAACACATAAAAGATAGCCATAAGATGTCCTTCCTTCTTCATTAACTCAAACCATTCTAGCATCACTGGAGTGTACAATCATGGCTCCAAGGGAGCATTCTAAGCTGCTTAAGAAAAATTGAGCATTGAGCTCCTAAAACTACTGAAAGTAAAATGCTATGCTTCTATTACTTGTTGGACTGCAAAATCATCAATTTTTCCGACCCTTGTTATGGCGTCAGACTTCTTATTTATACACAAAGTTTAACCTAAAACTAACCTAATCTAACTGTACACTCAACAAATAGAATACATTATCCTGTGCCCAGTACTACCTGCACCACTTACAATCACCTTGAAAAGTGTAGAGGTCTGACAAGATAGAAAAGGAAGATAAGAGGAGAGATCTGGAAGAATCAACATAGAGAAGAGTGTCAGGGTACTATAGAATAAATTTGATTTTCTCGATATCCAAGGATACATGCCTCATAAATACAAATTGCAGCTCACTATCTTCAATGCACATAAAGGAGTTAATGTAGGAGTGGGTCCTTGGGAGAATCACTTGTCAGAGCCATCTCTTCCGCCTGACATGCCTTATTGGGATCACCTACCTGGTGAACCCCTTATTGACTATTCAATAGTGATTGGTCAGATCTGGGGAACCTGGATGCAGATCATTATGAATGAATACAAAACAACAGACCCAAAATTCTAGAGTCTAAGAGCTTATGCTCAAAGAATAATGAATTTACAAAATTTTACCTCGCTGGTGAAAATCTCCAGAGTCTGAAGAACTCTACTGTTCATTGTTTTGTTTAAAGGCCTCCAAAATTTGGCCAATTCCATTTTCATCTACGTCCTTGATTCATGCCCATCGGTCGCTCACAACCCTGAATTGTTCGTCAACATCTCTAGCCCCTTCCCTGAATTCTGCAGCAATTTTTGCTATGTCATGAGCCCGAAGCATCATCTTGAATAAGCGTGACATATTTCCTCCTTCAAAATCTCCAGTAGACTGGTCTCGGGACTCCATCAACTCATCAAATTTTCTTAGTATAAAATATTTCGGGGCACAAGTCCCAGTAGTGAAGGGATCAACTTGCGAAACCCTTGTTACAAATGCTATGTATATATCCAAAGAATTCTAGAATCTCAGGATTCTATTCTTTAGGGCCGCTACCAGTTTCTTGCTTACCTCAATTTTTAGGCCAAGTCTAGAGTGCTAGGCCTGGAAGAACCCAAAGGGTTCTTCTCCCAAAATTCCTGTCTCAGTAATGGCTTCCTCCTTGAAGTTAATTATCTCTTCTAATTTAGACCTCCACTCCTCATATTTTTATATATCTTTCTCCCATAGGGAGACGATGCTGTTCACCTGGCCCATAAGGTTGTTGGCCTGATAATGGTCTGGGAGTGTTGCCACTAGGAATTTCCTTACGAAATTGATTTTCTCAGCGATCCACCAATCCATAGCATGTGCCTTCTTCTTTATTTCCCTTAGGGAATCCACGTCACCCTATGGGAGTGGTGTTCTAGAGGTGGAGGCCTCATGATGAATCTTGGCCAATGGCTGTGTCAGTTCTGCGAGAAGCCTGAGGATATTTTCATTCTTTTCTCTTTCCTCCTTCAGCTTATGTTCCTGTTTTTCATACCAGGCCTCAACTTCTCAGGTAGCTTCTTTCAACAAGTCCAATTTGCCTTGTTTATCTCTCCTCGCTAGAGGAACTTCTATAATTGTATAATCTTCAGCCCTTATGGCTGTCGTGTCTGCATATGGGGGAGGCATTGCAACTACTACGACTATACTTCCTCATGGACTAGTTTGGAGGGTATGGATGGTCCGAGCCTTCTTAGGCTTCTTAGCCTCTTAGTTTTGGGCCATCATTTCGGCCAAGGAGAGGGGAGCACTTGCTGCTGTCGAGGCCTTTCTTTTTTGGGATTCCACCAGCCATTGTGGCAGCTGGGTCGGCCTTGTTGCTAAGGCTTGGGCATTGGGGTCTTCTTTGGGGTCTTTTGGTGTTTCCCTGATATCCATTGTCAACTCAAACTCATTTTCTTTCTCCATGAGGTTTCTCGTATCTTACACCTCAGTGGCATTCACATATGTATCTCTGAGATTTCCCCCTTCTCTAGCATCTGTA
Organism: Thuja plicata; assembly: GCA_018584345.1. NCBI lineage: Eukaryota > Viridiplantae > Streptophyta > Pinopsida > Cupressales > Cupressaceae > Thuja > Thuja plicata. The sequence continues at coordinate 10,715,726 of MU224951.1, read as the reverse complement.
GTCTTGGTATCCACATTTTTGGGGCTATCTCCCTCATCCTGTTGTTGCTACTCTTCTTCAGTGCCATCTGCCAAGACATTCTTCTCCAAGGGCACATCTTTTGGAGAGGCCGAAGGTGTCTAGCCTAGATATGACTATTGGGTCATAGAGACCACCTCGCAAAATATCACACTCTGGGGCCTTTGATCACCCAGAGTAACTAGAGGCGTTTGGAGCATAACAACTGGGGGTACCATTTCTCCTGAATGTTCAGTTGCCCCAACCATTGTTGGCTGCTCATCTTGTATTTGCCTCAATTTTGTCTCAGTCCCCAAGACTGGTGTTTCTTCCACATCTTATGGATTTTCTTGTGCCTCTTCTTTCTCCTTCTCTTTTTCTTGTTCCTGGAACTCTTTTTCCAGGGTCACTTCTTCTTTTGTATCTATCTCCTCCACTACCCTCACCACATCGGCATGTAAGTTCACCAGATCTTTCATCTGTAAGAGGTCATCAAAATGATTGTGGGGAGGGGAGACCGCTGGGGGATCCTTTGGTTTGGGAGAAGAAGGGATGAGTTCCACCTAGGGAATTTTTGGCATCTTAGGACCTGCATCTGTGCTTGGGAGATGATCCACCCTTTGCTTCTATCTTCTTATCTATAGCAGGGCTCCCGCATCTAGAATAGCTGCAGATTCATCCTCGGTTTCCATCTGCTGGCTCATGAGTGATTCTAGTAAAGGGGACCCTACTGGGAGGTAGATCCCAGTGGAGTAACTAGAAGACCCAAGCTGAGTGTGAATTTTCTCAAAAATGGGGAGAAAATTTGGGAGCAGAACCTAGGCTAGGGTGCCCTTCTTTTCTTTCCCTTTATCTTTACTTGGCCCTGTAGCTCTGGAGACCGAAGTAGACCCCCACAAAATTGGACTCCGACGAGTGCTTTTCTTTCACACTTGTGCAAAGTAATCATGATTGTGTAGTATGATGCCCTGGCTGATGTCCTTAATTGTCAAAATCTCTAGGGTGTCCTAATCCACTAGAGGGAGATCCATCTTGTCGATCCCTTATGCCTTGTATGATGGGTCCTCCAGAGACCCACTATCTAAAAAATCTTTTGGAAACGTTTGAAGGCCAAGGCTCTTCATCATCCCTTTGGACATCCTTGATTATTTTTGACTCTGGAGGTCAAAATTATCCTGGAAATCTACCCAAAAATCCTCAATGTGATGCTCATGTGGTGTGGAGGCCCAGGGTAGTTCCACACTTATCTTTCCAAGTGGGTCAAAATTGTTCCTTTCCAGGTGGAATTTGGCCAGTCCCAGACTCTTTAAATCATTATTAGCCTCTTTGGCCACTGTAAGACTGCAAGAATAGTTCCTGCAAGTGATTGGGAATGGGATGGAGGTAACCTTATTCACTCCATAAAATTCATGGAGTTCTAGGATTTGCCTGCAGAACTCTGAAAGAATAATCCTATCCCCACAATGCTTGGGGAGTAGGTAGGGCTTGCCAGAGAATCGGTCACCTAAATGTAAGAATGTTATTGAAACTGAAAAGAATAATTACCATAAGAATTTACCAAGGTCATTGCTTCCTTGGATAGCTGGTACCTGGAATCCTGAGTAAGTGTCAAATTGTTGTGGTAAATGAAAGTGTCATTTACCAAGAAAAAGTTGGGGAAGATGGCTTCCCATTGGATCTAGGGATAATGGTCCCACAAAGCATTCTGGTTGGGCTCATTCCCAAGAATTCCCACTATTTGCAAACCCTAGAGTGTAGGTCTCTATTGTTCCAATGCCCATAATACATATAAATTCATTTGGAACATCGATGTCTGACTGACATTGTTTAGCTGAAAGTCCACATGGTTGGCGATAATAGTCGCCCAGTCAAGATCTATCCATGAGTGGTGATGTAGTATAGAAAGTAGTACATCCATAGAAAAATTCCCTGGCATGGGGTTCCCTAAAGAGCCTACATAAAAAGTTCATCCCCGCCTATACACATTCCTTGAAATCTCCACGGGGGATCTCCAATTTCATTTTCTTATAGTCCTTCCTCGGGGACTTCAACCAATGAGAATTGAGATGCTGCCGGGCAGGCTATGGAACTTTCTCAAATTCCCTCAACGATGCAGCCTAGGAGATGATAGTAGCATTTTTGAACTGGGGAATCCCTAGTCCCAAAGCAAAGGTGGCAACATCAAGAGTCATGATGGTTGCTGGGTAATTCAGTGGTAGGGAAGCATCAAGCAAAACAACCTGGGTGGGTGTGTTGTAGTTCTTCGCCAGGTGGAGAATCAATTTTGGTTCCTGTAATGAGTAGGGTAAATAGAAAGATTTGATAATTTCAGAGGTAGCCACATTCTTTTCCATGCTATCCCTGACAAATTGCTATTGGTACATTATCCAAACAAGGCCCTCTAATTCTACCCATGATGCGGCCTCTGTGTCAGTAATATCTTGAAGTTTGGAATCCACTATTTGGATCCCACAAGGACACTATCCCTCAGGTATTTGGATGTTAACGGGAGATTTGCCAGTATTTTCTCTACCTTTGTCTTGGTATCCGCCCGAGTGGAGGTAGTCGGGAGTTATAAACTTCCAGGAGGATTTGTTACTTCAGACATTGTTTGTTGGATGATCTACAACCTGCAAGACCAGACAACTGTTAATACATGTGATAAGACATAAAGCAATTTTATAGACTCTGGAGGGTTCACCACCATTTCACACTTGTTCAAAAGATGTTAGCCTGCATCAAATCCCAGAAATATAACAATTAACAACTTACATGGAATTTGATCGATGCCCAAGGGTTCCAGGAATACTAGTTTATGCGACAATGTGATGAAGGTCTGAGGAATTCTCAACACCCGGAGTTCAGAGAGACTAGCTATTATCAAAGTGATCGGGCAATGAGCTATACTGGGCTGACGTGGGTTGTCACATGGTCATGCAATAAATGACATAATGACAGTGATGATGACAAATGTTTGGACATGGATGAATTTAATTCCAGATGGGATGGTTTTGAATGCTCATGCATGGGGAGTTTAATCCTACCATCAATGATGAAATGATAGAGGAGAGAGAAAACTACCATGGCTCGAATAGATAAGGTGCCAATTTCAAACCACGTAGACACCAGGTGGGCGAGCTTGAAACTTAGGGTATACAACACAAAGAGCGTGGTGAGCTTGCCATAAGGTGGGTTGGACACAATAATATACAAACCAATATACAAACCCAATTTACATGGGAAGCCAAAGGACGGTGAGATTTACAGGAAATGACCCCATCTTATAGACTATTAACAATTTACAAATAAATTACAACAATTTACACAAAAATTACAACTATTTACAAAATTTGCAAGAATTTACACTATTTAGAGGAAAGTACAGTGCAAGGAAGGTAGACAACCTTCTTGCGGAGCCATACCACCAATGGGAGATGATGACGAAGACAAGAGACGAAAATAAACAAAAATGAGAACAAAAACTAGGAGAGGAAAGAACAAAGCAAAACAAAAGGAAAAAAAAAGAAGTCGAAGGGCCTACCTTAAACACTAAGAAATGTGGGAGGAGGAGCACAAGAGGTTCTCTACAAACCAAAAAGATTCACAAACTATGAACACCAAAAACCTTGTAGGAAAGCCAAAGCATGCACAAGCTTGAACTGCTAAACACTGTTAAACCTCTCAAAGAAAATGACACTTAGCAAAAATTTGCTCTTAATCACTCTTAATTATCTCTGGGTAATTTGTTCACGGTAAATGTAAAAATGATAATTGAAACTTCATTTATACCCTTAGGGTGAAAATGCACTACTTCCTTCTGCAAGTCCCAAGAAAAGGAAAACCTTCAGACTCTAGGCCCGTGGATCCCATGCAACCGCACCCTCTAACAAAAGAGGAAGCAATGGAAAAGAATCCTGGAGTCTTGAATCTAGCTAGCACAAAGAAACAAAACACTCTGGGACTAGGTCCTAGAGGGAGAGAAACCAAAAAGAAAAGAAAACAATGACCTCGCGGAAGCAAAGGCTGGAAGAAAAGGATAGAAAAAGGAACAAGGAAAAAGTAAAAAAAAAGGGGGGACCCAAAATTTTTCCAACAAAATGTAGGGACGGGTATGCAGGGCATAAAAAATGGTGAGTCACTAGGATGAATGTCTTAGTGCATTTTAGAACTACAGAATCTCTAGTTAGCAAAACTGAAATTTATCTTTACCTAGAGCATTCTGCTTGCAAGGTGCGAGGTGCCTAAGAAAATACGACTCATCATTGATTCAATCCTTCAATCTTTTGTCAGCTGTGAAGTGTGTGCTTTGGAAGAAAATCAAGCCGATGACTTCTGAGAGAAGCATAGAGAGGGCACTAAGTACATTAGGCCAAAATCACTATATCTTGCATGATCCGTCAGATACCAAATTTTTCTATTCTTCAGTTTTCTTTCTTTTCTTTTGAAGATGGGAAAGCAGTACTTCTTTCACCGTGAACCTTAAGCTTAGCTAATTATTATGGTGCTACTTCTTTCACCTTTCCATCCATTTTAATTTTTTGAATAGGAGAGGCATTTCGAACCTGAGATATTCTTTTGATTTTTGGACTTGGCTAATAACTAGTTTAACCGATCTGCTCTCAAGGATCATATGATTACTTGCTTCTTAGATTTTTTGTTAACCAATGTCAAGAATTTTGGGATATGAATCTGATGAAGATTACCCATAACATTTTATCATAGGTACAAAATAACTCTAGAGTGTAGACAAATTATGCCATGCTAACAATAGTTTCTGGACTAACCAAAATGTACAAGGCACCATTCCAGGGACTAGATGTCATGCAAAGAATACCTGTCTACAAAAAGAGGACAACATGCTGGAGACCCAAAAAACAAGACACAAATAAAAAAGGAAACCAAAGACAAAACACAACAAAGAAAGGAAAGAAGATGGCCCCAGAGGACCACATACAACTATTTACAAGGGCAAGGAACTCACAAGGAGCGCCGGGAAAATATTTACAAGCAGGAAAATATACATATAATACAAATTCGGACAAACCTACCTCCCACCTCATTCAAAGTAGTGCTTGAGAAATTGTCCATTAACGGGCAATGGGATGGCTTCTCTAGTTATGGTACTAAGGTGATAAGTATTATCCCCATAGATTTCTGAGAGTAGGTATGGTCTGAGCTAGAGCCTTTGAAATTTGGTGTGCTTTCCTTTCTTCTCCCGAGCCTTGTCCCACAAAAGGACTAGATCCGAGACCCAAAAGGCTTTGTATTGGCTCTCCGGTTGAACCATCATTTGAAAACTGCTTGATGACACACAAAATGTTCCAGTGCCGTGTCTCTTTGTTCCTCCATTCTCACGAGGTTCAAAATCCGAACCTACACAATGTTGTCCTGGGCGTTGAATTCCCGCATGAACTATAAAACTGGGATTTGTAAGTTGGTTGGGAACAAATGGTTCTATCCATAAACCAGGTGAAAAGGGGAATTCCCTAGGGCTACCTTGATTCTGATATGATCTTCCCAAAGAGTGAACCTAAGTTTTTGGTGCCAGTCCTGAGGATTTTTCTCTAGCAAATGTTTGATCACCTCCAGCAGATTTTTGTTGGTAGACTCAACAACATCATTACCCTGGGGATAATAGTTGTTGGACAAATTCAAGGTGATCTTTCTCTCATAGGTAATAACTATGTTGAAGAAAATGATAGATCCCTATCACACACTAAAGCAGAGGACATTCCAAACTTGGTGACTATGTTTTCTTCCAAGAATTTGATAACTACATCCGCTGTATTGTTCTTACATGGGATTGTCTTAGACTACCGGGTACAATAATCGGTCACAGTCAAAATATAATGGTGTTTGGTGGATGATTTTGGGTTTATTTCCCTGATATAATTGAATTTGCATTGGGAAAAAGGTTGAAATTCAAAGACCAACTGCAAAGGAATGGTCAAGTTCCGCTTACAATGGGATACGGTTTGGCAAGTGCGGCACTTCCTCACATGAGTGTAAACATATTTGAAGATGAAGGGCCAGTAATATCTAGCCCAGAGAATCTAGTGGGTAGTGGCATCAGTTGAGCCATGCCTGGTTCCGAACTACCCATGGAATTATTCTATCATTTTGGCAGCTTGCTCCCTATCTATGCACCGGAGGTAAATTCCCTTAAAATTCCTACAAAAGAGTGTTCTATTTTTTATCATGAAGTGTGTGTGCTTTTTAGTCATAGGGCACGATGTTTTTTTGGGGGGAAGCTCCTCTGGGAATTTTTTATTGAGAAATAGGTACACCAGGTTGGTATACCATGGATCTTGAGTGATGGAATCCACAGTATAATTTTGACATTCAATATTTGAAGTTACTTCTACCATCGCTCTACATAGTCCCTGGCCTCAGACTATCTTCATTGGTTGCATTTCAAGATCATACTCTTGGAGGATAGCCATCTATTTCCCCTAGCATTTTCCCAGTTCACTCTGCAGTAGTAAGGATTTGACATTTTGATCTGAAATGATAGCATGCACTTTACTTCAGAGGATATAATGTCAGAATTTCTTCATGGCCCGAACTAGAGAAAAGGCCTGATTTTCCAAAGGTGTATATTGGACTTCAAAATTTTTGAAGGGAAAGCTCATGAAAGAAATGGGTCGCTCTTCCCCTCAGCCTTCTAGGTTAATACTGCAGCTGAAAAATGCGGTGAAGCGAAGGAGTAGATGTGGAATGGGAGGGTATAGTCTGGACTTGCCAAGAGTGGTGCCTCCACTATGGTTTTCTTGATCTGAGTAAACACTTTCTTCTCTTTAGGGCTCCACTCAATCTTGGTATCTTTCTTCATCGTGTCATTGAGTAGTTTGATGATCTCGACAAATCCAGTTATGAACTGCCAGACAAAATTTATCTTTTCAAAGAAAGATCTCATTTCCTTTTTACTACCAAACATTTTCAAATTCAGCATTGCTTCAACTCTCTCAGGGTCTTTGGATATACCCTTCTCAGAGACAATATGCCCGAGAAGATTCCCTTTAGTGACCTCAAATATGCATTTCTTGGCGTTGAGGGAGCGACCATATCAATGACATCTCTCGCAAATCTAAGTGAGGTGGGCGGAGTGATCACGCTTATCCTAGGAAAAGACTATTAAATCATCCATATAGATTATTATGCATTTATGGACCAGGCCCTCAAACGTAATGTCCATAGACTTCTAAAATGTGGCCCCCACATTGATGAGGCCAAAGGGTATTCTCCGATATGAAAAAATTCCCCACTTAGTGGTAAATGCCATTTTCATTATATCCTCAAACTTAACCATAACTTGGTTATTTCTGGAGTATCCATCCAAGAAGGACATCATTTGGGAACCATTGACAATTTTTAATACCTCATCCAGCAAGGGGAGAGGGTGATTGTCCTTCTTGGATGCCTTGTTTAAATTGAAAAAATCTACACACAGGCGGATCTCACCATTCTTTTTGCGCATAGGGAAGAGGTTGGGAACCCATGTTGTGTGCCAGATAGGAAAGATAATCCAGGCTGACAGTAGTTTCTGAACCTCGTAATGCATAAGAGGTTCAATCAATGGGTTTATCAACCTCTACTTTTGTTGTAAGGGTTTGACATATGGTTTCAGAGGGATGGTATGAGTCATGATCGATGTGTCATAGGTTTTAAGATCCTCATACCCCCAGCAATAACATCAATATATTCTCAGAAAACCATGAGAATCTTCTCCTTCTCCTCTGGGGAGAAATATGTACCAATGTGAACAAATTTTTCTTCATCGGCTTTACCGATGTTGACCTTTTCAAATTTTTCTCCCTCAGAGAAGGATGATATCTTATCTCGGCCCTGGGTGTCTAGATCAAAGATTCATTCAAGAGCTACCATCCCCTTAGGGATGGTGTTGGTGGGTAGGTTGATGATTCCATCATCTTCTTCACCTTGCTCAGTATCGTCATGATCAATTTCTTCCACTATCTGATCCTTGAAGATGCCAACATTGGCCATGAAGGCCAAGATGTGTTGGTCATCCTCAAAAACTTGAAAGTGGGTGATATTATCTGGGATGGATAGGGTGGGGACCATTTCAACAAAACATTTCCAGAGCTGGGAACCAACCATCAGCTTGAGGGTGTTGGCAGACATAGCAAGGGCATTCAGAACATAGTTACATTTCTGGGGAATGAGATCGATGCCAAAAGAATCAAAGTATTCAATTAGACTCCATTCCCAATTGCAGTATGCTACCAGCCTTTTGTCATGACACATGTATTAGCTTTGGACTTGTTTTATGATCAACTCTGAATCACCCATTGCCCTGAGGTGGGTGATTCCTTTTCTCAATGTGAAAAGGAGTCCAAGGACCAAGGCCTCATACTCTGTGACATTGTTGGTGTATTTAAACTGCAACCTGTAGGATGTGAGGAAAGAATTCCCCCGTGGGTTGATTAGTTCCACTTCAACCCCGCAACCTTATTTGGATCAGGATCTATCAAACTTCAGAATCCACAAATCATTGTTCATTTTCTAGGGCTGGGAAGATGAAGTGGAATTTGGATTGGTTTTGGGAGGTTTGGGAGGTGATTCCTCTAATTCTGATGGTGCATGGGTGAGACTTTCCTCTAGAGAGTCCCCCAGTTTAGATTCCTGGATGAGAAATACCTTAGGTGTACCACTGGGGAGATTACTTGGTCCAAGTGAACCAACTTTGCATTCTTTTCCTTAGAGGTCGTTGATGCGGCAAGTAGTAGCAGTAATGCAAGGCTCACACTCTAGTTTGGAGTGTTTCTGGTAGTGTACCTGGCACCAAGTGCTGGAGAGGAGAGTGGCAAGAGTTTTCGTGTCACCTGTGAGTCTACCTCACACTTGAGTTTCTCATCCAGGTCCTGAATTCTTTGAGAGACTACAAGATCCTCCCCAAGGATGAAATCAAAGGCCAAGATTTCTTGTGTTTGGTACACCCCGAGGGAGGATTCAGAGAAAAGGACTTCATTTAACCTCTAGACTTCGGTGAGATCCTGTTTCATTCCGGGTTCACTCTCCACCCAGATTTGATTTTATCTCCCCTTCCAAGGGAGCCACAAGTGGGAGAAGTCTATAGAAAAATACCTGTTAAGGGCCTTAGACCAATTTTGACTTAATAACATCCTATAGGTCTTATGGATGTCCTCCACTTGGATGTCTATTATGCTTGATATATACGGGTCTTGGATGAGCTGAATCTGGACATTTTTAAGCTCACCAACCATTTTCATAGCAGTTTTATCCAATTGGAATACTTTTCCTTTGGATGGACTAGGAGTGAGTCCAAGCTTCTGGCATATGGATAAGGGCATGAGATTTCCCGAAGCACCAGAATCTACCAAGTAGTTGTATAGGTTCTTCCCTTGAATGTTCAAGCCTAGTAGGAAGGGAGGATCCTCTACATTTCCCTAAAAGATGACCGAGTTGGCATCGTTGAATGTGACAGTCTTTGGTGGATGATTGATGGCTTTCAAGTTTCCCAAGAGCTTCAGAAGGGACTTCTTCTACTCAGGACAATTTAGCAAAACCTCCATCAAGGTCATGGGGGTGGTGGTGTTCTCTAATGCCTTAGTGATGTCAAACTGTCCCCCAAGGTAGAGTTGGCTTCCCCCGACCGAATCCCTGGTGTGGTTAGGGCTAGGTCCTTTCAAAGGGAAGGATTGATAATTTTTTTTGTCTTGGGGGGTGGTATTCTTGGGAGGCATCAACGTGTAAGTTGGCCCTTTTCCAACCTGACTACGAGTGTTGTAGGGGGTTCATGGGCTGGTGAAGGCATTGGCCTCAAAGGCTGAGATGGGTTCATCAAAGAACCCTACAATTTGGGTTCTTCTTCATCCTCTTTGTCTATCCCAAAGAAGATAGTCTCACACATGAAGGCAGTGTAAGGGGGCTCTAATGTGGATGATTTTGGAGTAGGATTGATAGGTTTTTGCCTGTCTGAATGGGAGATCATGATAATCTTCTCCAGTGTGGCATAATTCACCTCAGAATGAGAGCCGATGTCATGAAATCTACACCACATGGTTAGGGGGTGGAATTATGCAAGCTATGCATAATGACTAGGTCCAACACCACCTTGAGTGGTATTTTGGTTGGGAGGAGGACCTCCAGCATCTGTGTTGTTGTTTCATTGTTGTTGGTTGGGATGAGGCCCATTGTTGTAGTTCTGACCTCCAAAATTAGTGTTTCATTGTCTGGAGAAAATATTCCATCTCTAGGAATTGGGGTTGTGAGGCACAGAAGGCCCCACCTTCAGCTGTCCCATTTCCTTGGTTGATGAGGAAACCAATCGCCGAAGGCATTTGACCTTGACAAACAACTGGGTAGTTATGTCACAATGTGACAGTTGTTGTGGTGGGTTCCCAAGGAAAGTGGCAGTGGCTCCTAGAGTCAAGGATGACAATCCTCCAGCCTTGGATGAATCAAAGAAAGGTACTCTAGAGGGTTGTGTCAAAGGTTGTTGAATTTGCTGCGGCTGGTTCCAGGGAACGTATTCCAGACCTGGTATTGTCTGGGCTTGAGATGGGTAAACATACCAGGCCTACTGGTCTATCAGTGGTGGGCCCATGGCCATCATTGGGGAACCCATTGCTATATTGGGGTTGTATCCCCCGATGTAAGGAGTAATGAGGCCAATATAAGGCCTATTTAGCTTATAGTTTCATGTGTTTTTATGACTAGATTTTGAGAATTTCATAAGATTTCTCAATAATTTTTCAGACTATTTATACTTATATATCAGAACTGCTATATAGATATATATCTGAATGTGTGTGGAACATTTTAAGTTTATAAATATGCTATCTATATGTTGCATGGTTATATGAACCTAAATTTGGTATATTTTTGTCCTACTTTAAGTTGGGAGGTTTTTCCTGTAGCCATGTGATGAGAGCAAGCTAGTAAAGAAACTTATTATGGATTTTGTCTTGGATATGTATGCATGCTAATATTTTGTAGGAAACAGTGGATCCACAGGTAAAGAAGAAGTCAACATTAAAGAACTAAGTGATGCCTTCAGGAGACCAGATGTTGCGGGGCTCATGATGACTCCACTACTCTCAGGTGATAGCGGTTTTCTGTTGCAGACGAGGTCAATGCTGAATAAAAGCCAGGATGGAGTAAATCTCGTAGTGGCGCATTCCTAGATTCATGTGTAATTGAATACAATTTGTTCCCGCATTCAATAATGTTGATCATGTATCTTAATGATTGCAATATCCCTAATGTTGGGGGATCCTAGTTGCTAGGAGTTCTATTTTAGAATTTATTGTTAAATAAGGTGGAAGTTCTGATTCCTTAGTTAGTTAGTATTACGCAAATCCTTTATGTAATATAGTGAGAAAGAAATACAATCTTATTTCTTGCACTATTGTACTCCTATTTCATGAATGAATAAATGAAATCTTCAATTCTTAGTTTCTATGTTTTTGTTCATTCACTCTTCTGTGGGGGCCCATGTGGGAGGTGAAATTAGTTTATAGTTCTATAGGAAATAGTTGTAAGTCATTTGAATCATTTAGGACTCTATTGCTCCTATAGCCACTGGTAATAGCATTGCTGGTTGTTCTTGTAGCATAGGCAAGTAGTTAGTTTACTGTTACAACACGTTCTTATATCTTTAGATTAAGTTGTTAATTCCATCTCCTAGTTCAGAGTTACTTTCAGTATTTTCCATTCCTTAAATGGTGATGACTTATAAGGTGGATTAGAGCATATACTTTACCGATACCATTTCAATTTTACGTCCCTGGTCGATAACTTAATGAGTTCAGTATGATTTTCTTAGTATGATAGTTGGCATTATTTGTTCCAAAGTTACTATAAGGAGGATGTCCAATCCTTAATTACAGGGGGTATAATACTGACCAGTCATTTTTGGTGCCTTTGCCAGGGATGGTGTCAATCTAGTCTAGACCAGAGTCATCATCCTAGATTTTGTTTAGCATTTTTATTTTTTTTAATGCACAGTAGAAGAGATCATCTTGGGCATTTCCTTCCTCAATGTAACCAGGCCGAACCATTTAATATCCTTAACCCTGAGCTTAAGGAGCCCCTAGTTGTGAATATCGAAGAAGAAGAACTATTTGTAAACCCATTTGCTAATGAGCAATAACCATCATCCTCTGAAGAGTCACTGCATTTGAATGAACTCTTTGCTAAACCTAAGTATCAACAACCAGGTCCACCTCCAAGGATGGCTCAACCTAATTTTCCTTTCCCTATCCCTCCTCAACAAGGAAACCAAAATCTGAAGAACATACCTATTTCCACACTCCCAAAATTTAATGGCCTCATTACTAAAGACCCAAAGACCTTCCTATTTGAGTTCAACATCCTCTGTAGGAGTTATGACTATACAACCAACACCCATAAACTGAAGTTGTTTCCCTCAACTCTTAAAGAGGCTTCTCTACGGTGGTTCATGGGGCTGGGAGATAATGCCATAGAATACTGGGATGCCATGCAAAATATGTTCATTTGAAAGTATAAGGAATACTGTAGGGGCAGAGATTTAAAGGGAGACAACATTTTCAAAATGTCATAAAAAGAGGGCGAGACTTTGGAGGATTATGTCTCTCGGTTCATGTTTAACCTACAACATAACACGCAACACCAGCTGAATGAGGAATCCCAAAAACATATTTTCTTAAAAGGTGTACATGAAGGAAGTATGGAGGCCTTTGACCTTATGGCTGGAGGTGACATCACCTAGAAGAATTGGGAAGATATCAAGAACATTTGTATGAATTATTCAAGAGCCACTGTTAAAAAGGGCAGAGGAATCTGAGACTTGCCTCATAATTCTACTAGTTTTGGGGTATCTAAGATGGAACTTTCAAATATTTTGTCAGAATTCAAGAAATACATCATTAATGATGTTGCTACTCAATTAGACACCATGCAGGCCAGGCAGAAGAAGGAAGATGTTGATGCTGTGTTAGCTGAATACTGCCCACATTGTAGAGAAAAGAAGAGAAGCTGCGAGTGCAAGACTGTTGCAAATGTGGAGTCTCAGCCAATGCCTATCAAATTCAAAGCTATAGATGAAAATGGAGAGGTTCTCTATGTCACTCAATGTAGGCCATGAGCCCAAAGACCAGGTATGCCACAAGATCCTCTCCAAAGTTCTAGCAATAATAATCCATGGAAATTTTTTTTGAATATGGGTCCCCACATCTTTGTTGGGTATAATAATTGGCAAAAACCTCAACAGGGTTGGAAACAACCCTATTAGGGTTGGAAACAACCCCAGCAGGGTTGGTAGCAACCTTAACAGGGTTGGAAGCAGCCCAATCAGTGATCTAACTAACCCAATTAGTAAGCTTTAATGCCACCACCTCAGTAGCAGGCTATAATGCCTCCTCCTTCAGCCAATAGAAATCTGCCTAAGAAAATCCAGTTGCCAGCTCAACTTAATCCTAATCCCAATAATAATCTACCAGCTCAGCAGCAAAGCTATGCCATTTCCTTAAACAATATCCATCTCAGGTCAGGAACTACTCTTACCTCTCCTCCAATTCCTATCATCACAGAGGTTGAAGAGCCACCTTCTAAATCAGCTGATGTTCCATCTCCATAGATCTCTCTTGTAGCTAAAGAGCCCCCATTTCTTCAAAGGTTAGTCAACCAAGATGAACCCATAGTCAACCCCGCAGTAGCAGATTTACTCAATCAGTTGAAGCAGATGACAGTAAAAATACCATTACTTGATGCAATCAAAGAAGTTCCTATCTACACCAAGGCTATTAGGGAAGATTTTATAAAAAAACCGGGGAGGAATAATAAGCATCCTAAGACTATTCATGTAGTAGGGAAGTTGTTTGATCTTATGCTGGAAAAGTTAACTATCCCCAAGTACTCTGATCTAGGGAGCCCTATCATTACAGTCACTATTCATGGTATGAAAGTTCAAAATGCCTTGGTTGATCTAGGTGCCTTTATAAATATCATGATAGAGGAGGTATTGTCTCAATTGAATATTTTTGGTCTTAGAGATACCCCAACCATCATGTAGCTTTCTGATAGCTCTATTGTCAAACCCGATGGAATGATAGAAGACTTCATTGTTACCTTGCACTCTTGGGAATATCCAGTGGATTTTGTTGTTCTCACACCTAAAGCTAATATGGGAGGGTATCCTTTGATCCTAGGAAGACCATGGTTGGCCACTACTGATGCCTTCATAGCCTGTAGGTACATGAAAATGACCATATCTAATGGTGTCCATACCAAGAACCTGACCCTATATTCCCCTACTCAACCCATGTTGCAAGATGATGAGGCAGTATGGCTAGAATTAGAGGATGTAGAAACCAAAGTCAATTTAATCCATCAACTAATGGTGATAGGAAAGGAGGTATTTGTATCCTTTAGGGGAGAAGGTGAGATAATTTCATCCGTTATCGTTAATGACTATGGCATAGATTCCCAGTTGTGTCCGCAATCAGACTATATTTTGGAGACTATTTTGCCTACTCTTTATGCCTCTCCATACTCACTATCCTCCCACTTTCTTCATTCCTTATTACCCCATGAGATGGATTCACAACCAATTTCTTAGTTGACCATGTTGGATAAAGTAGTTAAAATGGAAGTTAGTTTAGGAAAGGAATTGAATGTCAGCGAAACCCTGTCATTACACAACCAGAAAGATATCCTTAAGTTGCTACAGGAAAACCAGTAGGCATTTTCCTGGGATTATACGGATATGAAAGGGTTAGATCCTAAACTATGTACTCATCGGATCTATATCAGTCTAGAGTATAAACTGGTAAGGTTGACTCAGAGGAGATTAAATCCTGTCCTAAGAGACATAGTCAAAACTGAGCTTTAGAAATTGTTAAATGTTGGTTTCATCTACCCCATTTCTGATAGCCAATGGGTATCTTCCTTAGTCATAGTACTCAAAAAAGGAGGTAAATGGAAATTTTGTGTGGATTATCAGGAGCTTAATATAGCCACTAAAAATGACCATTTTCCACTCCCATTTATAGACCAAGTCCTTGATAATCTAGCAGATAAGAAATATTTTTCTTTCCTGGATGGGTTCAATGGTTACAACCAAATACAAATAGCTCCAAAGGACTAGGAGAAAACTACCTTTACTTATCTGTGGGGAAATTTTGACTACTCTGTCCTACCATTTGGGTTGTGCAATGCCCCAGCCACCTTCCAAAAAGTTTTCATTAGTATCTTTTTAGACATATCTACTGACTGTATGGAAATTTACATGGACGAGTTCACTTCTTATAGGGACACTTTTGATGAAGCTAAAGCCAATCTGGAAAAGGTACTTCATAGATGTCAGGACTAAAATCTTTCTCTCAATAGTGAGAAATGCTTCATGATGATGGAGGAAGGTGTTGTTTAAGGAAATTACATCTCCTCACATGGCATCCTGGTAGATCCAGCGAAAATTGCAGTAATCAGCACTCTGTCAACTCCAGAAAAGAAAAAATATGTCAGGAGTTTTCTTGGGCTTGCTGGATACTAGAGGTGGTTTATTAAAGATTTCAGTCAAATTGTAGCACCCCTTTTTAACTTGTTGAAAAATGATTCCGAGTTCTCTTGGATATCTTCATGTGAACAATCTTTCCCGTAGCTTAAAGGTGTTCTCACCACAGCTCACTGAGAGGTCCCAATTGGGGGTTACCATTCCATATCCACACAGATGCCTTCAACTATGCCATTGGAGTAGTGCTCGGCCATAAATTAGATGTTGTTGAACATACCATTTACTTCATTAGTAAGAACCTACAAGGAGCTGAATTCAATTACACTGTGACAGAGAAGGAGTTACTGGCAGTCATCTATGCACTGAATAAATTCAGGCACTATATTACCAGATATGAGATATTTGTCCATACTGACCATTCAAATATCAAGTACCTGATGAATAAACCAACCATATCTGGAAGGTTGGCTCATTGGTTGCTACTGATGCAAGAGTTTGATATTACTATTGTGGACAAACCCGAGAAAGCCAATGTAGTAGTTGACTTTCTTTCCCGCTTGCATGTTCTTGATGATCCTATAGCCATTGATGATAGTTTTTTAGATGTGAATCTCTTCCTATTATCAACACAAAACCTATGGTATGCTGACATTGCAAACTATCTCACTATAGGGAGGACACCAGCTCACTTCTCTAACAAGGAATAGAAATTTCTGACAGAGAAGATTTTTAACTTTTCTCGGATTGTTGGTTTCATGTTTTATACTGGTCCAGATTAGGTTATGTGAAGGTGCATCCATGAAGATTAAACCTATTAAATCCTTTGGGTGTGTCATGAAGAGCCATGTGGTGGCCACTTTGTAGAAAAGTGGACGAATTTCAAAATCTTGACTACTGGGTACTATTGGCCAACTCTCCACAAGGATTCTACTAGGTATACCAAGAAATGTGATCGGTGCCAATGCATGGGAAGGCCTACTAAAACTAATTAGATGCCCCTATATCCTCAGCTCATTGTGGCCCCTTTTGACAAATGGGGGATTGAATTTATTGGATCCATTGACCCTTCTTCTCAGGGTAAGTCTTACATTCTGGTATGTACTGACTATGTTACTAAGTGGGCTGAGGGTAAAACAATGAAGCATCCTTGGGATAACAATGTTGCCAAGTTTTTATATGAATGCATCTTTACAAGATTTGGTGTTCCCAGAGAAATATTGTTTGATCAAGGTGCTCAATTCACTTCCAACCTCATAGCTGCCCTAGTGGAAGAATATAAGATTCACCATGGTAAGTCATCCCCTTACCATCCACAAGATAATGGCTAGGTGGAGGTCACCAATCGGGAGCTGGAAGCCATCCTTACAAAGACTATAGGACTACTTGGAAAACAACTACATGGTTCTCCCCATTTTAACTAGTTTACGGTAAGTCTGCCATGATTCCAGTAGAATTTGAGCATAAGACACTATGTACAAAATTGGAGCTCAGTCTAGATCTTACTGAAGCTCAACAAGAGCGCATCCTCAACTTGAACAACCTTGATGAATGCCGGAAGTCTACTTTCGCTACCACAAAGTTGGTGTAGCAACAGAGGAAGCAGTGGTATGAAAAATTTATTAAGGGTAAGACATTTGCAGTCAGTGACTGGGCCCTCCTGTATGACTCTAGATACCAGCATACTCTTGGTAAGTTTCAAAAATGTTGGTTAGGGCCTTATGAAATTATTGCTATTTTTCCCAATGGTGTTGTGCAGTTGTCTACTGTTGACCCTATCCATTTCAAATTACTGGTCAATGGCCAACGACCTAAGTTGTACCATAAACCCCAGAGCAAGGTGGAGTTCCTGCAGCAATTTGATTATGATAAATTCCCCGAACCTCCTGTAGCAAATGCATATGAGCCCCTCACTTATATTTGTTCTTCACTTTGAGCCACATTCACAATACCCCATAAAAATCACTTCCCTCTGGGAAGTAGTTTCTTCACAATAAATTTCATTTCATTATTACTTGTCTTCCACCCATCCACCTCATTATTCTCAAACATTGGATGATAATTTCGCACGGCTGCCAGTACCTTATCAGGTTCATGTGTACTATCTTTGGCATTTACTTCATTAATTAGTTTTTAATTAGCTTCTCTCTTGTCACATGTGCAATTGTGGGACCAATTTCTTACTTAAGTTGGGGGTGGGGGATAAAATCTACGATTTGGTTTATATATCTATGTACATATTTGAATGCTATAGTTTTTAAACTTTTAAATGTTGTACCCTTTTACACAAATGTTTCCCAATTTAGCTTTTGAGATATGACCTCCTTGAAACTAGCAATTTATTTCACAAAAAGAAGCAAAGGTTTCCAGTATAGACATCTATTGAGTAATTATGAATAGTTAAGTTCTTGAGATATGATAGGTTTGCATTCATTTTCTCATACAACACTTAAAAAACTTGAAACTCCAGAACTTTCCATCTTTGCAAAACCTACAGATTCACACTTTTTTCACCTTCTCTACAACTTTCTTGATATAGTTTTTGTGTACTCTTTGCAACTATTTTTGTGTCCTTCATACTCTGAGGGAATGGGTGGTGATTTGATTCGATGTGAACCAATGGTTCATGATCTTTTTCTAAACAATCAATCTTGTATGCCACGATTCCAAGCCAGGGGTTGGCTTGATTACATTCTTAAGCTTACCAGCTAGGATTGAGAGGTAGCATTATAGTTTTTAAACACACTGCATGATGGAGTGGCCATTGTCAAAGGATTGAGGGTGTTGTTTTCACAAATATTTGTGGAAGAAGTAATGGGGTTACCATAGGAAGGAGAAGAGTTTTCAGAAAGATTTGACTGGCAACCAAAAGAGCACAATTCACTCTGCATTCAGACCCACCATTGGAAATCGACAAGAAATAGGGTACCAGTAGGATGTCTCTACCTGAAGCTTACAAGCAATGTACAGTGTTCATTATAAAACATTTCACTTGTGAAGGACATCAAGCCTACTTGAATGCTATTCATTTTGAATTTTTGAGCTGCCTACGACATGATAACCAGCCCATAAATGTACCCAATTTCCTGTTCAACATCTTGAAGAAAAGGACTTCATTGGTATAAGAAGGTAAGATGAATACTATCTCCCACCATTGTCTGATTACATTGATTATTGAAAAGGCATTGAGAGAATAGTCTGACATTACATGGGAGGATTTTCTATTAGGAGAATTTGAGAAGGAAACCCTAAGTCCTTTAAGGAGTAGGGTTGGAAGGAGGGTCCAAATTGAGCAAGGGGTTTTCAAGATTATTGAGGAAATAGGATCAGGGTCTTCTTCAGTGAGAAAACCTAGGTCTAAAAACCCTAGGCATCCTCCTCAAGCTTCTGCATCTGGGTCATCCCAGAATAAGGGCAAGATGAAAATCTCTGAGAAGAAAGATTTTGAAGAAAAGGTCTCCTCTCCGTCCAATAAAACTACAAATCCTACATGAGACGGAAGGGAGAAAGGAAAACAAGCTGTCTCTAGTTCTTGTAAACACACCAAGAAATAGGACCCTATAGCTCAAACCGCTTCTAAGAAGTGAAATATTGTTGATGAAAAGGAGGAAACCCTTTTAAGGAGAAGCTATAGGAAGAAGAAGAGTATGCCCACATATACATCACTAGTAGGGTCAACCATTGGTCTTGACATTCCTGAGACAGAGGATCCAAGAAGAGAAGAACTAAAAGACAGTTAGCAGGAGTTACCTAGTGAGTTTCCTGCAACCAAGAGTAAACAATCCCCTGAAGTCAGAATGAACGAAGAATGTATAATAATCAAAGATGATTTTGGTTTCGATGAACAATCTTTCAGGTTTCAAAGGAGGGGTCCATCTTCGCATGGACTCTAAATTTTTGATGATCTCATTGAAACAAATGATGATGAAATTTCAGGGGAATACTTTTCTAACAAAGAAGGTCTGCCAGATTCACCTCCTGCAACAATAGAGAGGAGTCTATTTGAAGAAAAATTCGGTATTGATATGAGCTTTGTCAATAAGGTGGTTGAGTAGGTTTTAAACCGAGGATTGGATGCACTAGCTACCGCTACTCAACAATGTAATAACTTTGAGCGGTCTATAGTAATCTATCCAAAACCCTCAGAGGATGCACCTATAGGAAATGAAAGTTTAGCTAATATGCAAGCAGTAGGGGAAAACCCTGGTGAATGTACTCTACTAGATATCCCTTTCCCCGTGACTCCATTTTCTATTATCTTTCAACTAACAAATCAATTAATAATGGAAAGAGAACAATGGAGACAACAAAAGAAGGCATTGCACCAAGTCATTGATCAAACTTATTAGGAACTTATGGAAAAAGAGGAGGAGGTAGAACAACTTCAAGAGATATTAGCTAAGGTAACATTAGTTATCCCTAAGCTAATGAGCTGTAGGTCTCCCTCTCCTATTTATTCTATATTTCTTAAAGAGCATTTGTTGAATTATCAGTTGAATAGTATAGTAAGGGATAAGTCTCCATTATTAAATGACCCCCTTGAATTATTTCAAGCCTTTCATAGTTCTCTTACAGCCATTCAAAATCTATTATGTGAACTATTCTTACACAACCTAGCTATACCCAATAATAGGGATTGGAATCCTCTGCCATATGTTGGGGATGTCCAGTTGAGAGCACTTATGTCATGGATATAGAATGAGATCAGTAGGGAATCTCAAGCCAAAGCCTATAGGGAGTAAGAGGACAAAATTCCTCTAAACCTACGGCCAGAAGCCAAGAACCCCAAGCCCTATTACTATGAATGCATGAAATTAGCCCATTCATAGTCAAGAAGCAAAATCATTGATTCTCTTAGGGAGGCAGCCTTCGATGAGTACAATTGGATTGTTGAGGCTGAGTTGCCTGAAGCAACAAGATAAATTCAATGGTGCTGGATTAACATGACCAAGGACTTGAGAAATAAAGAACCACATTCACACCTTAATTTCACAATGGCAGGGTAAGGTAGAGCTATTGGATGCCACTTACATTCCAGCCACCCATGCTTATTTCCCCTCTTTTGGCCAATTCAAAAAATTTAGAGGACTGTGACATGACAGGGGAAGTAAGAAGGTGAGAGTCACATAGGGACACCAAAGGATTTTACTCAATCTTGGCAAAAGAGGTATTGGATAGAGTGCAACTAGAGATTTGAGAATCCAGGCTAGGTTGAAGAATTATCTATTTGCTAGAGGACCAACAAAAGAAAAAGTTGGGGGGGAATGATGAGGCCAATATAAGGCCTATTTAGCTTATAGTTTCATTTTTTTTTATGACTAGATTTTGAGAACTTCATAAGCTTTCATAATACTTTTTCAGACTGTTTATACTTATATCTCAGAACTTCTATAAACATATGTATGTGAATGCATGTGGAAAATTTTAAGTTGATAAATATGCTATCTATATGTTGCATGGTTGTATGAAACTAAATCTGGTATCTTTTTGTCCTACTTTAAGTTGGGTGGTTTTTCCTGTAGCCATGTGATGAGAGAAAGCTAGTGAAGAAAATTATTATTGATTTTGTCTTGGATACGTATGCATGATAATCTTTTGTAGGAAACAGTGGATCCACAAGTAAAGAATAAGTCAACATTAAAGAATGAAGTGATGCCTTCAGGAGACTAGTTGTTGCAGGGATCATGATGACTCCACTACTCTCGGGTGATAGCGGTTTTCTGTTGCAGATGAGGTCAATGCTGAATAACAACCACGATGGAGTAAATCCAGTGGTGGCACATTCTTGGATTCGTGTGTAATTGAATATAGTTTGTTCCTGCATTCAATAATGTTGATCATGTATCTTAATGATTGCCATATTTTAATGTTGGGGGATCCTAGTTGCTAGGAGTTCTGTTTTAGAAGTTGTTGTTAAATAAGATAGAAGTTTTGATTCCTTAGATAGTTAGTATCACGGGAATCCTTTATGTAATCCAGTGAGAATTAAATACAATCTTATTTCTTGCACTATTGTACTCCTATTTCATGAAGGAATAAATGAAATCTTCAATTCTGAGTTTCTGAGTTTTTGTTCATTCACTCTTCCATGGGGGACCACACAGGAGGTGAACTTAGTTTATAGTTCAGTAGGAAATAGTTGTAATTCATTTGAAGAATTTAGGACTTTGTTGCTCCTACAACCACTGGTAATAGAACTGTTGGTTGTTCCTGCAGCATAGGCAAGTAGTTAGTTTACTGTTACAACACATTCTTATATCTTTAGATTAAGTTGTTAATTCAATCTCCTAGTTCAGAATTACTTTCAACATTTTCCATTCCTTAAATGGTGATGACTTCTAAGGTGGATTAAAGAATATACTTTGTTAATACCATTTCAAGTTTACTTCCCTGGTCAATAATTTAATGAGTTCACTATGATGTTCTTAGTATGATAGTTGGGATTGTTTGTTGCAAAGTCATTATAAGGAGGATTTCCAATCCGTAATTATAGAGGGTATAATACTGACCAGTCAAGGAGTTCTGCCAGGTATCATGTTGAAGGGTAGCCTCTGTCTAATCCTACCAGGAGCTTTGCTCAAACTGTAGGACAACTCCAGGGGTAAGTTGTAAACTTTCACCAGAGTATCCCAGTCATTGGCAGTGGTGGTTCTCCAGAGGAGATGGTAACAATGAGGTCTATGGTGTTCAGATATGTCTGGATGGTTACGTTAGTGGATGGGATGAAGGGACCCATGCACCGCTTCAAGGCATGATGGAACTGATGGTTGAATGTGGTGATGGGTTCATTCGGTTCCTTCCTGATGGAGATAAACTGGTTGTGGGATCACACTGGGTCTACGTGAACATGGAAGGATGCTAGGAAGGCATATTCCATATCCTACCAATTGTTGATGGAGTTGGCGGCTAATTTTAGGTACCAGTTTAACTCATTCTATCTTAAGGACAAAGGAAACATCTGGGTTACAACATCCTTATGTTGTATCTAGTGTCAGTTCATGGCATCCTTATAGGCCTAGAGGTGTTCTTCTATAGTTTGTGGGCCTAGATGATCATACTTGGGGAAGATCTTCTCTGGATGCAGAGGAAGATAATTGGTAGCGCCAGGGAACTACCCAATTGGGGACCTGGTGTTACCAAAGTAAGTAGCCATTGGCGCTGTTTGATTTTGGCTTGGTTGAATGTTGGTCCCCAGGATTATCTAAGGGATTTGGGTATTGTGATGTGTAGTGAATCCATAGATAAATTTGGCTAGTTGTTTGGTTTTTTGGGTCCTACTCTTTCAGATAGGAGGCTCGAGTTCTACCAACTCTCTAGGATTTGATGCTGATCAGAGAATCTTGTCAAAACTTAAGGGTGAAGATGAACCTATTGCATGGAAAGTCCACTTCCTAAAACTACTGCTTGGGGAACCCTCAAGCGGTGTAAAATTGAAATCTTTTGAGGGAGATGATCTCATGCCCTCCTTCTAGCGCCAATTTCTATTGACGAGACTTTGTGACTAGCTCCGCCAACAGAGATAAGCTATCATCGAGTACTAGGGTACCAACCAACTCTACCTGAAGAGGTTTTCAAGAGAATGAATTCTCCTAGCCTCCCAGCACCTGGTAGTCGGGTCTCAATGGTGCAGGGGAGATAAGTTGGATAGGTGACTGTTGTGTGAAGGGATAGCTAGTTTTTACTCATCTTCTCAGGGATTTCAAAAGGGATGGGGTTTCTTGCAAGAATTTGGATTATCAAATAAACTTCAAATGATCGATTAAGGTTAGATATGCATTTCTACCTAAAGTTTTGCAATAAATATTCAAACATCAAACTAAGCTCCAATGTAAGAAAACTACACTAAATATTGAATACATAAAGAACCAATGATTCACATGCATTCAATAGAAAGGGGAGATAAGATCATTAATCTAAACTAGAACATAGGAGAAAAGGACATAAGAAAACATACTACAAAAAGACATTTTGTTAACTCCAAAGATCAAAACAACACATAATAGATAGCCATAAGATGTCTATCCTTCTTCATTAACTCAAGCCATTCCAGCATCACTGGTGTGTACAATTATGGCTCCAAGGGAGCATTCTAAGCTACTTAAGAACAATTGAGGATTGAGCTCCTGAAACTATTGAAAGTGAAATGCTATGCTTCTATTACTTGCTGGACTACAAAATCATCAATTTTGTTGACCCTTATAATGGCATTAGACTTCTTATTTATACACAAAGTTTGAACTAAAAATAACCTAATCTAACTGTACACTCAACAAATAGAATACATTATCTTGTGGTCGATACTACCTGCACCACTTACAATCACCTCGAAAAGTGTAGAGGTCTGACAAGATAGAAGAGGAAGATAAGAGGAGAGATCTGGAAGAATCAACATAGAGAAGAGTGTCAGGGTATTTATAGAAGAAATCCAATTGTCCCATTGTCTGAGGCTACATGCCTCATAAATAAGAATTTTGGCTCACTGTATTCGATGCACATTAGGGAGTTAATCTAGGAGCGGCACCTTAGGAGAATCACCTGTCAAAGCCATCTCTTCCACCTGACATGCCTTATCATGATCACCTACCTGCTAACCCCCTTATTAACTACTTGATAGTGATCGGTCACCTTTGGGGAACCTAGACACATATCACTATGAATGAATACAAAACTTTGGAACCAGAATTCTAGAGTCTGAGAGCTTACACTCAAAGAATAATGAATTTACAAAATTGTACCCTGCTAGTGAAAATATCCAGTCTGGAGAACTCTACTATTCCTTGTTTTGTTTAAAGGCCTCCAAAATCTAGCCAATTCCATATTCATCTACATCCTTGATGTAGTCCCATCAATCGCTGATGACCTCAAATTGTTCGTCAACATCTCCAGCACCTTCCCTAAATTATGCAACCACTTTTGCTATGTCATGATCTTGGAGCATCATCTTGAATAAGTGTGACATATTTCCTCTGTTAAAATCTCTAGCAAACTGGTACTGGGACTCTATCAGCTCATCAAATTTTCTTAGTACAAAATCTTTCAGGGCACAAGTCCCGGTAGTGAAGGGATCAACTTGCAAAACCCTTGTTAAAAATGTTGTGTATAAATCCAAAGAATTCCACTCCTGAGATTCTATTCTTTAGGGTTGCTACTAGTTGTTTTCTCACCTCAATTTTGAGGCCAAGTCTGAAGTGCTGGGCCTGGAGGGACCCAAAGGGTTCTTCTCCCAAAATTCATGTCTCTGTAATGGCTTCCTCCCTAAAGTTCATTATCTCTTCTAATTTTGACCTCCACTCCTCATATTTTTCTATATCTTTCTCCCATAGGGAGATGGCACCGTTCACCTCGCCCATGAGGTTTTTGGCCTGATAATGGTCCGGGAGTGTCATCGCCAAGAATTTCCTTACGGGTTTTATTTTCTTAGTGACCCACCCATCCACAGCCTGTGCCTTCTTCTTCATAGCCATTAGAGAATCCAAGTCACCCTATGGGAGCGGTGTTCTAGAGGTGGAGGCTTCCAGATGAATATCAACCAGTGGTTATGTCAATTCTGCAAGAAGCCCAAGGAGATTTTCATTCTTTTCTCCTTCCTCCTTCAGCTTCTTTACCTGTTTGTCATATCAGGCCTCAACTGCCCAGGTAGCTTCTTTAAACAGGTCCAATTCAACTTTTTTATCTCTCCTCCCAAGAGGAAGTTATATAATTGTATAATCTTCAGCCCTTATGGCTATCGTGTTTGCATCTAGGGGAGGCATCACAACTAATGCGACTGTACTTCCTCCCAGACTAGTCTGGAGGGTATGGATGGTCTGGGCCTTCTTAGGCTTCTTAGCCTCTTGGTTTTAGGCCATCATTTCAGCCAAGGAGAGGGGATCACTTGATGCCATTGAGGCATTTCTTTATCAGGATTCCACCAGCCATTGTGGTGGCCGGGTCAGCCTTGCTGCTAAGGCTTGGGCATTGGGGTCTTCTTCAGGGTCTTGTGGTGTTTCCATGGTATCCATAGTTGCATCAGACTACTTTTATTTCTCCCTAGAGTTTCCCATATCTTCCACCTTGGTGGCATTCATATATGTATCTCTGGGATTTCCCCCTTCTCCAGCATCTGTGGTCTCAGTATCCACATTTTTGGGGTTATCTCCCTTGTCCCGTTGCTGCTACTCTTCTTCGATGCCATCCACCGGGACATTCTTCTCCAAGGGCACATATTTTGGAGAGGTCAGAGGTGTCTGGCCTAGATTTGACTATTGGGTCACAGAGACCACCTCTTTGAATGTTGCACTCTGGGGCCTTTGATCACCCAGAGTAACTAGAGGCATTTGGAGCTTGACAATTGGGGGTACGGTTGCTCCCGGAGGTCTGGTTTCCCTATCCATTGTCAGCTTCTCATCTTGTGTTTTCCTTAATTATGTCTCAGTCCCCTAGACCGGTGTTTCATCGACATCTTATGGATTTTCTTGTACCTCTTCTTCCTCCTCCCTTTCTTTTTTCCTGAACTCTTTTTCCAGGGTCACTTCTTCTTGCACATTTATCTCCTCCACCGCTCTCACCACATCGACCTGTAAGTTCACCAGATCTTCCATATAGAAGAGGTCATCAAAATCATCGTGGGGAGGGGGGACTGCCAAGGGATACTCTAGTTCAGGAGAAGAAGGGATGAGTTCCACCTAGGGAATGTTTGGCATCCTGACCTGCATCTCTACTTGGGGGACGATCCACCCTTTTCTTCTTTCTTCTTATCTATAGCGGGGCTCCAACATCTAGAATAGCTATAGTTTCATCCTTGGCTTCCATTTTCTAGCTCATGAGTGCTGCTAGTGAAGGGGACCCTATCAAGAGGGAAGATCTCATTGGAGTAACTGGAAGACCACAGGAAAGATGGGCGCTCAATGTTTGACTCAGCTAGCAGGACTCCTCAAGCTGAGTGTGAATTTTCTCCAAAATGGGAAGCAAATCTGGTGGTGGAACCTGGGCTGGGGTGCCCTCCTTTTCTTTCCCTTTATCTTTACTTGGACTTGCAGTTCTGGAGGCTGAAGTAGACCCCCACAAAATTGGACCCCGACGGGTGCTTTTCTTGCACACTTGTGCAAAGTAATCATGACTGTGTCTTAGGACACCCGGGCTAACATCCTCAATTGTCAAAATCTCTGGGGTGTCCCAATTCACCAAAGTGAGATCTATCTTATCGATCCCCTATGCCTTGTATGATGGGTCCTCCAGAGACCCACTATCTAAAAAATCTTTTGGAAAGGCTCGAAGGCCGAGGCTCTTCATCATCCCTTTGGACATCCTTGAGTATTTTCAACTTTAGAGGTCAAAATCATCCTGGAAATCTGCCCAAAAATCCTCAATTTGAGGCTCATGTGGTGTGGATGCCCAGGGTAGTGCCACACTTATCTTTCTAAGTGGGTCAAAATTGTTCCTTGCCAGGTGGAACTTGGCCAGTCCCAGATTCTTTAACTCATTATCGGCCTCTTTGGCCCCTGTAAGACTGCAAGAATAGTTCCTGAAAGTGATTGGGAATGGGATGGAGGTAACCTTCTTCACTCTGTAAAATGCATGGAGTTCCAGGATTTTCCTGCAGAATTCCAAAAGAATAATCCTATCCCCAGAATTCTTGGGGAGTAGGTAGGGCTTGCCGAAGAACCCAGTCACTCGAATGTAAGAATGTTACTGAAGCTGAATAAAATAATTGCCATAAGAATTTACCAAGGTCATTTCTTCCTTGGACCGCTGGTACGTAGAATCCTGAGTAAGTGTCAAAATGTTGTGGTAAATTAAAGTGTCATTTACCTAGAAAAACATGGGGAAGCTGGCTTCCCATTGGATCTAGGGATAATGGTCCCATAGAGCATTTTGTCCCAACCCATTCCTAATAATTCCCACTAATTTCAAACCCTAGAGAGTAGGTGTCTATTGTGCCAGTGCCCATAATACATACGAAGTCATGTGGAACTTCGATATCTAGCTAACATTGTTTAGCTAAAATTCCACATGGTTGGTGATAATAGTCACCCAGTCAAAGGTCTATCCATGAGTGGTGATGCAGTATAGAAAGTAGTACATCTATGTTGGAAAGTCCCTGGCATGGGGTTTCCTGAAGAGCCTACACAATAATATGATCCCCGCCTATACACATTCCTTGAAATCTCTGCGGGGGATCTCCAATTTCATTTTCATATAGTCCTTCCTCGGGGACTTCAACTAGTGAGAATTAAGATGCTGCTGGGAAGGCTATGGAAATTTCTCAAGCTCCTCAAAGATGCAGCTCGAGAGATGATAGTAGCATTTCTGATTTGGGGGATCCCTAGTCAAAAAGAAAAGGTGGCTGCATCAAGAGTCATGATGGTTGCTGGGTAATTCAGTGGTAGGGAAGTAGAAAAAAAACCACACAGGTGGGTGAGTTGTAGTGCTTTTCCAAGCAGAGAATTAGTTCTGGAGCCTGCATTGAGTAGGGGAAATAGGTGGCTTTGACAATGTCAGAGGCAGACACATTCTTTTCCATGCTATCCCCGACAGATTGCTGTTGGTGCATTATCCAGACAAGGCCCTGTAATTCTACCCATGATCCGGCCTCTATGTCAGTAATATCTTGAAGTTTGGAATCCACTTTGGATCCCACATGGACACCATTCCTCGGGTATTTGGATGTTGATGGGAGATTTTCCAACATTTTCTCTGCCTTTGTCTTATTGGCCGCCCGAGTGGAGGTAGTCAGGAGTCTCAAACTTCTAGGAGGAGTTGTTACTTCAGACATTATTTGTTGGATGATCTACAACCTGCAAGACTAGACAACCGTTATTACATGTGATAAGACATAAATAAATTTTACGGACTCTAGAGGGTTCACCACCATTTTGCACCTGTTCAAAAGACATTATCATGCATCAAATCCCAGAAATATAACAATTAACAACTTACATGGAATTTGATCAACACCAGGGGG
Organism: Thuja plicata; assembly: GCA_018584345.1. Lineage (NCBI taxonomy): Eukaryota > Viridiplantae > Streptophyta > Pinopsida > Cupressales > Cupressaceae > Thuja > Thuja plicata. Next base: position 10,687,311 of record MU224951.1, on the reverse strand, counting down.
TTTTGGGAATACTAGTTTATACAACAATGTGATGAAGGCCCAGGGACTTCTTAGCACCAGAGTCTAGAAAGACTAGCCGTTATTGAAGTGATCGGGTTTTCAGCCGTACTAGGCTGACATGGGTTTTCACATGGTCACATAATAAATGACATAATGGCATTGATGTTGACAAATTTCTAGACGCAGATGAATTGAATGCTAGATGGGATGGTTTTGAATTCTCACGCGTGGGGTGTTTAATCTCGCCATCAATGATGAAATGATAGAAGAGAGAGAAAACTGCCATGGCTCAAACAAATGAGGTGTTGAGTTTGAACTAGGTGAACACTAGGTGGGCAAGCTCAAAACTTAGGGTGTATAATGTGGAGAGCATGGTGAGATTGCCATAAGATGGGTGAAACATGAAAATATACAAACTAATATACAGACCCAATTTACACACGAAGCTGAAGGATGGTGAGATTTATAGGAAATGACCCTATCCTACAGACTATTAACAATTTATAGAGAAATTACAACAATTTACACACAAATCACAACTATTTACATAATTTACACTATTTATAGGAAAGTAGCACAAGGAAGGTGGAAAACCTTCATGTGGAGCCATCCCACCAATGGGAGGTGATGATGAAGATGAGAGACAAAAAAAAAAAAAAATGAGAATAAAAACTAGGAACGGAAAGAACAAAGAAAAACAAAAGGAAACAGAAAGAAGCTGAAGGGCCTACCTTAAACATCGAGAAATGTGGGAGGAGGAGCACAGGACGTGCTCTGCAAACCAGAAAGCTTCATGGACCATGAACACCAAAAACCTTGTAGGAAAGCCTAAGCACGCACAAGCTCGAACTGCTAAACACTGTTAAACCTCTCAAATAAAATCACACTTAGCACAAATTCTCTCTTAATTGCTCTTAATTTTCTCTGGGTAATTTGTTCATGGTAAATGTAAAAATAACAAGTGAAACTTCATTTATACCCTTAGGGTGAAAATGCACTACTTCCTTCTACAAGTCCTGAGAAAAGGTAAACCTCCAGACTTTGGGCCCAGGGATCCCATGCAACCACACCCTCTAACAAAAGAGGAAGCAATGGAAAAGAATCTCAGAGTCTGGAATCCAACTGGCACAAAAAAACAAAGCAATCTGGGACTGGGTCCCTGAGGGAGAGAAACCAAAAAGAAAAGAAAATAATGACCTCGTGGAAGAAAAGGCTAGAAGAAAACAACAAAAAAAGGAAGAAGGTAAAGCAAAAAAAAAGGGGGGGGGGACCCAACATTTTGCCAACAAAATGTAGGGACAGGTATGCAGGGCATAACAAAAGTCAGAGGAGAGAGAGAGATATTTCATACTCTTATTTTCTATCAGATCTATGATATAGAAATCTCTATAATTACCTAGTTTTTAACATGCTATATTATTTTAAAACAACTTGATTCACACATAAGTTCCTAAGTTCCCTTTTTACACAATGATTTCCACTACCAGTTCATTTCATCCATTTTTCCAAAAAAGGAAAAGGGAATAGAGATACAAGATTCCAACTCTTATATTAACCTACTAAACATAGCCATGCAACACTATCATCCTTTCAGCCCTATAAAAGTGAGTATTACTAGTCATGTCTTACTTTATGTTAGAAATGTAAAAAAAACTTCAATTCTAACTTATAAACATACATTACTTAGTATAAGCAGTCAACCATAATAATTCTTGAAGTCAACTTAGTGTTTATATGAATAATTAAAGTGGGCAACCTTTTAAATCAATTAAGTTAACCTGTTAAAGCATGATGATAAGGTATATTATAGATAGGATCAAGAGATAAGGTTGGCTACTATAAAAAAATTAAGGTACAAAACAACTTATCCTAATACTTGAGTTTTCCCAGGAATATGAGAACTTTTAACATCAAAGAATATGACACACAAAGTATAAATGACGCTATTATCATTTCAAAGGACACACATTTTCATACAAGAATAGTCTAAAAATGTACAAGACATTATCAAAACACTGTTGAATTTTTTAAGCAATCAATGTAGCATAATAGGAAAAACATAGTTTCATATCTACGGTTCATGTCCACTAATAATAGGGTTAGCATGAAATGATAATGAAAATCATTGAATGATATGCATAGATGAGCCATGAGACCCAGAGTTCCTAGAGTGGCAACCTAGGGCTCTAATACCAGATGTAATGCCTCACCAGGGAACCCTGGTGGACAACACATATAAAACCTCTAAAAGGTGCAAATAATAATTTTTTTAAAACTAAAATTATATACATCATTACACTTCATATTTCCTAAACATAATAAAGCACCTGTTTACAAAATTGAATGAAATATTTATGCAACCTAACTCCTCACAGGTTCCCTAATGTCGCTACTAGAGAAACATTATCTAACCTATTTACATTCCCAAGATATTTATCAAATTATGATATTTTTTGGTCTACGTTCATTTTAATATACCAAGGTTAATGTTTCTAACTCATTTCTTTCATTTAAACATAATTAAATCATCTATCATCTTTATTCATCTAATCAAATCATGTATTTAATTCATACTGATTTCATAAGCATCTACTATCCTTTATTTGATTTTCCTTTAATCATTTAGGTAAGAGATTAATATTCATAAGGTAGGCATTATCTTAGGTAATTCATAGAATTCTACTCTTTTTTATGCTTGAAGTAAACATGAACTAACCATTACAATCAAGTTACTATTTCATTATTGATGATATGTAACTGATTGATTGTTTGAAGATGTTAATTTGATCACCAAAATGCATAAGGATAATGCAAGATATTAAATCAGTTAATGGATTGTATTGTTATTAATGTCAACTTGATATAATCTAATCGGTTATAATCTAAGTGTCAAAGAATTCAAAAAATCAAAGAGAAAAATATTATGCTTTTAGTAATGCATAAAAGACAAGCATTCACAATGTGCCTTCAAACACAGATGGCTAGTGGAACCCAACAGACAAAGATCACCAAAAGTCAAATCACAGTGATGCCCGAGAAAGAACATAGACGAGCATTATCGATGAGTAGAATCACAAGCATAACCGACGACCATAAACATAGTGTAAACCAACGGAGAAGCCTGAGGAGAGCTGAAGTGTTGACCGAAGCTATCAAAGAGTTAAAACACCAAAATTAACTTGAGTTCAGAAATGAAAAATATCTAGCTGGCAGAACTAAATATGGACTTAACTAGTAGTTATCTTTGTTTTCATTGACAAGATAAAGCAAGAGATAAGTAAAGGATTTAAAGTTGTTTTTTCCAGTTGGCGAGAATGTATCTGCGAGATAAAACATGATTTTTTTTTAAAATCTAATTGGTGAGAATTGTGGATCACACCAAGATCAAGAAAATCAAGAACCTAACAATGGTGATATCATGTCTATAAAAGAGAACGTAATTCACTATGAATTAGAGTGGGTGAATGAATGAAAAGAGGATTCTAAAGAGAAACTGATGAAGAGAAAATTCATACAGTCCTGATCAATGAAGCTAAGGAAAGAGATAAAGTTTTGTCAAGATACTAAGCAATAGAACACAACATCACCAAGCAGAACTAAAGTGGAGCAAAGGTATTAATAAAGATATATTGATAAAATTAATTTTTGAAATTACAATAGATCTGAAAAATCTCCAAGTATATGTTGTTAATGTGAGTAGATCATATTGTTTCAGTTTAACCATTGATTCAGAAAGTCTCTTAACTGAGCGAGATTTTAATATCCTTTCTATATTGAGATACATCCACAGGAGTATCAAAAATTTTGATCATGAAGATAGCATGAGATGCCAGATACCTATTGACAGGCCAAGTGAGAGTTTCATCAAGGAAGGTAGCATAGAGATGTCCGATATCAAGTGATAGACTAAAATTTTAAATCCTCTAACAAGGTCACACCTAACAATGTGTTTGTAACCTTTAATAGGGTTGGCTCTTCACCGAGCTCACTTTAGAACAATGAAAATTTTGGGTTACTGGTCCCAAGTAGTTTTTCCCTTAACAGGGTTTCCATGTTAAAAATCCATGTGTCAATGTGTTTATGAGTCATTACTTTAGTGTTTTGAATTACACATAGCTTAACTGGATTGATCAGTATACTCTAGATAATTTATTGTCTTTCGATAAATTAACAGACTTCTATTTGGTAAACATACAGTACAAGGTTTAACAAAGCATTCCGAGTGGTAGGAATTTGATAATATTTTTTGGAGGCATTCATCTTATAGGACTGAAGATAACTAGAGGCTTAATATTGTGGTACTAAGTTTTTGGGTCGATTATTGGAATATTTTTTAGACCACTGATTCACCCCCCCTCTTATTTATTACTAACAGTTGGTATCAGAGCTTATGTGCTTAGAAAGGGAGTTTAAAAACTCAAGAAAAATATCACAAGATGAATAGACGAGATGTTCCCAAGTTGAATAAATACAAATTTGCGTCATGGCAAAGAAGAATACGACTCCACCTATCAGGTATTGGAAATGATATTGTTCAATACTTAGATATTTAATATGTGTTTCCTATAAGACCTCACACTCTTGAGCAATTAAGAGTAAAGAATGAGCATAATTGCATGATGATAGAACTTGCATCATCACTCTCTGATGCTGAGTTTGAATATCTCAAAACATGCACCTATGCAAAGAAAATGTGGGATAAGTTGAAGCTGGTACATGGAGGATATGCCAATGTACTAAGAGCAAAGGAAGAAATCCTAAGAGAGAGTTTTGATGACCTAAGGATGAAATAAGGAGAAAATATCACTCAGTATAGCTGCAGAATAAAAGAGGTAGTCAATGCTATCCGAGGAGTTGGAGGTGGATTTGAAGAGGAGATAGTGGTAAGTAAAATCTTAAAAATCTTACTACATGTATATGCTATTATATTTTATTCTATTCAAGAAATGAGAGAAGTTGCAAACAATACAGTTACTCTAGATAGTCTAATTGGTAGACTAATTTTATTTGAGATGAATAAATTTGATAACAGTGTCTTACCATCTAAAGAATCTACATTCAAATCTTTTTTAAAGATAAGTAACTCAAGTCATAGATATGCTATTAGAAATGATAGTGACAGTGAGAATGAGGATCAAGGAATTGATGAGATTGAAGCACTTATGGCCAAAAGATTGCAGAGAGGCAAAGGTAGATACAAAGGTAAATTACCACTTTTATGTTTCAATTGTAAAGAGGTTGGACACTTTGTTGCAAGATGTCCAAACAAAAGAAAACATGGTAGAAAAAATGACAAATCATATGAGAATAAATTTGATAGATGTGATAATAGAGATTACCAAAGTAACTGACAATCTGAAAAAAGAGATACCCGAGACCTCAAGGAAAAAGGGAAGAAATCTTGTTACCTAGCTAAGAATAGAGTTGATGACATTGACACCAAATCAAAAGAAGACATCAAGATGGTATTTGTAGCCATGAAGGATGATTCAGATGAAGATGAGGAAAGGTATGTAGAAACTATACTCATATCTAAATTTAGTAAAAATGATGTTTGGATCATGGATAGTGACTTCACTCACCATATGACTGGTGATAAACAAAAGTTTGAGACTTTTGAATACTATAATAGTGGTTTAGTAAGAATGAGAAATGATACACCTTGTCCAGTTGAAGGTAAAGGAGCTATAATGTTGAATAAACTAATCAAATGTGAAAATTCTTACTGGGTAAAAGGACTAAATTATAATTTGTTAAGTGTTTCACAGCTAAACAATTTAGGTCACAGAGTAGAATTTGAAAATAAGAAGGAAAAGATCTTTAATGAATCAGGAAGATTCATTGGTACTGGTTAGTAGACAAAAGGTAACTTTTTCTATCTTGGTGACACTAAAACCACTTGTTTAATGGCTAGAAATGAAGGCATATGGTTGTGGCACAAAAGATTGTGTCATGTGAACTTTGACAACATGATAAAGATAAGAAACAAAATGAATGTGAGAGGCTTACCGAGCATGACTAATTCCAAGCATATCATGTGCAAGAATTGTCAAAAAGGTAAGATGACAAAGTCTAGTTTCAAGAGAAAAACCCATACATATAATGCACTTCTAGAATTAGTCCATATAGATCTATGTGGACCCATGAGAAAAAAGAGATACTATGGAGATAGGTATTTTATTCTCTTTGTTGATGATTATTCTAGAATGATGACAGTCATATTCTTAAAAGATAAATTAGAAGCATTTAAGATGTTGAAATGGTACAAGGCTATGGTAGAAAAACAAAGTGAAAAGAAATTGAAATGCTTAAGGTTAGATAGAGGAGGGGAATTTACTTCAGAATAATTTACTAACTATTGCAATGAGCATGGAATTAAAACATAGGTTTCTGCACTGAAAACACCACAGCAAAATGGAATTGCTAAAAGGAGAAACAAATCAATTGTTGACTGTGCAAGAACATTAATTATTGAGAAAAACATCACTCAAACTTTCTTGAGGGAAGCTATCAGTACTATTGTCTATACATTAAACAAATTACAATTGAAGAAGGACACAAAGAAGATACCCTATGAGCTTTGGTATGGTCATACACCAAATGTAAGTTACTTAAAAATCTTTGGTAGTCAATGTTATATTTTGAAGGATGATAGAAACAGAGAACTTGACTCCAAAAGTGATGAAGGTATCTTTCTAGGGTAAACAACCAAAAGCAAGGCTTATAAATGTCTTAACAAGTCATCTAACAAAATCATTGAAAGTGCAAATGTGAAAATAGATGAATTTGCATAAAAGAATGATAAGGAAAGAAGAAAAGAACTAGATGACTACAAAATTTTTGTTTATACAGAACCTGACACTCTACCTGAGCAACAGTGTATCACTCCTAAGAAATGGATCATTGCACCTGAGCATTAGGCTGCAAATACCAAAAATCTAAAAAATCCTCAAGATGATGTTCAAAACAATGGAGATGAGAACGAAGGTCAAGAAGATGATCAAAATGATGAATATAGAGCTGAACTAAAAATTTCCAAGTATGTTAGAAGGCATCATCCAAAGAATCAAATCATAGGAGACAGAAGGCTCAAACAAGAACAAGAAGTAAGTTAGTAAACACTAGATGTTTACATTTTGATTTTGAGCCTAAATCTGTTAACACTACACTTGATAATGAAGAACGGGTCAATGCTATGAATGAAGAAATAGAACAGATTGAGAAGAACAATACATGGACACTAGTACCAAGACAAGATGACCTGAATGTCATCGGTACCAAATGGATATTCAAAAACAAGATGAATGAGAATAGAGAAGTCACAAGAAATAAGGCAAGGTTAATATGCAAGGGATATGCACAAGAAGAAGGTATTGATTATGGAGAAACCTTTGCACCCATTTCTATACTAGGAGTTAGAATCTTACTTTCATATGCTGCATTTAAAGGATTCAAGGTATACTAGATGAATGTCAACTCTGCATTCCTAAATGGAATACTGGAAGAAGAAGTATATATTGAACAACCAGAAGGGATTGTTGATACAGACAAGAGAAACATGGTATGTAGACTACATAAATCCTTGTATGGATTGAAACAAGCACCTAGAACCTAGTATGAAAGTATTCACTCATATCTCATTAGCACAAAATTTGTTAGAAAAAGTGAAAATAACAATCAGTACTTAAAAGAAGATATTGATGGTAATATTATGATTGCTAAAATTTTTGTTGATGATATCATTCTTGGGGGAAATGAGTTTTTATGCAAATCCTTTTCTAATGAAATGAGTAAAGAATTTGAAATGTCTATGTTTGGGGAGATCAAATTCTTTCTTGGTCTACAAATTCTTCAACAAGATGCAGGCATATACATCACTCAGTCCAAATACATCAAGGAAGTGCTGAAGATATTGAACATGGAAGATTCCAAACTAGTTGGAACACCTATGGATATCAGATGTAAGCTGACAAAAGAAGACAAATCCAATGAGGTAAATTAGACCTTATATAGATCAATGATTGGAAAATTGATGTATGTATTTGTACCAGACTAGATATAGCACATGTAGTTGGACTAGTTACAAGATTCTCTGCTAATCCCAAAGAACCACATATGAATGTTGTAAAGAGAATTTTGAGATATCTAAAGAATATCAAGGACTATGGCTTATGGTATAAAAGATACGGAAATTTTGAGCTAAAATTCTATACATATGTTGATTGGGATGGAAAAATTGATTTATCGAAAGAGCACAACTGGAGGAGCATTCTTCATGGGTGAAAAACTTGTCACATAGATCAACAAGAAGCAAGGATGCATCTCTCAGTCTACTGCAGAAGCATAGTATGTAGTTGTTGCTGTGAATTGCTCCAATATTGCATGGATCAAACAATTGATGGAAGGTATGCATATGAAGATTCTTGAATCAGTAATTATCTACTATGATAACACCATTGCAATTAATATTTTTAAGAATCCAGTCATGCATGCTAAGACTAAGAATATTGCTATAAAGTATCACTATCTAAGAGAACAAGTGCAAGCAAAGGAGGTGACACTGGAATATGTTCAATCAAAGGAACAATTAGCTAACATATTCACCAAGCCATAGGTGACATGTAACTGATTAAATGTTTGAAGATGTTTATTTGATCACCAAAATGCAGAAGGATAATGCAAGACATTAAATTAGTTAATGGATTGTATTTTCAGTGATGTCAACTTGATATAATCTAATAAGTTATAATAGAAGTGTAAAAGAATTCAAAGAATCAAAGAGATAAAGATTATGCTTCCTATAATGCATAAAAGATAAGCATTCACATTGTGAGTACAAACACCGATGGTCAGTGGAACCCGACAGATAAAGATCACTGACAATCAACTCACAGTGATGCCCGAGCAATAAAACTGACGAGAAGAATCACAAGAAAACTCGACGACTAGAAACATAGTGTAAACTGATGGAGAAGCCTAAGGAGAACTAGAGTGTTGACCGACGCTATCAAAGAGTTAAACAAAAATTAACTTGAGTTCAAAAAAGACAAAATATCTAGCTGGCAGAGCTAAATATAGAGTTAACTGGTAGTTATTATTATTTTCATCGATAATATAAGCCAGAGATAAGTGATTGATTTAAAGCTGATTTGTCTAGTTGGAAAGAAGATCTCAACGAGATAAAACAAGAGTTTTTCTTTAAATCTAATTGGCGATAATTGTGGATCATGCCAAGATCAAGAAGATCAAGAACCTAACAATGAAGATATCATGTCTATTTTAGAGACAACTCAATTAATTACGAATGGGTGTGGGGAGAAAAAGAAAAGAGGATGCTAAAGAGAAACTGATGAAGAGCAACTTCATATTGTAACACCCCAAAATTGGCACCTAACAACCTAATCAATTTTGGTGCATTTTCTTATCTTCGAAGTCCTATTGTACTAGGAAAATTCTTTGCCTAATTGACTTTAATCGACTGAGTTTCAAATGCAGAAAACCCAAATTTTCATAAATCTGACATTAAAATTTAATTCCTAAATCTAAAATGATTATTAGCTAAAACCCCTATGATTAATTGATTTAATCCTAAAGTCCTAAAGTATTTTTAATTAAATCAAATACACCCTCTTTGGCTAATATACATAAAAGGA
>MU224951.1:10664957-10677558 GCA_018584345.1 Thuja plicata | reverse complement strand
TGCACTTTAAAATCCTCCGTATTAGAGAAGGTCAGGTTGTTGGCTCTCGTTCTGAGGGTAAATTGCAGCAATCACTCCTAATTAGGAGGCAACAGGTCGTCTCAATCACTTCGTAGAGTAAACAATTCAATGTTTGTCTTTGCGAATTCATGGATTGAATAAGGACTATGTTGGGTTTTTTGTTGAATTGAGAGGTCACATTTGACATTAAACACATATAGTGTTGATCAACAAGCTGAGGAAAGAGATAAAAAATTCTGCGGACATCGAGAAACAAAGTACAATATCACTAAGTAGAATCAAAGTGGAGAAAAGGTATAAACAGAATTATATTGATCAGAATAGTTTTGTGAGATTACAATAGATCTGAAAATCTGCAAATATAAGTTGTATATGTGAACAGATCATAGTGTTTCAGTTTAACCATTGAATTAGAAAGTCTCTTAAATGATTAGGATTTAAAGATCCTTTCTATATTGAGATACATCCAATGGAGTATCAAAAAATTTGATCATGAAGATAGCATGAGATGCCAGATACCTATTGACAAGCCAAGTGAGTGTTTAATCAAAGATGGTAGCATAGAGATGCCCGATATCAAGTGATAGAATAAAATTTTAAATCCTCTAACAAGGTCACACCTAATAGTGTGTTTGTAACCTTTAATAGGGTTGGTTCTTCACTAAGCTCACTTTAGAAGAGTGAAACTTTTGGGTTATCGGTCCCAAGTGGTTTTTCCCTTAACAAGGTTTCCACGTTAAAAATCCACGTATCAATGTGTTTTTGAGTCATTACTTTAGTGTTTTGCATTACATTGAGCTTAATTGGATTGATCGGTATACTCTAGATAATTTACCATCTTTCACTAAATTAATAGACTGCTATTTGGTAAATCTATAGTAGAAGGTTTTACAAAGCATTCCGAGCAGTAGTAAATTGATATAAGTATTTGGAGGCATTCATCGTATAGGATTGAAGATAACTAGAGGTATAATATTGTGGTGCTAAGTTTTAAGGGTTGATTATTGGAATATTTTTGAGGCCAGTGATAGACCCCCCCTCTCAGTTATTACTAACAATTGGTATCAAAGCTTGTTTTCTTAGAAAGGTAGTTTATATCTCAAGAAAAAGATCACAAGATGAACAAACGAGATGTGCCCAAGTTGAATAAAGACAACTTTGCATCATGAAAAAGAAGAATAAGACTCCACCCATCAGGTATTGGAAATTATATTGTTCAATACTTAGATACTGAATATGTGTTTCCTATAGGACCTCATACTCTTGAGAAATTAAGAGTCAAGCATGAACATAACTGCATGATGATAGAACTTGCATCATCACTCTCTGATGCTAAGTTTGAAGATGTCAAAACCTGAACCTCTGCAAAGAAAATGTGGGATAAGTTGAAGCTTGTACATGGAGGAGGTTCCAATGTACTCAGAGAAAAGGCAGAAATCCCAAGAGGGAGGTTTGATGACCTAAGGATGAAAGAAGGAGAAATGATTACTCAGTATAGCGGCAGAATCAAAGAGGTAGTAAATTCTATCTAAGGAGTTGGAGGTGTACTTGAAGAGGAGACAGTGGTAAGAAAAATATTAAGAACCTTATTGCCTGTTTATGCTATTAGAGTTTCTTCTATTCAAGAAATGAGAGCAGTTGCAAACAATATAGTTACTCTAGATAGTCTGATTGGTAGACTAATTTGATTTGAGATGAATAACTTTGACAATAGTGTCTTACCATCCATAGAATCTGCAATCAAATCTTCTCTAAAGATAAGTAACTCAAGTCAAAGACATGTTGTTAGAAATGATAGTGACAGTGATAATGAGGATAAAGGACTTGATGAGATTTAAGCACTAATGGCTAGAATAGTGTAGAGAGGCAAAGGCAAATACAAAGGTAAATTACCACTTGATGTTTCAATTGTAAATAGGTTGGACACTTTGCTGCAAGATGTCCAAAGTGACAAAAAGATGACAGAGGAAATGAAAGACCTTATGAGAAGAAGTTTGATAAAGGTGAAAATAGAGAATACCAGAGCAACCAACAATCTGATAAGAGAGATACCCGAGACTACAAGGACAAAGGGAAGAAAGCTTGTTACCTAGCTGAGAACAGAGTTGATGACATTGACACCAAATCAAAAGAAGACATAGAGATGGTATTTGTATCCATGAAGGATGATTCAAATGAAGATGAAGAAAGGTATGTAGAAACTGCAGTCATATCTAAAGTTAGTAAAAATGATGTCTAGATCATAGATAGTTGCCGCACCCACCATATGAATGGTGATAAAAAAAAAGTTTGAGACTTTTGAAAACTATAATGGTTTTTCAGTAAGGATGGGAAATGATACACCTTGTCCAGTTGAAGATAAAGGAACCATAATGTTAAATAACCTAATAAAATGTGAAAATTCTTACTGGGTTAAAGGACTAAATTACAATTTGTTAAGTGTTTTTTAGTTGACCAATTTAGGACATAGAGTAGCATTTGAAAATAAGAAGGCAAATATCTTCAATGAATCAGGAAGGTTGATTGGTACTAGTGAGCAGAAAAAAGGTAACCTTTTATATCTTGATGACACTAACACAACTTGTTTGATGGCTAGAAATGAAGACTTGTGGTTGTGCCACAAAAGATTGTGTCATGTGAACTTTGACAACATGATAAAGATAAGCAACAAAAGGAATGTCAGAGGCTTACCGATAATGACTAATCCCAAGCATATCATGTGCAAGAATTGTCAAAAAGGTAAGATGACAAAGTCTAGTTTCAAGAGAAAAACCCATAAATCTACTGCAATTCTAGAATTAGTCCATACAAATCTATGTGGACCGATGAGGAAAAAGAGCTACTATGGAGATAGGTATTTAATTCTCTTTGTTGATGATTTTGTTGGAAAGCTACAATATAAACAATTGTTGTTTTGTCATTGATGTCAAATCTTAACTGGTGAGATCATTGCTCTCTATTTGAGTACCATATCTATTGATTGTTGAAGAAGACTTGAAGGCAAGGACAACAAGAAGACTGAGTGAAATGGTTGAGTTATGGAAAACTACAAAGGTACTTGATCAGTTGGCACATTGGCAAGGTAATGTGTTGTTTATCTATAACACTATGATGAATATGTCAAATAGTATATATCGAGAAAATTTTATGTCGACTGAGAACCAGTGTATGTTGAGTATAATTTCTAATGTCGACCAAGTGCTAGTAAATTAGCGAAGAGAATATTGATGACCGAGTAGAAGAACACAGTGTTGGCCGAGCACCAATATTTTGGTAAATGTTGAGATTTGAGATCTCTGGCCGACATAATTGAATTTATTGGGATATGTAGAGCTAATTAAAGATAAGCATGAATGGTCCACATTATTTAAAGCATGGGTAACTATAATTAATGCATGAATTCAAGATTTGATTAGTGATTTATTTGGAGAAGTAAATTAAATGTAAATGATGGAAAGATCCGTTGGATCCAACCTAACCTAAGATATACGATCTTGATTGAGCGGAAATTTTTTATTTTACCTAGATGAATAGGTATAAGATAACCTTGAGGGGTTATTCAAGTGGTGGGAAGAATGTGCTAAGTGTATGCAAGAGGATTGCATGGTTAATTGACTAATTGACATGATCTAGCCGAGAAGGCTGAGCAGAGAAGTAGAGGATTGTGACAGTGATTTCTTGATGGACTTCCAAGAAGATCTGAAAGTTGAAATGATAATGGAGGCCAATCAGTGAATTAGTATTAGAGCTGAACTAGATCTGGATTTGCAAAGTAAGTTGTATGTATCAGATCACACTTGATGATTACTTTCTAACCATTGTATCAGTCAAGATCCTTTAAGCAGGTTGACCCAACAGTCATTGTATAAATCCTTTGAGAAAGGTGAAATTTAGGTGTAATGTTATAAGTCCTCTAACAAGGCCACTCCTGACGGGGTAATTAAATCCTTTAACCAGGTCACATTTAGCAATGTGTTTTGTAACCTTTAACAAGATTGGCTCCTAGCAGAGCTCACTTCAGAAGAGTGAAAATTTGGTAGCATGTTACTAGTGGTTTTTCCCAAATTGGGTTTCCACGTTAAATCTTGGTGTCAACTTGTGTGAATGTTTATGATGTGTTTTACTGATAAGTTTCTGCAAAGCTGATTACATTTGAACAATAAATTACATGTTTATGTTGTTACTACCGAGTAGATCTGAGTTTTTTAAAGTGCTATAAAGTTTCAATTGGTACATCTAGACCTGTGGATAACTAATTCACCTCCCCCCCTCTTTGTTATTCTAAATTCATTCTAACAGATTTCTCTAGAATGATGACATTCATGTTTTTAAAAGATAAATCAAAAGCATTTAAGATGTCTAAATGGTATAAAGCAATGGTTGAAAACAAAGTGAAAAGAAATTGAAATTCTTAAGGTCAGATAGAGGAGGGGAATTGACATCAGATGAATTCACTGACTATTGCAATGAGCATAGAATTAAAAGATAGGTTTTTGCACCAAGGACACCACAACAAAAGGGAATTGCTAAAAGGAGAAATAGATCAATTGTTGACTATGAAAGAACATTGATGATTGAGAAAAGAATCACTCAAACATTTTGGAGGAAAGTTATCAATACTACTATCTACACACTTAACGGAGTACAATTGAAGGACACAAAGAAGACACCCTATGAGCTTTGGTATGGTCATACACCCAATGTAAGTTATTTCAGAATCTTTGGTAGTCAATGTTATATATTGAAGGATGATAGAAATGGAATACTTGACTAAAAAAGTGAAGAAGGTATCTTTCTAGGGTATTCAACCAAAAGTAAGGCTTATAAATGTCTTAACAAGTCATCTAACAAAATCATTGAAAGCGCAAATGTGAAAATAGATTAATTTGTAGAAAAGAATGATAAGGAAAGCAAAAAGGAATCAGAGGAATACAAAAGGTTTGTTTATACAAAACCTGACACTCTACCTGACCAACAGTGTGTCACTCCTGAGCATTAGAACATTGCACCTGAGCATTAGGCTGTAATTACCGATGATTAGGATAATAATCAAGATGATGTTTCAAACAATGGAGATGAAAATGAAGGTGAAGAAGATAATTAGAATGATGAACATAGAGATGAACCGAAACTTTCCAAGTATATCAAAATAAATCATCCACAAAATCAAATCATAGGGGACAAGAAGGTTGGAACAAGAAAAAGAAGTAAGTCACTTAACACCAGATGTTTACTTTGTGATTTTGAGCCTAAATCTGTTTACAATGCACTTGAGAATGAAGAATGGGTCAGTGCTATAAATGAGGAAATAGAAAAAATTGAGAAGAACAATACATGGACACTAGTACCGATACCAGATGACAAGAATGTCATTGGTACCAAATGGATATTCATAAACAAGTTGAATGAGAATGGATAAGTCACTAGAAACAAAGCAAGATTAGTATGCAAGGGATATGCACAAGACGAAGGTATTGATTATGGTGAAACCTTTGCACCTGTTTCTATACTAGAAGGAGTTAGAATATTACTTGCTTATGTTGCATTTAAAGGATTCAAGGTATACCAAATGGATGTCAAATCTGCATTCCTAAATGGAATACTTGAAGAAGAGGTATACATTGAAAAACCGGAAGGTTTTGTTGATCCAGACAAGAAAAACATTGTATGTAGACTACACAAAGCCTTGTATGGATTGAAACAAGCACCGAGAGCCTGGTATGAAATAATTTAGTCATATCTCATTAGCATAAAATTTGTTAGAACAAGTGAAAATAGCAATCTATACTTAAAAGAAGATACCGATGGTAATATTCCGATTGCTGAAATTTTTGTTAATGATATCATTTTTGGGGGAAATAAATTGTTATGCAAATACTTTTCTGATGAAATGAGAAAGGAATTTGAAATGTCTATGTTTGGAGAGATCAAATTCTTTCTTGGTCTACATAATCTTCAACAAGATGCAGGCATTAACATCACTCAATCCAAATACATCAAGGAATTGCTGAAGATATTCAAGATGGAGGATTCCAAACCAGTTGGAACACCTATGGCTACTGGATGCATGCTGACAAAAGAAGACAAGAAAAATGAAGTAAATCAGACCTTATATAGATCAATGATTGGAAAACTAATTTATGTTGTTCACACCAGACCAGATATAGTACATGCAGTGGGGATAGTTGTAAGATTCTTTGCTAATCCCAAAGAATCACATATGACTACTATCAAAAGAATTCTGAGATATCTGAAGAACACTGAGGACTATGGCATATGGTACAAGAGAGAAGGAGAATTTGAGATACAAGTCTACACAGATGTTGATTGGGCTGGAAACATTGATGCTCGAAAGAGAACGAATGGAGGAGCATTCTTCATGGGTGACAGACTTGTCACATGGATAAGCAAGAAGCAAGGATGCATCTCTTAGTCTACTACAGAAGAAGAATATGTGGCTGCTGCTACAAATTGCTCTAATATTGCATGGATCAAACAATTACAGGAAGGTATGCATATGAAGCTCCTTGAACTAGTAATTATCTATTGTGATAATAATAGTGCAATAAACATTTCTAAGAATCTAGTCATGCATGCTAAGACTAAGCATATTGCTATCAAATATCACTATCTGAGAGAAAAAGTGAAAGAAAAAGAAGTGACACTAGAATATGTTCAATCAAAGGAACAGTTAGTTGACATATTCACCAAGCTATTATCGAAGGATACATTTGAGTACATAAGACAGAGACTAGGAGTTCAACCCTTGTCTATCAGTCACTAATCTGACTAAGAGGTTGCATCAGCCTATGCCACATCTGAAGATCAGTCATGTTGATGCAAACATTGAAATAAACAACAACAAATACATCTGTACATTACAAGATACATATCTGCACCAAAAATCAAACATTGTATTGCTGATGGATAGGGAATTCAAGGAATATATTATGCAAAGAGATGGAAGATGATATAGATGATAAAATAAGAAGTATTTTTGTTTGGCATTGTCATCAAAGGGATATAAATATCTCATTATCATACAAAAGGGAGAATTATCATCAGGGAGAAAATTACTTTATCATACAAAGGGAGAGATGATCTCCATATCACATAAAGGAGAGATATGATAAAATGAGAGATTATATCATTATCCATGAAGAGAAGTTCTAGAGAATTTGAAAGGAAGAATTAATCAATATTCTAAGGGAGAGAAATTGATTACATGTGAAATATCCATCTAAGAGAGAGAAGTAACAAAGGGAGAGAGTTCAAACAAAGAGAAAGATTGATGTCAAAGGAAAAAGAGATTATTAAGAGGAGGAACAGTCAAGGCAGAGCACATATCAAAACAAAGATATTAGATGATACATCTATCCAGAGAAGGGATTAAAGATTGAAGACAACCACTCTATAGGAAACAAATCTAAGCTATTTTTGAGCTTACTGAGGGCCAGACATTTGTAATAGTTACATTAGGAAATCTTGATGAAACTGTATATTTCATATTGTATTAGTGATAGTATGGTATTATAATGTAGTATGTTTCCATCAATGCCAAAGGGAGAGATTGATGACATGTAACTGATTAAATGTTTGAATATGTTTAGTTGATCACTGAAATGTAGAAGGATACTGCAAGACATTAAATTAGTTAATGGATTGTATTTTCATTGATGTCAACTTGATATAATCTAATTGGTTATAATCAAAGTGTCAAAGACTTCACAAAATTAGAGAGATAAAGATTATGCTTTTTGTAATGCATAAAAGACAAGAGTTCACATTGTGACTACAAACACCGATGGTCAGTGGAACCTGACAGATAAAGATCACCGATAGTCAAGTCATAGTGATGCCCAAGAAAGAAAACCGACGAGCAGAATCACAAGAAAACCCAACGGTCAGAAACATAGTGTAAACTGATGGAGAAGCCCAAGGAGAACTGGAGTGTTGACCTACACTATCAGAGAGTTAAACCAAAATTAGTTTGAATTCAAAAATGACAAAATATCTGTTAGCAGAGCTAAATATAGAGTTAACTAGTAGTTATCATTGTTTTCATCGACAAGATAAACCAGAAATAATTGATTGATTTAAAGTTGATTTGTCTAGTTGGCAAGAAGATCTCAGCAAGATAAAATATGAAGTTTTCTTTAAATCTAATTGGTGAGAATTGTGGATCACACCAAGATCAAGAAGATCAAGAACCTGACAATGGTGATATCATATCTATTTAAGAGAAAACTCAATTCATTATGAATGGGTGTGGGGAGAAAAAGAAAAGAGGATGCTAAAGAGAAACTGATGAAGAGCAACTTCATACAGTGCTGATCAACAAGCTGAGGAAAGAGCTAAAGAATTCTACAGACACTGATAAATAGAGCACAACATCACTGAGAATAATCAAAGTGGAGAAAAGGCATAAAAAAATTTATATTGATCAAAATAGTTTTGTGAGATTACAATAGATATGAAAATATGCAAATATAAGTTGTATATGTGAATAGATCACACTGTTTTAGTTTAACCATTGATTTAGAAAGTCTCTTAACCAAGAGGGATTTAATGATCCTTTCTATATTAAGATACATCCAATGGAGTATCAAAAATTTTGATCATGAAGATAGCATGAGATGCCAGATACCTATTGACAGGCCAAGTGAGTGTTTGATCAAGGATGGTAGCATAGAGATGTCTGATATAAAGTGATAGACTAAACTTTTAAATCCTCTAACAAGGTCACACCTAATAGTGTGTTTGTAACCTCTAATAGGGTTGGCTCTTCACCGAGCTCACTTCAAAAGAGTGAAAATTTTGGGTTACCAATTCCAAGTGGTTTTTCCCTTAATAGGGTTTCCATGATAAAAATCCATGTGTCAATGTGTTAATGAGTCATTAATTTAGTGTTTTTAATTAAACTTAACTTAATTGGATTGATCAGTATACTCTAGCTAATTTACTGTCTTTCGGTAAATTAACAAACTACTATTCGATAAATCTACAGTAGAAGGTTTTAAAAAGCATTCCAAGAAGTAGTAAATTGATATAAGTATTTGGAGGCATTCATCTTATAGGACTGAAGATAACTAGAGGTATAATATTGTGGTACTAAGTTTTAAGTGTTGATTATTGGAATATTTTTGAGGCCATTGATTCACCCCCCCTCTTAGTTATTACTAACATCCATTCCTGAAGGATACATTTGAGTACTTGAGATAGAGACTAGGGCTCCAACCCTTGTCTATCGGTAAGTAAGATGACTAGGAGGTTGCATCAGCCTATACCAAATCTAAAGATCATTCGTGTTGATGCAAAAACTAAGATAAACAACAACATATACACTGTACATAACAAGGTACAAGTAAGCATCAAACACCAGAGACATTGTATTACTGATTGAAAGGGAAATTCAAGAAATATATTATATAAAGGGATGGAACATGATATAGATTATTTTTGTTTGGCATTTTTGTCAAAGGGGGAGATTATCTCATTATCATCAGGGAGAAATTATTCCATTATCAAAAAGGGAGAGATATGATAAATGGAGAGATTATCTCATTGATCAAAAGAGATTATATCACTATCCATGAAGTGAATTTTCTGAGAATCAGAAGGAAGAGTTAATCAATATTCAAAGGGAGAGAAGTTCATTACATATGAAATATCCATCTAAGGGAGAGAAGTAACAAAGGGAGAGAGTTCAGACAAAGAGAAAGATTGTTGTCAAAGGAAAAAGAGATTATCAAGAAGAGGAATAGTCAAGGCAGAGTACATATCAGAATAGAGATATCAGATGATACATCTATCCAGTGAAGGGATTAAAGATTGAAGACAACCTTTCTGAATGAAACAAATCTAATCTATTTTTGAGCTTACCAAAAGCCAGACATTTGTAATAGTTACAATAGGAAAGCTTGATGAAACTGCTCTATTTCATATTATATTAGTAATAGTATAGTATGATAATGTAGTATGTTTCCATCAATGCCAAAGGGAGAGATTGATGATATGTAACTGATTGAATTTTTGAAGATGTTAAGTTGATCACCAAAATGCAGAAGGATAATGCAAGACATTAAATTAGTTAATGGATTGTATTGTCATTGATGTCAACTTGATATAATCTAATCGGTTATAATCAAAGTGTCAAAGACCTCAGAGAATCAAAGAGAAAAAGATTATGCTTTCAGTGATGCATAAAAGACAAGCATTCACAATGTGACTTCAAACACCGAGGGCTAGTAGAACCCGACGGACAGAGTTCACCGAAAGTCAAATTACAGTGATGCCCTACCAAGAACATCGATGAGCATTATCGACGAGTGGAATCACAAGCATAACCGATGACCATAAACATAGTGTAAACCAACGGAGAAGCCTGAGGAGAACTGAAGTGTTGACCAAAGCTATAAAAGAGTTAAAACACCAAAATTAACTTGAGTTCATAAATAACAAAATATCTAGCTGGAAGAGCTAAATATGGACTTAACTGGTAGTTATATTTATTTTCATCAACAAGATAAAGCCAGAGATAAGTAAAGGATTTAAAGTTGTTTTTTCCAGTTGGAAAGAAGATTTGTGCGAGATAAAACAAGAGTTTTGCTTTAAATCTAAATGACAAGAATTGTAGATCATGCCAAGATCAAGAAAATCAAGAACCTAGCAACGGTGATATCCTGTCTATAAAAGAGACAAATTAATTCACTATGAATTGGAGTGGGTGAATGAATGAAAAGAGGATGCTGAAGAGAAACTGATGAAGAGCAACTTCATACAGTCCTAATCAATCAAGCTGAGGAAAGAGCTAAATTTTTATGCAGACACCGAGCAACAGAGAACAACATCACTGAGTAGAACTAAAGTGGAGAAAAGGTATTAACAGAGATGTATTGATCATTTTAGTTTTTGAGATTACAATATATTTGAAAATATGAAAGTATAAGTTGTATATGTGAATAGATCATATTGTTTCAGTTTAACCATTGATTTAGAAAGTCTCTTAATCGAGCAGGATTTAAAGATCCTTTCTATATTGAGATACATCAATAGGAGTATCAAAAATTTTGGTCATGAAGATAACATGAGATTCCAGATACCTATTGACAAGCCAAGTGAGTTTTTGATCAAGGAAGGTAGCATAGAGATGCCCAATATCAAGTGATAGACTAAACTTTTAAATCCTCTAACAAGGTCACACCTAACAGTGTGTTTGTAACCTTTAACAGGGTTGTCTCTTCACCTAGCTCACTTTAGAAGAGTGAAAATTTTGGGTTACCAGTCCCAAGTGGTTTTTCCCTTAAGAGGGTTTCCATGTTAAAAATCCATGTGTCAATGTGTTTATGAGTCAGTACTTTAGTGTTTTGCATTACACATATCTTAACTGGATTGATCGGTATACTCTAGATAAATTACTGTCTTTCGGTAAAATAACAGACTGCTATTCGGTAAACATACAATAGAAAGTTTAACAAAGCATTCCGAGCAGTAGTAATTTGATAATTGTTTTTGGAGGCATTCATCTTATAGGACTGAAGATAACTAGAAGCTTAATATTGTGGTACTAAGTTTTTGGGTTGATTATTAGAATATTTTTGAGACCACTGATTCACCCCCCCTCTCAATTATTACTAACAATTTCATAACTATTCATTATTTATAATTCCATATACTAATATGTCATTTCACAATTACTTACTTTGAACCTTTCATCAAGAGATAATATATTCTTTCCTAGGTACATCAATACATAATTATATGTAAGTTCACTTTTTTTGTAGATAGACAAAATAAGAGAAAAGTAGAAATATGAGAAAGTAATAGAAATGAATTTATTTTAACACTAATAACATGTTAACACAAAATAATATTTCCCCCTTTCTTTTCATCGGTAAAAGCACAATAATCTGTCACCCTTTTACTAAGGAAAAGGATGACAAAATCAAAGTTGTTCAACTTCAATAGTATAAAAGTGACATTTATGTTTGGAATTTGAAGATGATGTAAACTAATAAAATGTTTTAAAATGGATGACTTTTATGATTAATATTTTTAATATTTTTTTTGAATAAGTTTTGATTTTTTTTTTAATGTTTAAAAATGATTTTTCAGTTGCAAAAATATGCTGAAAATTAGGGTTCTAGTTCCCGCCAAAACATTATATGTAAATAAACATTTTTTCCCCTAATTTCAAAATATGTTATAGATGACATATATAGCTAGTGCATGAAGAAATAAAAATTGGTTTGTAACCTATATTTTCTCTTTTATAACAATTCAAATATCAACTCACCTGAAATCGACAGTTTTCATCTCCCGCCATATTTTTCATAACAAATATATCCCAATCAAAAAAAGAAATATATATTCTTGAAGAAGAATCTCTCTTCTAGTGCACCATATGTTTTTCAAATTTATTTAATATGTTTTACTATTTTTTTTCTTTCTCCCAATCAACATCTCCTTGACTGTTAAAATACCTACTTGCAATATTGTTTAATTATAATAGACTATGTATAATTAAAACACTATAAAATCTATAAGAGATATTCTTGACTCTGATCTCTACAAAAGGGTA
>MU224951.1:10647300-10660918 GCA_018584345.1 Thuja plicata | reverse complement strand
TTGTAGAACATACACAGTGTCAGTCTTCATTCTTCAAAACACAGTTCCTATTGTGCTTGTTTCTTTGATCAGTTTCTGAAAATGCAAAAAAAAACATCCAAATTGTCAAAACAAGCCAAACGTGTTAAAGTCTAGGGTTGCCAATGTCAAATTTCTTGCAAATCAGAAGCATTGTTCCAAAAATATCAAAATGGTTAAGCAGTAATACCCATCTCTTAGTCTTTTTGAGACTGTTTCCTATTTACCGCAATTGCCCGCATTGTGCCACAATTAAAGGATTTTTTCTGCAATTAACTTGTTTATTACCGCAATCATATTGTTTATTACCGCAATCAGTGATAAACTACCACAATCGACCATTTACTTTGCCACAATCGGTGGAGTTGTACCGCAATTGACCAGAGATACATTACACCTATTTTTCAACCTAAAAAAACCTTGAGATAACTCTTCATTTGGTGTCCAAAACTAGTGTCTATACCAGGAAAACATGAAGAACATTGTGTGAATCTCTAAACATTAAAGATCATCCCTTCTCTGTAAAGCATGATTATTGTCAAAAACATTGTTAGTTCGAAAGCTCAGACTTGAAATACCTTGATCTCATCATATCAAATATCATCATCCTTATCAAAGTGACTTTGTCGAAGGCAAAGGTCAAAAAATCTTATCTTTTTACATCATCACCACTTTGAGATCAAGCTATATCAAAATCTATCCCTAGAATTACCCTTTTCCTAAACATAACTCGAACTTCCTTAGAAAGGATATTCTTCTTTGTTTTCTTTATATCACTTGTTTTAGTAACAAAACCTAGACCACACTATTGTTAATCTCTAAGTTATGTTGATGATTAGTGACCAACACTTAGTCATTTCATTAGGCAGTTTCAGTTGGCTATCACTGTGGCTGAGCTAAAACTATGCAAGGCCAAGAAACATTATCAAGCAGTTTTTAGTATGCCTAGTCACATTGCCGAGCTGAGTTACATTGCCGAGATGAGTAAAGACAGAGATGTTAAATGCTGAGTGATAGACAGTCAAAGTGCCAAGTAGAATAGTTTTTGTATACTTGTCAGGAATGATACAAACTTCAAGGATAAGTGATTCGGCCAACTTGTATAAGCTTTTTGGGCTTACTAATGTACAATTTAATATTCTTATATGAAGTTAGTTATGCATTTAATTGTTTTATCCAATGCATGACTCATTGTAAGCATTAATTGTTTTACCATCAAGGCATGGATATCAGATCTTGATCATTTATCTAGATCTCACTGTCAAATCTCTATAGATATATTAGATTGCTTCGTAACCCTATTTTGTATGTATGTGTAAGTGACTGCATTTTGATGTGAAATGCACAGAGGGTTATTTTTTTCAGAAGCAGAGATCAAGTAGAACATAACACAGTGAACTTCAGAGTAAAGGTATATCAGATTAATCAGAAGAGATACTAAATAGAGGAGATCCGTCATCAACATCAGAGTGCATATCGAAGGATCAATACTTGAGACTTTCTAATCATTGTATCAGATGAAAATCTCTTAACAAAGTGGTTTTAGCATGCCTTTATTTATCTCTTAACAGAGTGCTTACTTCATTGTAAATTTAAATCCTTTAACAAGGTAGATTGTAATGATCTGAAGCTTTTAACAGAGTAGACCTTTAATAGGGTAGATTACATTTTGTAATCAAACATTGTAACCTTAATAGGTACACTTTATTACTACAGTAGTGGAGACTTTTGTGGGTTTCATCCCCACCCCAATTTTACCTATTTGGGTTTCTGGGTTACCAAATTATTGTGTAATATGTTATTTGTTTCATGGTGTGGATTCTATCTGAGATTACATTAGATTCATTTATGTATGAATGTGGATCAACTTGTTTTAAGTGTTTAATTTTGAAGATTTGATTCACCCCCCCCCTCTTAGTATCTTGCTTTCCCATTATTGTATTTCCAAAAACTATGTCTCAAACACCTCATGGAGGGCTTTACACAATGTCTAAGGCTAGAACACAACCTGATGAGTCATATATCAACCGATTCCCCACTTGGGAAATAGAGAAAGAGAACGATCCTTTCATAAATACCAGTTCTACTGTGTCCCTTGAACAAAAATGTAGGGCAGCTCTTTTCCAAAATGTCACAGAAGAGGAACTAGAGGATATAGAGAAAGATGCTTATTCCACACAAGTAGTTTATGTTGTTGTAGAGAGGAATCCCAAATGCTTCTTAGCCATGGTGATAAATAAGGGAGTCAAACTCCCCGCTGAATTTAGTATATCAACTATATGGCCTGAAAACCCTCTCACGGGTCAAAATACTACTCAACCTCCTCAGATACTGCCTGTTGTCTCTCAAATCTTCCCACCATTGGTATTACCCACATTGACACAGACAATACCTAGTCAAACCAATGACACAAACTAGGCTAGCACATCTTCCACTCAAAACATGATAGGCTCACAACTGAGTGCACCTGTGGTTACTAGTATGCTCCCACCTTCGGTCACATGGCCAGGGCAATCAATCTCTCAAGCTACACCAAACATCAACTATTATGAAACTATATCACTGCTGTAGTCAACTCATACTAGTCTTGGGATCAACACCTGATGCCCACAGGGATCCATCTCTACAGGTACAACTTACAGTCAATGCCCACCTAAGGCTACACCTTTTCCCATTTTGACATCAATCCAACCTCTGCAACAACAACCCCAAGTTCAATTGCCTCAAATCCAACCTCCGCAATAGCAACCCCAGCTTTAGTTGCCTCAAATCCAACCTCCACAATAGCAACCCCAGCTTTAGTTTCTTCAATTCCAACCTCAGCAACAACAACCCTAGCTTCAGTTGCCTCAATCCCAACCTCAGAAACAACAACCCCAACTTCAAACCCAACCTCAGCAACAAAAATATCAAGCCCAATAGTATCAACCCCAATTTCAAACACAACAACAAATGCATTGAAACCCACCATGGGCTACTCATGTGCCCCCATTTTCAAATCACTCGGTGGAAAATCAATATCAAGTCCCCAGGATGAAATCCTATGTCCCTACTCAAGGGACATAGAGACATAGCCTCATACCCACTACCGCACAGAGGAACGTCCTCACACATCAACCTCAATATCAAATGGACATGTTAATGCAACAAGTGCAAACCCTTTAAACCCAAATGATGGATATGCAAAATCAGGGGCAAAATAAATCCTACACCGCAGAGGATTTATACCCATACCCATTTGACCTTTCTCTCCACATGTCCCCATTCTGAAATCACTTCTCGATACCCAAATTCAACAAATATAGTGGAAATACCAACCCTATTGAACATATCCAAGAGTTTTTTACTAGTTGCATCAAAGTCACCCATGATGAAACATATTTAATGTGACTATTCCCACAAAGCTTGGCTAGACCAGCAATGGAATGGTTCTCACATTTACCTCATGGCATTCAGTATTTGGGTGAATTGGCTGAAAAGTTCATAGCTCACTTCCATCATAACAGCGAGTGCAAGGTTAGCATCAAGGACCTTTGCAATATCAAATAGAAAGATGGAGAGTATTTTGTGAATTTCCTACAGAGATGGAGGAATATGGAAAACCTCATAACATATGATGTGCCCGAACAAGACTAAATAGTCATGTTTGTTGACAATCTAATTCCAGACATGTCATTCACAATAGAGTTATAGTTAGCTCTAAACTTCACACAAATCATCTAATGATGAGTTTGTTGTGAGTAGAACTTAGTCAAATGAGGAATCCTTGTAGATCCAACACAAACAAATACAAAAAAAAATGCAACAGACAAAGCTAAGTGGTGGAACAAAAAAAAATGTCACTAGCGATGGTGTCATTGATGTGAAGAAAGTCAAATATGCACAACCCAAGGTGTCACTGCAAGGCACACCTATGGCCAACCAAAAACCCACAGGGCCCACTCAACAAGCATACACCCAAAACCAACCTCCCCTTGTACAAGCAGCCGCTGTGTCAAATAGTCAACAATAGAATCAACGCAGAACACGGTTTCAATTCCAACAATGAGATTTCACACCATTAGGAGAGACGATAGAATCAGCTTTACGCAAGTTAATACAATCAAAACTATCACTCTCCCTGAAATCAAGGACTTTGAACAGGATGTGAACAAACCAAGGTGGTATAATGACAAGGATTTTTTTGAGTTTCATCGGGTGAAAGGGTACAAAACATCTAACTATTACCAATTGAAACATGCTATCCAAGATCTGATTGACATAGGGGTCATCAATGTGACAAATACCCAAACCAAAGGCACAACTGATCACACTATCTTCAATGATACCTTTCATGATCACAACAAGGGAAAAGCCTCTAGGTCTAGTGGACAAGCAAAACAAGTTAACTATACGTATGCCAACAGTAATTGCATCAATCCTTCAGATAGCCATGTGGCTACAATCACTATCAAAGAGAAAGGTAAAAAATGTGCTGTAATAATGCATCATGCCAGAGTCATCTTGCAAGGAGTACCATCCTCATCTACTATATCTAAAAATACTAAAGCAAACTCAGATCTACAGCCAAGCATAGTGGATCAACTAAAGCGCACACCTACCTAGATCTCCATGTTTGACCTATTGAGCATATCTCTGTAGCATAAATTGGCACTCAACCAAACCCTTTAGAATGCAGCTGTCCTAAGGGACATAACACCCGAGAGCTTCCAAATGATGGTCAACCATATAGCTACTAACAAACATGCCACATTCATAGACCGTGATGTGTCGCCACACAAACCCCTACATAATGATCCTTTGCACTTACTTGTCCAGGTCTACAAAAGTGCTATCTGTAGGGTCCTTGTTGATGGTGGAGCTGGGTTAAACATTTGTACTCTAAATTTAATCAAGCAACTGGGCTATTCAGAATCAAGCATTGATGTCACAAGGAGGATAAATATCAGAGCTTATGATGAAGAGGAAAGGTCCTCTAAAGGTATTATCATTCTACATGTCCGTATCGATCCAGTGGTCAAAAACACTCCCTTCCAGATCCTAGACCTTACAACATACTACTAGGGAGACCCTTGATACATGAAATGCAAGCTGTACCTTCAACATACCATCAATGCATCAAGTTCCCACACCAGGGAGAGGAAATAATCATAGAGGGAGATCCCAATCCTTTCCAATACTGTAATGCGGTCTAAATCAACACTGATAACCAGGTACCATCAAACCAAGATGAAAGCATACCATCCTCTTATGATTTGAATCCCAAGGATGCCACACATACAATAGGAAAGATAGTCATTAACTAGGACACAAGTATTCCCTCCTCTTCAGATTCAAATCTTAAATATATCACATGGAAAGAAGGCAAGATATCCATTACTGACAAGGGTTGTGGTGAATATAGATATGAAGAGGCTTTTACCATCATGCACATGCCTCAGAGCCCGAGAACTTATGGCATGCCACAACCTGTTATTATAATAGAAACTCTGCAACCTATTTTATTCAGATGTCCACCCACAACCTTGTCAGATGGGGAGAC
Source organism: Thuja plicata (assembly GCA_018584345.1). Taxonomy (NCBI): domain Eukaryota; kingdom Viridiplantae; phylum Streptophyta; class Pinopsida; order Cupressales; family Cupressaceae; genus Thuja; species Thuja plicata. The sequence continues at coordinate 10,655,358 of MU224951.1, read as the reverse complement.
ATAGCAGAAGAAAATTCATTTGAAAAAGACATCAGTACCTGGTTATACCAAGACTCACCAGAGACAATACGACCACCCCTACCCCTATCAAACTATGGTAATGGTTACACAATGTTACAAAGATTTGGGTACGATGGTACAACTAGTCTGGGGGCAAGGCAACAAGGCTTAATGGAATTGTCTCTCCCACCAACCCAGAGAAACAAAAGAGGGCTGGGCTATGGGAAACTAGGAACACGTCTGGTGATCCAAGACATCCAAGTTGATCAAGAACAAATAGCAGAGATGCACAGGGGGAACAACACAGAACATGTCTTGATAAGAAACATATTAGCATAGTTGATTCCCGCAAAAGAGGGAACCACACAAACCCAAATAAACCTCCACATATAAATCGATGATAATGAAGGAAGTGAGACATCTGACGAGTGGTCTATTGAGACTAACTCCGATCAGTATGAGTGGAGATCCTTTCATGACTCTGAACTATCGATCCCAGATTATTCCCCTCAGTCAGACACTATCATAAACCTAGAAGACTTATTTGACCAACTGACCATTACCGAAAAACCCTGCATAGATAAGCATGTCATTTATCAAACCTCAAGTGGTGTGTCCACATCACAGTCCATTTTTGTGGGAACCATATCTGTAGTCCCTTTCAATCAACTAGAGTCAAAAAACCATGAAAGTATCTATCTTGTACACCCAGAGCTAATAGAGTGGGATCAACAAGGACCCCCTAATTTGGATATCTTTGAGAATGATGAGGCTATTGCTGATTTCATGGGACTTAGGGAAGGCATTCCATCAGGAGACCACAAGGCAGGCTTCTCCATTGACCTTGACAGAGTGGCATATTTTGGGGAGGCAACTCCTGTTTCCAGTCCACAAAAGAAAAAAGAACAAAAGAATGATAAAAAGCTAAAACAAGATGTATCTTCTAGCAAAAACCTCACTGAGGTGCTAGAAGATGGAAAGAAGGAACTCCTCCCCTTGACAGAGGAGAAATTGGCATTACTAGAAGAAGAAACAGAGGAAGTCAATTTGGGAGATGACAAGAACCCAAAGAACATATACTTGGAAAAATCACTAACCCCTGAGGAGAGAGAATAGTTTATTAGCTTCTTTAAAGAAAGTATGATCAATTTCACATGGTCCTACTCAGATATGCCAGGGTTAGATCCAGAGCTAGTACTACACCATCTCCTCTTGCTACCCAATGCCAAACCTTTCAAATAGAAGCTGAGAAAGATGCATCCCCATGTTGCATTTCTAGTCAAAGAAGAATTGAAGAAGATCCTAGATTCTAAGTTCATAAGACCTATACCATATGCAGACTGGATATCTAACTTGGTGCTAGTTACAAAGCACAGCGGTCAGATACAGATTTGCATAGACTTCATATATCTCAACATAGTTTGTCCCAAAGATGACTTTCCCTTACCCAAAATTGATATGATAGTAGATCTAACCGTTGGACATCAAATGCTATTACTCATGGATGGATTTTTAGGCTATAATCAGATAAGGATCGCACCCAAGGATCAACATAAAGCATATTTCACATGTCCTTGGGGCACTTACTGTTGGAACGTCATGCCATTTGGTCTCAAAAATGTGGGTGAAACATATCAAAGGGCTATGAAAACAATATTTCATGATATCATCCACAAAACAATGGAAGACTATGTGAACGACATACTAGCCAAGTCAATGCTTCGCAAAGATCATCTACAAGTATTGGGACCAATCTTTGACATAATACAGCAATAGAAAGTTTGTTTAAACCCAAAGAAATGTGCATTTGGTGTCACAATAGGAAATCTACTGGGGTTCATAGTGTCACATAGAGGCATCGAAGTAGACCCATAAAAAGTCAAAGCAATATTGGACATGCCTCCACCATCTAACCTGAGACAACTAAGAGGGTTACAAGGAAGGCTCCAATCAATCAGGTGCTTCATAGCTCAGCTAGTAGACAAGTGCCACCCATTCCAACATCTATTGCACAAAGACATCAAATTCATATGGACAAAGCAATGCAAACAAGCAGATAAGGCCGAGATAGGGCCTGATAGTTCTATGTTTTCATATGTTTTATGACTACTTTTGAAAGACTTTATATGTTTTCATGATACTTTCTAAGACTGTTTAAATATCTTAGAACTATTATATCTATGGGTGTATGCAGATATATGTGAAATGTTTTTGAAAATTTTTATAATATGCTATCTATGTGTTGTATGGATATATGGAATTAAATCTGATACCTTTCTCTCTTACCTAAAGTCAAGTGGGTTTCCTGTACCCATATGATGAAGAGTGAGGTAGTAAATAAACTTGTTATGAATTCTTTGTCTTGGATATGTGCACATACTAACCCTTTTATAGAGGCAATGGATCCATGAATAAGGAAGGAGTCAACATATGAGGAACAAAGTAATGCTTTGAAAGGACCAACCATTGTGGAGCTCATAGTGGTTCTACTACCGCGGGTGAGAAAGAGTCCTGTTGCGGTTAAATCACAACTGAAGCGGTCACGATGGAGTAAATCTAGCAACAACATGTTCCTAGATTCATGAATGTATAAATGCAGTTTGTTCCTTTGGTTTAAGTTGTTGGTCGTGTTCTTGATGACTTCTGTATCCCTAGTGTTGGGGAAGTCCTAGTCAATAGGAGTTTGTTTCAAGTTATTGGTAAATAAAGCTGGAATTTTTATTCCTAGTAGTCAATCGATAGATAGAGAATTGTTATTACAGTACTCTATTGTAATTCAGAAAGAGATATACAGTCTTATTTTTTGTATCCTGTGTAATCCATGTTTTATGAATAAATTATGAGAGCTTTAACTTCTAGTATCTGAGATCTTGTTTATTCACACTTCCATGGGGGCCCACACGGGAGGTGAATCTAATTCGTAGTTATTTTAGTAAGTAGGTTGCAAGTTATTTGAAGCAAGTAAGACTCTTTTGCTCCTGCAGCCACTAGTAATAGTACCAGTGGTTGTTCCTGCAACAAAGGATTTAACTTACTATTTCAGCAAGTCATTTCATCTTTAGACTACACTGTTGGTATTTCATTTCCTAGTTCAGTTCCTTTCAACTATTTTCTATCTACTATAATGATGGCTTTCGGAACAGATTAGAGCATATACTTTGCTGTCACCATTTCAAGTTTACGCCCCTGGTCAACAATTTAATGAGTTCAATGTGATGTTTCTAGTAGAAAGGATGCATAATCCTTAACTATAAGAGGTATTATATAGAGCAGTCACAAGCTTTCCAAACATTCAAGGACTACCTCCTCAAGTCTCCTATATTGGTGCCACCAGTCCAAGGTAGACCATTACTTTTGTATATCTTAGCAATGAAGTTAGCATTAGGTGTACTCTTGGCACAACATGATGATGCAGGTAAAGAAAGGGCCATCTACTATCTAAGAAGAACATTGGTAGGATATGAGCTCAACTATACACCAATTGAAAAGTCATGCCTTGTAGTTGTCTTCTCTTCCCAGAAGTTGAGACATTATATGTTGAGTCACCAAACAAAATTGATCACACATATTGATCCTTTAAAGTACCTCCTAAGCAAACCAGTGCTCACCAGATGAATTGCAAAATGGGTAATGATCTTAAGTGAGTTTGATATTGAGTACGTAGATAGAAAGGCCATCAAAGGGCAAGTGATCATAGATCAACTAGAAGAGGCACCCATTCAGGACCATCAACCTATTATTTTTGACTTTCCTAATGAATCTATTATGACACTACAACCAGCGATCAAGTTATTTCAACTATATTTTGATGAGTAGTGCACGAACCATGGTGCAGGGGAAAGGATAGTGCTTATCACTCCAGATCATGATACAATTCCAAAGTCTTTTAGACTCAACTTCCCATGCACTAACAACATAGAAGAATATGAAGCACTGGTCATCGGTCTAAAGATAGCAATTCAATGGAGAATCAAGAACCTAAAGGTCTTTGGAGACTCACAGTTGATCATTAGTAAAGTAAACAATGATTATACAACCAAAGATGAGAATCTCATACCATATAGAGCACAGATGGAAACACTACGCACCAAGTTCCATTACATCTTCTTCGAGCAAGTCCCATGAGCATAGAATAAAGTTGTAGATGTGATGGCTACCATAGCATCACTGATTGATATGCCAAGCAATGAAAAAAGATTCAAGTTTCTAGTAGAGAAACTCTTGGTGCCATCACACCAAGCATCTATCACAGAATCAACATGCATCCTTGTTGGTCCTAAATCACCATGGTACCAAGATGTCTATGACTATCTCCAAAACAAGTGTCTTACCTCCCAACATGTCTAGGAACTAGATAAAGTCCCTCATTCACCAAGCCTCTAGGTATACCATCCTCTCAACTACTTTATATAGAAGAAGCCTAGACAAAACACTACTACGATGGCTCACTTCCACGGAATCCCAGAAAGCTTTGTATGAGGTACATGAAGGAATTTGTGAAGCCCATAGAGGTGGCAACAACTTAGCTAAGAAGATCATCTACGTGGGATACTATAGGCCCAATATAGAGAAGGATGCACACAAACATGTTCAAAGGTGTAGATAGTGTCAGATTCATGGAGACCTCATCCATGCACCAGCCCAGGAACTAAATCCTATCACATCACCATTGCCTTTTTCCACATGGGGATTTGACCTAGTGGGAAAAATTACACCTTCTTTAGAAAATGGACACAAATACATCATAGTAGCAACTGATTACTTCACCAAGTGGGTGGAGGAAATTCCCCTCACTTACATCACTAGAAAGTAAATAGCAATGTTCATACTTAACCACATTATCTGTCAATACGGGATCCCTCAAACTATCCTAACAGATCACGGTACACATTTCTAGAAAAAATATGTTGAAGAGCTATGCGAACAGTTCCATATCAAACAAGGGTTCTCTTCCTTTTATTATCCTCAAGGGAATGGCCAAGCCAAAGCTAAAAACAAAACAATCTTGAAAATCTTGAAGAAAATAATGAACGAATCAAGGTGAGATTAGCATTTACAGCTTAGTCCCGCATTATGGGCATATAGAACTAGTGTGAGAACACCTACAAGAGCCACTCCTTTCTCCCTATTCTATGGATCAGAGGTCGTATTTCCCCTCAAAGTGGAAATCCCATCCCTAAGGATATCTTTGAAGAACCTGATTACAGATGAGGACTATAGAGTAGCAAGGCTCAGTGAATTGGAGTTACTAGGTGAAAGAAGACAACATGCTTTCAACCACTTACAAGGATATCAGTATTTCCTTAGAAGAAATTATCACAAGAAGGTGAAGCCACAAACATTTGAGGTAGGAGACCTTGTCCTCATGGAAAATCAAAAGAACCAAGCAAAGTGAGTCAAACCCAGAAAGTTTGAGCCTAACTGGTTAGGCCCATTTGTCATTATCAGCTCTACTCAGAGTGGGGCATTCATACTAGCAACACCAAAAGGAGATCAGCTCCCCGAATACATCAATAGCATGAACCTAAAGAGGTTCTACCCTTGAGGTCTCTATGGTTAAGGCACCTATCTACATATCCAGAAAATACCAAAAAAATCATAAAATAGAAAATGTTACCTTGGTGGAAACCTAGCAATCAGGCACCTTGATGACGACAAAAACAAAAAAAAAATAATAAAAGAAAAAAAAGTAAAGAGAAACAAAATCTCTCTCATTGAAAACCTGGCAAACAGATGCTATTGAGTAGGTACCTTGGTGAAAACCTGGCAAACAAGCACCAAGTGTTAAAATCTATCTTCACCATCAATGAAATCCAAAAGCTTGAGCAAATTTCAAATGCAAGAATGACTAACCAAGCTATATCCAGAAGCACATTCCCCTTTGAGCACCAACACTTATCCATGGTTAGTACTGGTCCACCAGACTAGGGGCCAATTCTAAATGTCTTGAAAAAGTCCAAAAAAATTGGAAAACTCATCAAAAAATCAAAAAAGATCAATTATTTTTTGAGAAAATCAATCTTCATAAAAAATATTCAAAAATTTGCAAAATCCCAAGAAATAAAACCAACTTGATTATCAAGAGAGAAAAGGGAGATCACGCGCAGTCAATCAATGTCACAATCATGAGCTTTGTGAATCAACATTGGGCTCATCTGACATAACTTTATCAATCTATCAAATCAATTAGCAAGCAACTGGTGAACAAGCCAATCTATCAAACATCACAATCATGAGCTTTGCAAACTAGCATTGGACCCATCTGACATAGCTTGATTAGGTGCCAACACGATCAAATCAATCAATCAAATCATATCAATTGTCTTACAGAGTGATGGATACGCTCAAACCAAACAAGTCAGTCTTATATGAGTAATCTATTACTGAAACCAGACACGCTCATGCAATCAATCCAATCAAGCCTATCCAAAGAGTCAACCCAATCAAGAGATTCCAACTGCATTAGGGAACCATCCAAAAATGTTGACTAGGTCAGTCAAGTCGGTCATATGTCAATCTATATTTTGCGGTTATGTTCTTACGCTACTCTAGGATCCACCATGTGAGGAGAGTAGCTATGATAGATCATGACTTATTTTTCTTTGATTGTTGTCTGTTGAATGTTCACTTCGATTTCAGGGCCATGATGATTTAGGATAAATGCAGTAGGTTCTATCACTTATCTGGAAGCCGCGTAGTTCCACGATCTGAGCTTAACCTTGGGAAAGAATTGACATCCCTTCTCTTTTATTTTTCTTTTTTGGTTTTATAGAATCAAGAGCTCACTACGCTATTCAGATGGACTCTGAGTGTTTTGGAGTTCTATCTTGATTTCTATGGTCTTTCCCTTTTTATGTTACAAACAAGAGCTCACGATGCTATCTAGATGGACTCTAGGGGTGTAGGAGTTTTATCTTGTTTGCTTGGCTTTCCCTTTCGTAAATCAAGAGCTCACAGTGTTATCCAAATGGACTCTGGGTGCATAGGAGTTCTATCTTGGTTTCTTTGTTTTAGATTAATTCAGAGGACAAGCGATACCCAGATAGTCAATATCTGGGTGCTTTTGGCTCTCTTTCTTTTCAAATAGGGAACATAGTTGAACCTAGATGGTCAATATCTGGGTGCTTTTGGCTCTCTTTCTTTTCAAACAGGGAACATAGTTGAACCCAGATGGTCAATATTTGGGTGCTTTTGGCTCTCTTTATTTTCAAACAAGGAACATAGTTGAACCCAGATGGTGAATATTTGGGTGCACTAGGTTCTCTTTCTATTCAATCTCTCTACTCCTTCCACTAGGTTCTCTTTCTATTAAATCTCTCTACTCCTTCTGCTATCAAGAGGTCATGGCGGTATCCAGGTGTTATGTGATCTAGATCATTCGACGCTCTTTAGAATTTTAGAAAAATAAAAAAAAAGATGCAATGATGACAAATATCTGAAACAGGGGCAGCGACATAGGACACTCATCCTTTCTATCGAATCATATCTATCAAAAAAGAAAAATTTTCCTTTCTATCATTCCTTACCTATCAATCAATCCCAGAGATCACATTCCAAACTAACTTCCTTCTAACTAACACATACATTACTCAAAATTTTTGTGCATGGTAGATTGCATTCATTTATTGCATAATAAAAATCCAAAACATGTGCATAGTAGATCATATAATCAATGCATCCATCATCAATAAAATCATAACTAACAGAGGAATGCATTCATCATCATCATATAGTGATTCACTTTTTCAACAAATTAATGCTCATCTGACGCATTTTCTATGCTTAATTTGTTGAGGGGGCATATAGTCCACTTGCTATCACTGGGGCAAGCTGGGGCAGGATCAAATCTGAAAATTCTTTGACACATTGCGACAAGTCACATCGCATCAAAGAGGGGCAAATGTAGACACCTGAAAATGGACAGGCTTGCAACTTTACATTAAAAATACTAATTTTCATCTATTAATTAATGATTTTTTAATCATTAATTAATCATCTATTTTCCTCTAAATTCATTCCCCAAATCATCTAATCAAATTTCCAAAATTAATTAAATAA
>MU224951.1:10623028-10634540 GCA_018584345.1 Thuja plicata | reverse complement strand
GCGGCCTTCTATGATTGGTTGACTCAAGAGCAGTCAAATATTCAACAGTTGAATGATGCTTCAGGTTCTATGAGTCATGCCTTGGTTGCTCACCCATCCCCACAGAAACCAGAGTAGAAATATGTATCATCATCCACATAATCTTGGAAGGAGTCTCCTTCCCAGCATTCCTCTATCCCACCTCCTTCACCTAAGGGGAAATCAAAGACAGACAAACCCAAGTGTACTTATTGCAATAAGTTCAATCATGATGAGTCTCAGTGCTTTTAGAAGAAGGTAGATGGATATGCCCAATAGATTTCTGATTTGAAAGCTCTTCTTCATAAGAGAAACATTGATATTCCTTCTTCCTCTTCTTGCTAGTCTTCTTCATCATCATCTCAGGAAGATGGGTCTGACAACGGAAAGGGTCATGCCTTATATGCATCTGCTATAGCTCCCTCTTCTAGGTGGTTGCTAGATTCCGGTGCTTCACATAATATGGCATCTTCTCAGAGTTCCTTCTCATCTTTTGTGGCCTCTCCTACCCCACACATCTTAATGGGGAATGACACTGTTATGCCTGTGTGTGGTCAGGGTTTTATTGACATCAATGGTGGTTCATTCCATGATGTAATATGTGTTCCATCCTTGTCATCAAACCTTCTCTCTATTTATCAGATTACTCATAGCGGGACATAGAAGACAGTTGAGTTCACTAAATATTCTATACACATCGAAGCTAGTGCAACTAGCCACATTGTTGCTACAGGGACAATTGATCATGCCACCCGCATGTACTCCTTCTCCCATTATGGTCCACCATCTCCTGTATCGGAGAATATCTCTCCTACTTCATGAGTGCCTAGTGAGAAGAAGTTGGGTCACCTGAACTTCTATGTTTCTCTTCAGATTAGTGTTGTGGCTTCTCCACCTCCTCCTCATGTTGCACCTACATTTGTTCAGCATGATTCTTCTTCAGCAATCCCTGTTATGGTCACTCCCTACATCGAGCCTTCCCCTCCATTTATTGAGGGCATATCCAGGGACATTCATCTCCTCCCAGCTGACATATTTATCCCATCTATTGGCCCACCTTCATTGGGGATTCCATTCTAGGAGTCTCATTCATTCTCCGTTGAGCACCAGCTTGGCCTTTCGGTTTCACCTCTCATTTAGGGGTTTCCTTGTTGCTCCGTGCCTCTATTTCTTCTACATTGGAGTTCCATTGGTTCGATCATTCCTACAGGGGTTCCATCATTCTGAGGGGGCTTTGGTGTCTCATCCCTCTCTCATGGGGGGTATGATTGTACTTATGGTTTTGAGAGAGTCTCTTGAGCCATTCTTTTCTGAAATTTTTTCTATCTCTTCTTGGAGTAGGGTTTCTCCCATGTGGTTTTCTCTATTTCTCTACTTTACAAAGATTTGGTTGTGCTTGGGTACCTGATCAGACCTTGTTGTCGGGACCCATTTTTCTGCTTTCATAGCTATGCTAGGTTAGCTTACCTCCTGAGCTTTGCGTAAGGGGGGTGTTAGAGTAATTATCTGTTTACACTTATTAATTAGATCACTTTGATTTAATTAATTAAGTTGTTTATTAATCGATTTTACTTAAGCTATCTCTTGGGTGCATTATAATTAATATTTATATTAATTATTAATGTGCAACCTAGATTTTCTAGTTTTAGGGTTTTATTCACCTTTATAGGTTGAACTTTTTAGTTCTTTCTTCATTAATGTAGATTACAATTTAGCTCTCACTTCTTGAGAAACTTCTGAGTTCTTCTCCTTCCCTCTTCTTGCTTCTTTCTTGTTACAGGTTTCTTGCATGCAGGTGTTCTTCAGGTTCTATGGATTTGTCTCTCAAATCCTACAGCCATAACAATCAACTATGAAACATATTGAGATAACTACAAGAACAAACAAGGTCAACCATATTCAATAATGAAAGTAGAGCCAAACTCTTGACCAAGCATGAAACTCTAAAACACAACATAGAAAAGATCAACTAAGAATCATCCCAAGAAGGAGAAGTAAAGGAAATGAATAAAAAAATAACACAACCAAATGAATGCAAGTGACCACAAGGCACTATCTATAATAATTACCAACTAGGTGAGGTGAATTTAGGTTTTTCACCTGAAAATTGACTAACAAAGAAGGAACCCAAACGTTCCTAAATTGCAATAATGACAAAGGAAGACTCATGTAGGGGCCTTAGTACTATCTCTGAAACAACAACCATCAAGGATTTGAGGGCACGCTCAGACCTATGGAACCAAGTGAATTCGATGTCTGGTACTTGCAAACCTACATCACCAAATGAATATACATGTGCATATACATATACAAAAGAAATTACAAAAAAGGACAGGTTTCAAGGCATCGTGTGGATCTCACTAGGTGAGTAACTATGACTTCACCCCTATGCTTACAAGAAGATCATAGATACAAGTACATATGTAAGTGTCCAATATACAAAACATTATGAATAAAATATAGAATAAGGGCTTGATAAATTACATAACATAAACCATCATGGGCATTGGGTTAGTCTCTTAATCAACATTAACAATTAAATAGATAATCATAATCATATATATAAACACAAATGATCAATGATCATAATAATGCAAATAAGAATCATAACATATAAAGAACCTAATTGTTAAGGATATCTTGAAACCATATTCATATATTAATTATGACATAAACGTCAAAGTATCATAATAAATTCTTTAGTTATTATGACTAATTTATCCAAGGTAATCATAATCATTGATAATGAGTACCTCACATAGTAACCATTTAGATCTATCAGGTGACCACATAACATCAAGGCCCTAAAATATCATGGAAACATAAGAAGAGATGAATACACATGAAGAAACATATCTATAAACATTTATTATTGTGTAAACCAAGATGTGAAGGTATTATAGTTGGAATAGAATGGATTATTCAAACACCTTAATAAGAACGACACTCTTATCAAAACCAAGCATAGAAGTCCCTACAATATTCCCTAACTTCCAAAAAGCATACAAAGGACATGTTAGTGTTGGACGGGTATTACATCCTCCTACTTACTCCTAGAAGTCAGAAAGTACTACACTATTCATCATACATAAGTAGTAAATAGTTATCTAATATAATTGCAACCATTCCTACTCTAAAAAAAAAATCAATTCTCAAATAAGTAATCATTCTATCAAAATTGTGATTAATCCTATCTTATAACAGCGTGATGTAGATTAACTCAAATTAAGCATATAAAAGACTATTTTCAAAGGCTATTGTAATGCAAGAAACAACTACACAATTCTCATATTTTATGCAATAAGCTTGATGACAAGACACTTAAAATTAGAGTGTATTTCTAGAAATTACTATTATTTTAGTCTTAAGACTAACATCATAGTATTAGGAAAAATCTTGATTTATTGATTGAAATGCTTACCTTTTTTATAATATCAAGTTCCTATCTTATTAATATGAGAGGAAATATTTCATGATAACATCCAAATTCTTAACCAATCTTATAAATAAGTAATATAACTCACAAGGGTATGAAATGACATGAAAAAAAATAGTTTATAGGAATTACACAGAGAGATCATGGTAACACAAAATATTTTAATATTCCTAAAATATCATGCAATTACAAATAGGTGTTCCTAAATTCATGTTATCTAATTCTATACTAGAACACAAGTCCAATACAACATTGTTATGGGAGGTTATTTATTTCATGAGGGGAGTACATAACACATTACATTTAATTTTGTAATCAAGAAACTAAAACATTACAGATAACCATTCACTTCAATATATAGTTCTATAAATAATCTTTTAGAAGACACAATGTAAATCTGTCTCATGAACAATAGTTACTTCTTAGCATGAAAGACCTATCTTGTATCATAGGAGAATACCATAACTTCCACATACAGGAAATAAATACACACCTATTTACAAGAAATATAATCTGAGACATATTTTCTAATTCTACTATAATAGTTATTAGTATTCAATTACCAAAATAGTATTCATACTTATAGAGAAAATCCAAGAAATTTAACCATTATTCATCAAGTTAAGATTCCATCTTAAGGTTATTTTGTTAAACAATCTATATTGAGACTTACATATCCTAGAAATTTACATGTTAGAGCCTTCCATATAAACATACCTAATTCCAATCAATTTTCAAACAGTAATGTGAAGAGTTCATTCAAATTGTTATTTCAGAATTAACCACATATCCACTAAGAGGAGGAGAATGCATGAATCCTACTACTACTCCCCTTTCAACTAGTTCCTTTACTAACACGTTTAAGCAATCACACTAACCTAATTCTCATAACTTTTCTATCTCTCTTCCATCTCCTTAATAGGAGCACATTCAAGAGTAACCATTCTTATCATTAAACTTTTAAGTGATCACTCTATTCCATCGTACCAATATTCTTCTAACATTTTCATTAAATAAAAATAAAAAATTTAACTTAAATCTATTATGATAAACCTACATTCATTTTCCCTACTATTCTATTTATAATGACTCATCACCCCTAATACCATTATAGTCAACCAACTAATAATACTATTATTTTCATACAAATAAAGTAATACTTACACATAAAGAATCAAACATAGGTTTCGTAGTATCTAGTTTCTTCATGAATTTATTTCCATAATAATCACCTAGAATCCTAACCACTCACTAGGCAACTAGAAAAAGGTACATTTATTAAGAATAATTTTATGATAGTTGACTTCAATTGTTTTTGTTTTTTTTTTATCAGTAAAAGGCCGAAGCCAAAAATTTTATTATTTATAAAAATGAACTTACAAATCTCCATTCACTTCGGGCACTGGTAGGAAAGAATGGAGAAGAAAACCTCCAGTATCGCCCGGGACTGAAGTCCAGATTAGTGGTTTACATAAAAATATGAGGGTATTCCCTCATTTACATCAGAAATGAACTTATCCAATTGTTTATGGCCATGTGGGCCTTTGGATTCTATTAAATTACAATGTATAATTTCCCAGTGTTGTATTGTCAGTTTTCTGTTCACTCCCTGTAATATTTGGTATCTCTATTTGGTTGATTGTTCCTTCTCCTCTGAAAAAATGTATGTTTGGACTATCTTTTAGCTTCCCAATTTTTTGATACTATATCCACAACTGTCCCTATTGCGCCTTTCTTATTTCCATGATCTAGGTGTATAGAGTCAGATCTTCCTTGCAATACTTGTTCCTGCATAGCTTAACATCTATACATACTTTCATCCTTCTAGATTAGAAAGGTTAATAAATGGCAACTTTAACCTTAAATGAATATAAGAGGATATAATTGACATTTTTAATCTTGGAATGACTAAGGTCACCCTCTTATGCAAAGTATCACTTCTTATACTAGAGTCTATGCCTCTGCTAAATGTTAATAAACCTCTTACTATCTCTTAAATCCCTCTTATGCCCATCTTATAGTTTTGTGAATATATGTGTGTGTGTGTGTGTGTGTGTGTATAAATATTCGTTACCTGTTTCTGTATTATGAGAAATGGTAAAATAAATTGAAAGTTATAAATCTATATTTTTATAACCATCTAAAGCCCTTAAGATCTATTATTGCATATTATAAAGTTATTTCATTCTTATTAATGGAGTGCATTATTTGGGAGGAAAAATAATCTGACATATCAACTATAATCTTCCTAGCTCCTAAAAATAAATCATTAAGTATATCATTTAGCTTTGTTGAAGTCATTGAGAATATTTACTAAAGCTTTATGAATTAAATAGATATCATTCATTTAAACTGGTAACATGAATCTGGCTTATATTCTCTAACGATTTGTACCTGTATATCTTTCTTTTGGACGCTTTACCATTTTTGCAAGGGTTTCCATAGCTGATAGAGCCCCTGTTCCAGCTTAACAACCCATAATCAGGGAGAGAGGAGACAGTAATAAACTGATAATCCCTAACTTGAGGTCTATCCTAACATCTATTTTTAGACTTTAGGATAAGGGACTATCAGGATAGGTCTATCCTAAAATTTATTTAATCTACCTATTGACCTTTGAACTAACATGTTCTATATAATAGGTAGGAGTTTATTTTGTACTTATATGAAATACTCCTACTACCATTTAGTCTCCCCTATTCCCTGAATCCTATTTAAGTAGGTTTATGTTGTCAGAATAATTCCCTTCTTCCTTCCTTGTAGTAGAAATCCATAATATGCATATTCTGATTGAAATTTGATAGATTTCATTAAATGTCCTATTTAACTGTAATTTTATCTTCTCAGTTTTGTAGTAATCTTTTCTATTTTCCTTATTTAACCCTATCTAGTTCAGATTATCATTAGCATACCTATATTATCAAATGATCTTAAAATGCATCATTGTGGAGAACAGTGAAAATTGGAATTTTAGCATATTGTTGAAAACATATTCGAGACACCATTCTTCATAAATATACTAACATTGATCCCTTCTATAAGAAGCATTAATTTCTTTATCAAGGGTGGTTGCTTTAATATTTTTATCTAAGTTAGTCCTAGGTCTATAAGCATTTGATAAATTAAGCTAGAAAGATAACTTATCTTTAACCATCTATCATATTGTGATCATGGTGTTTTTAAATGCCCGCTAATTTTCCAAGTTGATTACCCAGGCCACTTTATAGATTAAGTAATTAAATAATCATAAACTATTTTATGAGAACTGTAATCAAGGAAATTTTTATCATAACTTCATAAGTGGGTTCTGATATTCTATTTATCTTAAAATTTAGTTATAGGAATGAGAAAAAATTCAAAATAAAACAAACAATTTTATCTCATCAAATTGAAATATGAGGACCAAAAACCAAGGGGAAGAAAAGCCCAATATTTAGCATACAAGAAAGAAAGATAAAGAGAGAAGCAAAGGGTTCAGTCCTCCTCTCCATCCATCCTAGAGACACCATTTGTCGGAGAGGCAATCGTAGGTCATTTATTTCTTTGAGTATATCCTTCATCCAGCCATACTTCAAGCATCTCTTTAGAGTTCGAGTCCTCAAAGCACATCCTATCAATAACCCCTACATCATCATCATGCCAGTAGGAGTAGAACCAATTCACCATTATTGGGGTCCTTAGGTGCATGAAGGTCATTAAGAACTCAAGATTTCCTTTAATGATAGATTCGCTAGAGACAAACAAATGAAATTCCTCAAAAATCATAATGGGGATAGTTGGGGTTGGCCTTCCATTAATAGCTAGAAGATCATAGAATCTGGGCATAGTAATGATATAGTCAGGTTTAATGTTATGGATAATTTTATCTATGTTACCAAGGCATTTCTTCTTGAAGATTTGCAGACATAATTTCCCAGTTTCCTCTTTTCTTGGTTCTACATAGATGGTCATCGCTATGAACATGGAAGGGATCTTCATGTTAACCCTGTATCTATCTAAATTTGATAGGAATTCTCTACCCAAGATTCTGAACATGACTCTAAGAACTATGGATTGGGAAGTCTGAAGGACAGAATTTAGATGCTTGATATAAATTTCCCCGTCAAAAGCTATCTGAGAAGCAGTGCTAACTAATTTAATAGGCATAGTCATGGTACAACTATTCTCAGATAACTAAGGATGCCAAAGACAAGAAGGGGTAGGAATAACTTGAACTCTCTAGGAAGTTATAGATTGCATCACAGCCATCCAATAGCCAAAATACTAAGCGCCATCAAAACTCGGGGATACCAAGAGCCTAGGTAAAGGAGTCATCAGGGGATGAGGAGGGAGAATTAGAGTGGTGCCAAGGTAGGGCCGAGCCCCTAAATTTAGTCTATTCTAAGGTCAGAGAGGACTATAATGAGCCTAAACAGGGTGTCAAAGAGAGAAAATGCTAAGTCCCTAAAATAAGAAGTCAAGTGTAAGCTATAGAGAAGGATAGATCAATTAAATATAGGGTAGACATAAAGAGGGAATTTAAAACATTCTGTTCAGACCACTGTGGGCCTAGGGGAGAAATGAATATAAAGATGCCTATGCAGGGTTTAAACCTATATGACAGTCTTAGTGCTTATTGAAAATGTCTATGATGTTCCTAAGCTTCCTAGCCGTCCTAACCTTCTGAACCTAAAATTAGATATCATCCAGTAGAAGCACTTCGTCGAACACTCACTCTACTTCAGAAACCTTTTATCAAAGAATGATTAGAGGCTTTTAATTTTATGGGATCCGATTTCGATCTTAAGAAGTGAAGTGTAAGTTACCACATTAATGGATAAAGAAAAAATTGACAAACGATCATAGCTCATCTGTAAAAGAATGATAGAGTATCAAGATGCTACTTATTAGATCAATGTTTCCAATTTATAATACCAGTATGGTTACCTGCATATTAAAATGCCAATTATTTGGACCGAAACTGTAAACAGATCTAGGCATAAAAATTTCATGGAAATAATAAACTATTTATCCTCGGACACATACTACTCCAGTAGAATTTCATAGCCTCATGAAGGGAAATAAAAACATGTAAATAAAAGGCTAATCATTTATATATAATCTTAAACAGTCCTATATTTTTATCTATCTGTCTGTATATTTAATAAGAGCGGTTACATTGCTAATATTGTTCACAACATTTTTCAAAATAGTAAAGGTATGTACATAACTTGAACTAAATATCCTATCTCGACCTCTAATATCATTCTAAGTTGCTATATTCAAAAGGAGTACCGGGGGCATGCTAGGGAAATTTCCAAAATTACTATCAAGTATAGCGTAGGTTTAAAGTACTAGCCTGAAGTTCTGGCTTCACTTCCCACGCTAGGCTTTCTACAACCAATCATAGCTCCATTCTCCCTCATTTTTCCTCACAATGACGATGGCATCACTCTCATCTCCTAGTAGTTTCAAACATTGTTTAACAGATAGTGCAATGATTTGAAGATCCTCCATGGCCGTTTTGTTCAATATATCTAGGATGATGAAGCCTTCCTTTTCCCAGTACGAAAGAAGCCAATCCCTATCATTGTTAGTTTTAAGCACTTCCCGAAACAAGAAATCCATATTGCGTCTCATGTCAGGCCAATGTTTATCAAAACAAACCTAATCCTTGATTAGAAGCATGAGAAGATGCTTGCCTCAAGGAATCTCCTGCAGCTTATCTATCTCCATCCTCATAATATTCTCCATAAAAAGGCACCGTGAGATCAGGATTTATGCTATAAACTACTTTATCCAATCCTCCTAGTACCTTAGCTATGAAAATAGCTCTTGCTACCTTAATAATATCTTCTTTCACAAACCCACCATAAGAAGGCAGAGCAATAAAACCCCTGACAACTGATCCGTTAGTTCAGAGAGTAAATTCATTGCCAATATGAATATCCCATAACCATTTCTCCATGGTCCTCCTTAAAGTCTCTAGTAGTTGTTTTAAGATCCTATTCCATCGCTCTGGTTTAATAGACCCACAGAAGGCCATGGATCTTGTATCTTCCAGCACAAATGTTAGCAACCATGACTACATTATCAAGCAAGCGCTCTCTCTCTATCTAAACCACCAGTATATTTATAACAATGGCAATGATATTAGGTTTTTGATATAGAGGTAGCCATCCAAGTTCCTTAACTCAAGTCATTAATTGCTTTCTCTCATTACGCAGCCAAGTTTTTCAAAAAATTTAATTAAACTTGTACGTTTAAAGTCATGTTCTCAATGAGTATATCTCTAATTTAAGTGACTTTGTTAAATACTTCTATTTTTACTATCCGCTAGATATGGCTATACTTATCTTGATTTCTTTAAATGAAAAAAGTACCTCTCAGGATGGCTCAAGATAGATTTGGGGAAGGATTGTACTTCGATAAAAATTGGGATGATTTTGAAGCCTTAGTAAATTATTTTGAAGTGTTTCAATGTGATTGACAAATCAAGTTAAATGCTTTTAATAATCATCAAAAGTACAGGTTTCAAGCCATTGGAAAGCGTTCCACCCCATGAAAAGTGGAGATCATCTAAAATTTGGGGCCTTATTACTTAAATGGAGACACCTAGAAATTTTTGTTTACCTAGGCATAATTTAAAATTAAAGCTGGAACGACATTATTAGGATGTGAAAATATCATTATAAACTTAATAATGATCTCGTGCTCCTTCGACATGCTTGACCTTACTTCAATCTTAGTAATTAACTCTAGAAGCTAAGCCTATATCTAAATATGATTATATATACAAATAGACGTGCATAGATACATAAATACATATATACATATATAAATACAAATTTTCACTTGTATGTACATACATATATACATACTTACATATATATACCAATCCATTTATACATGTAATCATACCAACCTCTATGTACCTTCCTGCTAAGTTATGGTTAAAGTAAGTGAACTTAAGTTATAAATTACTTTAATACAGTGTTATCCTCCCTGACCTAGTTATGAATGTTCCTAAACTCTAATTTACTGAGTGCTTATCTTTCTAGAGGTCCTAATCATTGATTAATAGTGCTTATTTAGCCATCTCTTATTATTAATATAGACCCCAAAAAATTATCTTAAATTACTTTTTCCTTTGATCTCATTTAATGGTTGCAGTAATCAGTAGTACATCCATATAATTTTAATTGATTCAATTTGCTACTTACTTGCTATATCAGTGTCAGCTCGTGCCAAACTTGTTGATCTTATAATCATGTGGAGATGATCTTAGACGTATTAAACAGATAATTATGACAAAACATTTATTGCTAGTTTATTGGCTTTGTTTGATTGTATACAATTTGGCTTTGTTGCATGTTAAAATTAAAATTCTATCTCTGTGAATATAACTGTATAGTTTGATAGGTATTTTGATTCTTTCTGTCATCCTAACAGAAATTTGAAATTTATTCCACCTATCTATATTATTTGTTATTGTTGTCTTCCTATCATACTATGAAATTTCCTGCTGATAATCAAATGTCCATTTATCTCTAATTCACAAATCCATATTGAAACATACCCACCAAAACTTGTTAACTTATTGTTAATAAATGTTAGAATTAATCTTTCCTTGGTTGAAAATATGTAATTAAAAGGATAAACCAAGGTATCCTATATTGTATTTGTCCTCTAGTCCATGTAAGAGGACATGTCACTATTTTGTAATTCCTTTAATAAGGAAAATAGATATTCCTCCTTAAGAGGAATCACACATTTGTCACACACACAATAGGAATGTGGCATCCATAGGAGAAGGGAGTTACATGCAAACTCCTCCACTCATCTCTACTTAAGAGATGTCTCTCACACACTAGTTTGAATAATCTTCTCCTCTCTCTCTCAATCTCTCATTGCTCTCATTATTGTATTAAGCTCATTGCTCTCATCTTTTCGGCTTTTGGCCATATTCTTATTCACAAAGGGGTTTTTCTTTGCTTTTCCCCTTACCAAAATCTCTTGGCTCATTGTTGGATTCTTGAAGTACTTTGTGGTTGATCTTGCAATCTTCTCTCCTTTGGT
>MU224951.1:10588923-10616196 GCA_018584345.1 Thuja plicata | reverse complement strand
GATTCTTGAAGTACTTTGTGGTTGATCTTGCAATCTTCTCTCCTTTGGTTGTGGTAAAATATTCCATGCATTTCATTTTCTTGGATTAATACTTGTTTAAGCTTTCATTCTTTTCATTCTTCTTACAATAAATCATTTCCTTTTAGATATGTAGAGGTGGCGAAAGGACTAAATTTGAGTTTAAAATGACTAAATCCTAGAAATCCATGAAAAATATAGTGCTATCTTCTAATATTATACTAGATAAGAAATTCCATTAGATATACGGTTTTATCCAAAAATACCTATGCATACATCTCTTCTTTTTCATCATATTAAAACCGATTCATCTCTGCCTATAAGTGTAGATTAACTACTTACTTCTTAATTAATAGTTTGTATAGTATTCAAGTAATTCTTCTTCCTTGAGTAATCTAATAAATTGTTGTAAAAAATTCCATTATAATTGACAAATGGATAAAAATATTTTGACTTACGGCTTATATTTAGCATATCCATATATGAATTTGTAATGCTCCCAACTGGACATTCATACTCTCTATATTTATTAAGTTAGTTAATAATTTCATTGTAGATACAGGCATAGAGAATGAAGTGAATTTGGTTCTACCATTAATAGCGTACTTAAATAAAGGGAGGAAATGTAATTCATTCATCTACCCCATATAATAGGAATAAATATTATGTTCCTCTATTTAGCAAGATCTAAAATATGCCAAAATATCCAAAACATCATAAACATTTGTCCTTCAATCATTGGATTGGATCTGGTAATTTACTATCTCTTTATAAATGTAGTTCCTTGAATATCCTTCTTACATTATTTATTATTCCTCCTTTTTATACATTTCATCTTGATGAATATGCAGTCACACCTCATCCTCTCTCAAATATGTATCAAACCATTCGGGGTCTCTGGTGGGTCTGATATGCAAGAAGGTGAACAGAAAATAAAGGTTTCTCTAGATGGATGGTAATGCTGTGATGTACCTATTCCTGTCCCCTAGCATCATAATTGGGTAGGATTGAGTGCAATTATTGATTCCCCTATATTTTTGATAATCCCTTGGTCGAGGGATTGTTAAGTCATCTTTGATACTTGCAATACCTTTCTCTAAGTCAACCAAATATTTATGTTTAAAAATTTTCCTACATAGCCTCCCAATATCCCCAATATTAGGATCTGCATGTAAGGCAGAGGCAATAAACATTTTAGGAATATCACAATTTACTCTATAACAATTATCATTTTGAATATATTCACTTCCTAGAATAATACACACCACTCTTACTGCAATATTATAAGTAACCAACATCAATTTTTTAATTATCTTAAGAGAAATCTTCCCATCGAAGGCCAACTAGGCTTTAGTGCATCTTAATTTAATTACTGTTGCCATTATCCTTCTTATCTGCTAGCCTTATCTATTAGTGCAATCTTTCTTCCTTATATACCCATTCTCTGACCCATACCTAATCTGGCTTCCGCAGAAATGAAACGATTGGTCTTTAGTATTCTAATCATTTGGTATCCTTCATTCTGCTTAATCATTATTGGTGTGATTTACTTAAAATTGCATGGTTTCTAATTCACACTTAAGGATACGAAAAAAATCCTTCCTACTACCTGAATTCATCTAACGTTTATTATAATGATTCTTTTCTTTTTTATTTTATTTTTCTAATCTTATTACCATCTATATTTCTTTTGAATTACACCTCTGATTCTATGAATGATTCATATCCTTAGTTTCTTCATTCCTTCCTTCCTCCCCTTTATTTGCTAAGAGATCTGCTATTTGATTTCCTTCTAGATAAATATGATTAATAGTATATTGTTTTAAAAATGGTAAAATATTTATAGCCCTTTTGATCAAGCCATTAAGTTTCCAATTTTATGTACTACAAAGTCTGATGGCATTGATAATTAATGAAGAGTCCCCTTCTATTTCATTTTTTTCTAATTTTAGCCTCTCACAGTAATAATCCTTCTATTAAGGCATTACCTTCAGCCTCATTATTGGTTGCCATTCCTAAGAACGCTGACTTGGAGTCGATCAAATTTCCTGACTCATTATGAATGCAGCATCCAATCCCAGCTCGACTTGGGTTTCCTTTTGAGGCCCCATCAAATTTTAGTTTGGACCAACCTTCCGTAGGCGGTTTCCAAATGCAGTTTCACCTTAGCTCTGCTTTGTCTACATTACTATGGCCTATGAAGGGAGGGATTCTCAACCCATACCATAGTTTGCATATTTTTCCATCATAGTGTGAGAAAACCATATCTTTTCTACCATTCATGTTTTGATTGTTCACTATCTCTACTATACTTGCTTCTATTTTATTTAGTAATTGGTTTGTGTCACTTTTTTTTCCTTTAAAGATCCTTCTATTTCTTTCCTTCCATAACTCCCAAATCATTATGGAGGGAGAAAAAGTCCAAATCTTCCCAAACAATCCTGTTTCCATCCTGCTTGGCCATGAAGTTAGGAAATTTACCAAATTATTCAGAAATGTTGTTTTCCATCCTAACTTGTCAATTAGCCATATCCAGCATTTGTATGGGTATTCACAGTTGATAAATAGATGATCTATAAATTCACATTCTTTCTCGCAAAAAACACACCTCAATGGACCATTATACCATATTTTTTGAAACTATTCCGCCATAATGATCCTATGTTGAGCTACGGCCCATGTGAACATTCCTACCTTAGGTAAGCATAGTTTATTCTAGAAAATATCTATAGCTAAGTTTGTCTGGGTAAGTTCAATATTGTTCATCGAACTATATTCATATTTTGTGCTATATTCCCCATTCTTAGATTTAGCCCAAATAATCCGGTCAGGAATCGAATAAGGATTAATTTTCCTCATCTCTAAAGCCATTTACACTTTATTCTTAAAGGTTTGGCATATACCAAGGTCATTGAGGGATTTCCATTTCCATCCTAAGGCTAGGTTGTTATCTTTTAATTCTATGTAATCTTTAACAAGAGTACCTCTTTCTAACTTGACCTTTGCTATATCTGGATCATTATTAAGAATGGTGCATAGAGGAGGACAGGCATTCCATGAGTCCTCCCAGAATAATGCTTTACTTCCATTCCCTATATCCCAAGTTATATTGTTTGTTATAACACTCCGACATTCCAGAATGAAATTCCATATCCTTGATCCATTGGGACAAGAGTGATGTCTAAAAATACTCAAAGGGTCCAATCCATCTAAATATTTGAATCTTAGGATTTTAACCCATTTGGCCTTTGAATCTTTGTACATTTTCCATACTAATTTCACTCCTAGTGCTAGGTATTGTTGTTTGATATTTATAACATTCAATCCCCCTTCCTCTATAGGTTTGTAAATATTTTCCTAGGCTATTAAAGCTAGTATCTTTTTATCATTTTCTCCTTGCCAAAAAAAGTTTTTTAGTTTTTTATTGATGTCCTTTTCAATCCCTTTTGGCATACTTAGACACATCCTTTGGTAAGTAGGTATAGCTGAGAGAATAGATTTAATCATGGTAGTCTTCCCAACGTTTGTTAACCATTTCCCTTTCCATGATTCAACTTTTTTTATCAATATTTTCTAAAACCCTACTCCATAGATTAGATGACCTATTGTCCTTACCTAAGGGAAGCCCTAGATATCTGCATGGTAGTTCTCCTATTTTATATTCTAGCAGTCTACATATTCTATGTTGGTCCTTGCTAGAGGTATTCAAGAAGTATATTTCAGATTTTTCTTTATTAATATGTTGGCCAGAAGCAGTTGAATATAGGTTTAATAAATTCCTAATTACCCTAGCCTCCACAATATTAGATTGGCCAAAGAGGAGGTTGTCATCCACAAATTGTTGATGGGTGCAGGCTTCCAGTCCTTTACTTATTTTAATACCACATACCAAATGCTCATTCTTTGCTTTGGTAAACAATCTACCAAGAGCATTAGCCATAATAACAAAGAGAAAGGGTGAAAGAGGATCACCTTGTCTAATACCTTGGGAGATATTAAAAAAGCCAGTAGGGCTACCATTCACCAGAATAGACATTTTTGGCCCAGAAATGCATTCAAATATTAATTTAATCCACTACTTAGAGAAACCAAAGGCTTCAAGGCACTTGCATAGGAAATGCCAATCCACCTTATCATATGCCTTCCTAATATCAAGTTTAATAAGCATACTCAGGGTATGATTATGTTGAACCATATGAATAACTTCTTGGGCAATAATTACTCCATCAAGAATAGACCTCCCAAGGATGAAACCAGATTGTTCTTTCGAAATAAGAATTGGGAGGAATCTTTTAAGCCTATTTGCCAAATTTTTAGTTAATAATTTATATAATGTATTACATAATTAAATGGGTCTATAGTCATCTAAACTGTCTGGGCTTGCTTTTTTTGGTATTAGTGCTATAAAATTTGAACCGCCTCACAATATGTGTGGAATAATCATGCTCAAGGCCTTTCTTAGGAATGGTTTATTCAATCTAAGGACTAATTCTCCCGTTATGAGGTGCATTTAACTTGTCAGCCCAGGGACGTATACTTGTAATGGCTGGCACGATATGTGCACAAGGTTCCTTATGGATTCATTCTGCTTATGCTGCAAGAAGGTAAAAATGCATAAAACAAACCTACACTGGTGCTGAAGGAAAAGAATACATTTATCTCCTTACTGAAATGAATGCTAGAAATTGAAAACTCTTCTTAAACCTATACTTTCAGCCTAGAACATCCATTATAACTATTCTTGCAAATGTTGCTGGAACATTCACAAGGTACGATGCTGCAGGAAGAAATTGTAACTTCTATTTGAAATATTGGAAATGCTGTAAATACTGGAAGGAAATATATTCTATTCTAACCTATTCCACCTCCCAAGTGGGCCCCCTTGGTTGGTTTCTGCTAATCTATTAACACAGAACATAAACCAAGAATTACTTCATTGTATTTCAAAAACTCATTACATAAAAACAATACATGAAACTTGAAATAGATTGCTGTAAGATACAACAATTTTCTTCCAAAAAATTATTTCTCTAACTTTCCTATCTAACTTCAAACTATCAGTCCATTCCCTATATATAGAGGATCGAACACTTATTACAAAACATAAAAGAAACTATCTTGATGAAAACATGTCGGAGAAGAAGATGGAAATGCAACAGCCCGCGGTGTGGGTAATAAAGCCCAGGTGACCAGTTCAACATAATAAAGTATAGAGGGAATATAGTAGCACTACATCCTTGAATCCATGGTTCCTCCATTGTAGCATTCGTGTTTCCTGGTGCTGTGATGATCACTCGGCCATAGCTGGTCCTCAACAATCTTCCTTGAATGCAGTCGACCACTCTCCAGCCGCTTTCTCTCCTGTCAAGTTAGTTATGATGCAAAAATATTCATGCAACAAGCTTAATCAAATTAAATCCAGATATTAGAACATATATTCTGATGGTTTTAAGAAATACTGCACTATATGTATAATATTAGCAAAATATGTCACAAACATCTACCCATGGTTTATCAGTTCTATTTGGACTTTATCACAAGTTTTGACTGGCTAGGCTCTCAAATGTTTTGTCAGAAACTAGAATAGAGTATTTAAAATTATAAAAAATAAAGGCAATAATTTGGCCTTATCAAAAGTATTATTTATTTCTTGTATTATTTTACCTGAGTTTCTCATGCCTTCTAAAGCCGAGACCACTTCATCCCCAATAATGTGCCAACATTGTTGATAGAAGAAATTAGGAAAACCATCTGGTCCAGGGGACTTGTCAGGATAAAGTTGTTTCAAAGCACTTTCCACTTCAAATTTAGTGAATTTATAATTAAGAAATGTATTTTTTTCTTTAGTGATTACGGTAGGAATATTTTTAAGAATCTTTGTTTGGGCCGTCCTATTCGATCCTTCGTTATTGTTCAAAATTCCTTGAAAGTATTTAACTATTTCTTCTTCTATGTTCTCCAGTTTTTTTATTATGGCTTCGTTGTCTTTCTTGATACTCATGATTTTATTAAAGTTTCATTTGGCTTTAGAGATATTATGAAATAATTTAGTGTTCTTGTCTCCTTCGTTAAGCCACACTTCCCTAGCTCTCTGTTTCCAAAATGATTCTTCTTTTGATAAAATGTCCTCATATTTACTAAGTACATTTTTCTCCTCATTATAAGACTCTATATTCATCCCATTCCTAAATATTTCTTCATTTAATTCCTTTATGTCTTTTTCTATTTCTTCCTTTTGTTCAAAAATATTTCCGAAATGGCTTTTGTTCCATTCAATTATTCTGTGTTTTAAGAGTTTCAATTTTGCATTAAGGATAAATGTTTTTGATCCTCTAAGACTTTTTTCATTCCACCACTCCTCAATTTTGACCATGCATTCCTCATCCTTAAGCCACATTTTTTTGAATTTAAAAGGGTTCTTTTTAGGTTTTAAATCTTCTTCTAATTCCAGATTAATCGAAAAGTGATCTGACCCTGAGTGTGCAACTATGTTAGCTCTAAGTGTTGCTTTTAATTTTGTTAGGTCCCCAATATAAAGAAATCTATCTAGTTTCTTAGTAATTAGTTCAAAATTAACTCTCCTATTTGACCAAGTGTATGTACCATTATCTAAGGGAATATCCATTGCATTAATCAATTGTATCCATTCCTTAAATTCTTTCATAGTTTGCCTTTAGATCCTCCAGATTTTTCCTTTGTATCTAAAATTGAGTTGAAGTCTTCACCTATAAAAATGTTTATATTAGGATAGAAATTAATGAAACTTTCAATTTCCTTCCATACAAGTCATTTTTTATTCAAGAACTTTGGTCCATAGAAATTGATAATAACAAATTCTAAGTTGCTGCTATAGTTCTTAATTTGTGATGCCATCCATTGGGGATTAGAAGTTAAGAGAGTTAAAGAAATAAACCTTGGGTTCCATACACAAGCTAGCACTCCTGAAGCACCTACCAAGTCTACACCTTTGATTTCCCATATTCCTAATTTCCTACTAAGTAGATTGTATCCTTCTGTTCCTAATTTGGTTTCTTGGATAAGGTGGAGATGTGCCTCTAGAGAAGTAAGGCTTCTCTTTAAGAGGCATTGTTTGTTAGGGGCATTTAATCCCCTAACATTCCATGAAATTATTTTCATGGTTCCTTGGGAAGGCTCTGCCCCTTCCCAGTATTCAGAATAGTCATTAATTTAACCTGTCCCAAAGTAGATCCATCCCTCTGTCGTAATTCCTTAAGGGATTTTCTCCCTCTTTTAGTGATCTATTTTGCATATTTTGGAGTCTTCTTGCTAGCACATGATATAGCCAAGCCTAAACTCCTATCCTTTCTATCTTCTACTGCATTCATCCTATGATCATCCGAGTCAAGGAAATCTCCACTTAAAGATTCAATAGCTTTGAGAATGAGCATATCCTCGGTATCAATGTTGAGTCCTAGGAGATCATTGAGTTCTTCAAATTCATCTTCCACTGAATCTTCCTTAATTCTAGTATCATCAAAGGGTATCCTTTGTTTATTAATATATCTACTTTCTATATCATTCTCTGCTTGGTTAGTGATAATTTGTAAAGGTTTGGGGCTAAGATATCTATTTGGTCCATATATATCCTCCTGCTCATAGAGATCATTATTATGAGTGACACAGTCATCTGATACCTTTATGGGAGTAATATTTACCTCATTATCCATTTGATATTGAAGAATATCATCTAATGTTATGTGTTCATCTAGACTCTTTATTTTATTTATCCATTTTAGTTTTCTCCTATTATTTTCTTCAATTTCACTGGTTTCTTCATCCGATGAGTTAGTCATGTCTTTGTCAATAGAGCTTAGTTTATTGTTATGATTAAAAGACCCAGAAGAAAACATCCTCTTCTTTCTGGTTTGAGGTTTCTTAGTTTTAATGATAGGTAAAATCCTAGTCTTGCCTAAGTTCTAGATCTCGCGGCTCACATATTCATTATCTACCATCACATTACTATTAATACCTAAGATTTCATTATTAACTACTTTTTTAGCTAATTACTTCTCAAATAAATTAAATGTATGAGTTTAATTCCTATTATTTTCATTATCCTAACTTAAATTATCTTGAAGTTTTTGCACCTTAGTTACTATATCCTGATAAGAATCATTATTGATTACAAAACCCCCACCATCCATAAAGGTAATCCCAGGATTACCATTAATGGAATGTGGAAAGATGGGGAACATACAAATTTCCCCTTCTTCAATGAAATCAACAAATGGAGGTGAGATAGTACAAGAGTCCTCTGTACAAAGCTCCTTAAGGTCTGTGGTATGATCTATAATATTATTTTTAATTTCTTGGCTAGGACTTAACCATATTTTAGGTTGAATAATCCCATAGAATTTTTCTAAGGTAAGCTTATATGTGAAATGGTCTATGAAAAATTAGATGTTACAGGGAAAGGCCATCTTAACATCCGTATGAATAAGTATTTTAACCTCAGATGAGTGCATTAAATTAAGTTCTAACCCTACCACATTACCTATACTACTACCAATTTGAGAAATAATCTTATTGTGCATTAACTCTACTGGAACATTTGAGATTTTAACCCAAAAGGGTACCAAGATATTATCAAACATACTACAACAAAATATTGGCTTCCATTCTAAAAATTTGATTGTAAACCCTAAATAAAATACATGTTCAGCAGATAAAAATTTATCCTGTAAAGAGATATTTTTGCATTCTAGAAAAAAACAATTGTTATTTAGGATAGTCATACTTACCTGATCTCCAAGGGAAAAAGAGAACCAATCCCTAATGCTGCTCTCTTTTAACTAATGTCCATACCACTTTCCATAAATCCTGGTAGCTTCACAATGACCCATCATACCATATGTAAAGATATGATCCCCTTTGATGGTTATGTCTTTCATGAGATCTCTATGGTTAGAAGTAGTTTTAATTTTATGACCCACTCCAGAAGAAACCCTAGCCTTAGGGGTATTTTCAAGGTGGGGTTTGATAGGGTATCATCTATGTAGAGGAGTGTAAATGTTTTGACTTTGTTTCTATTACTATTGCCAGTTTGAAGTTGCCTTAAGCCATTAAAGGTATGTATCTTAGCGCGGTATGCCTGTGATTTGAGATTTCTCCATGACATCCAACCCTTATGATGCCGAAAACTCTGAGCATTTTGTGCATAAGCTGGAATCCATTCATCAACAGAGGCAAATTTGTTTTGGGGGGATGCCCTAAAAGACAATCTACCTAGAGAATGTCAGGAATAATGCACATTGGTATTATAACTCATATTACGGATAAAAGAATCCTGGTTATAGGAAAAATATTTAAAGCTCGCATACCTAGTTCTATTGAAGACAAAGAATTGAGAATTCAGATCCTTTACCATCATAATATTTCTAGAATACGAAGCCATAGAACCGTCCAGTGAGAAAGGGGGAAGAGTCTTTCTATGATTTATCTTTTTCTCATGATTTAACTTTCTATGCGGTGGTCTAAGTCATGAGAAACCATTAAATCACTGTTCAAATAAGGGAAAATTGTGATGCAACTACTGCCTAAACATAGGGCATAAAACCTGATATACTTCGCCCAAATGGGCCTACTCTGCCGTATGTCTCATATTCGCTTAGTTTACTTCAATCGTTAGGGAAAATAATATAATTTATTTATTTTATACATGTACCATAAAAATGATGACATATAACTGATTGAATGTTTGAAGATGTTAAGTTGATCACCAAAATGTAGAAAGATAATGCAAGACATTAAATCAGTTAATGGATTGTATTGTCATTGATGTCAACTTGATATAATCTGATTTGTCATATACAAAGTGTCAAAATAATTTATATTATCAGAGAGATAAATATTATGCTTTTAGTAATGCATAAAAGACCAACATTCACTAAGTGACAAAAAACACCGATGGTTAGTGGAACCCGATGGACAGAGAAAACTTAAAGTAAAGTCACAGTGATGCCTGAGCAAGAAAATTGACAAGCATTACCAATGAGAAGAATGGTGCAAGAGCACCTAGACATCACAACATTATGGGAGATCCTGAGGGATATTTCAAATGTAATATGTTAATCCATTGATGTAAGACCCAAACTTTCTCTCCAAACCCCAAACTCTCTTAGGGCTTCCTTAGGTCTATTACCTGACCAACTAGGGTTGCTACACACCCTAGACCTCCTAGGATCCAACTCAAGGGAACCTTTCCTATTCAGTTGGGGCACATCACCAAAATAGAACCATGCTTCCTCTCTAACTTCTCCAATCCAAACTAAGCCTCAAATCAATCTAAGCCTCCAAGAGTGTTAGCCCTTCATCTAGGGTTCCACTAGTTCCCTACTGACATCTGACAACTCAAACAATACTACAATCATGAGTAGCTTCAATCCACAAATGTAAATACATCAAAATTGTCAGAAAAAGGCTATAAGGATTAGCCCTTAATATGGAATTAAACTAAAATATCTTGAAAAACCCCTTAACAATGCCACAAAAAATCACTAATATGGATACCCTTTTCAGAAGGCTTAAAGATTTTGTCAGTTTTAAACCCCCAACTTATCCGTATAGCCAAAGCACAAATTTAGGCTTAAAAAGAGGGTTTCAAGGGTTTTAGTGTTGTCAATAGTAAAGTTTGCTTTTGTTCCCCTTAGGGACCTTGCCAAGACTTCTCCTTCAGATTGGAGTTGTTCTAACCCTCCTCCTTGCTAGTCTCATGCCTGGATTGAGGCAATAGTGTCCCCAATCCCTTCCAATGCCTAGATTAAGGTAACAGTGTCTGCTTTGTGATCCCTAACCAAGTTACACAGACTTGCCTAGGGAATCACTTAAAAATTTCTTGTTGTGCTCTTCTTGGGCCCTCCTACAGTGTACATATATTACATGGAGTCTAGTTCCAAATCCCAAGAGACCATAGGAATCCAATGGTGAGAAGTGGCCCTAAGACTCCATCTTACACCTGCAGCCCTGTTCAGACCAGCGAACTGGAAAAACCAAAATGAATTTCTAAATTATTAAAAACTAAAAGGAAAAATAAAAAAAAATCCACACAAAGATTCAAAACAACATTACAAAACTTCTCCAATACAAAACTCAAGCCATATAATCCACTTCTTCTTTAGATACTTAGTAAATCATAAAATTAACAAAAGATGCTTATGCACAGTCCATATAGTGCTTCTTCAAACTTCACCAACCCTATGGAAAGGTTTATCTTGACATTTTATAGGTTCATACCATGTGTTCTTAACTATTTAAGATAGTTAGAGAATTTTCCAAACACGAATGCTAAAAAGTTGCTCATGACAAGAAAAGTTGTCAAGACAACATGATAACATTTTTAGCAACTTTTTCTCCAAATGGAGTTAGATTACTAAACTTGTCCTAAAAACTTACTAAGCATGGAATATGAATAAAATGACCTTAGCTAACCTATCAAAGACCTTAGGAAGCTTTCTAGACCAATTTACCCACCCCAGGGCCTAAGTCACCTAGTTGACAACAAATAGCAACTCCTAGTAACTTGGCCATTGTGGGCCTTTCCAACCTTCTTAAACCTACCAAAGGACCAAAAGGTTCCTCTTATTGAGCTAGTGACATGGCTAGCATCACTACAAGAAAAAAAAAATAAAGAATCCCTAGGTCTCACACTAGCCTACCTAGGTGCTCTTGCACCATACGCCCCCCAAGGGAACTAAGCTGAACTTGATGGGAGCATGTTGAGGGGTATGCCAACCTTCTAAAACTCTGCCTCAGCAACCCAAGTAACCTTTGAAGTTTTTTTTCCCTTCCACTTGATGAGGTGCTCCATATAGACCTTATGCCTTGTAGACTTCCTCACCCTTGAGTCCAACACCTTCTCTACCTCCAACTGGCTAATGGTAGGTGCTGCAGCAGGTTCAAAATCATCATGAACATCTGGATTGATCTGAGGTAAGTGACCTCTATATGACACCAAGTCCTGCACATTCAAAATAGGGGATATGCCTAAATCAGAAGGTAAATCTACCTTATAGGAATTTTCTCCATACTTTGCTAATATCCTACAAGGGCCCACTCTTTTCATTTGGAGCTTGGTAGGAATACCCTTTTGAAGTCTTGCTTTGTTTAGATGGACCATCACATAGTCCCCAACAGAAAACTGAACATTCCTTCTCTTTTCATCCACCTTTGCTTTGAGTTTTTTTGTATTATCTTGGATGGTCTTCTTGACTTGCTCCTGAATCTCCTTCATGGTTTGTACAAAGTCTTCAACCTAACCACTTCTTTGATCCATACCTCCAAGACACCTCAATTCACAACACCTCTTGGATGCATGCCATAGACAATCTCAAAAGGGCTCTTGCCGGTAGTTCTGTTCTTGCTATCATTGTAGGCATATTCTACTTGTGAGATGATGACATCCCAAGTTTGGCCATACTCCTTAGTTAGGCACCTAAGAAGGTTACCCAAGGTCCTATTAACCACTTCAGTTTGATCATCAGTTTGGGGATGGCAAGCTGAACCAAAAGACATGTTTGTGCCAAGCTTCTTCCACAAGGTCTTCCAAAAGTGACTCATAAACTTGACATCCCTATCAGACACTATGCTCAATGGGAGTCCATGGATCCTTACAATTTCTTTGAAGAACAAGTGAGCAATATGACTTGCATCATTAGTTGTCTTACATGGGATGAAATGCCCCATTTTACTGAATCTATCAACTACAACATAGATGATATCATACCCTTGCTTAGTTTTAGGCATACCTACAACAAAATCCATACTTACACAATCCCATGGCCGGTTTGGAATTGGTAGGGCTGGTAAAGACCTGCATTACTCATTCCTCCCTTTTCCTTCATGCACACCATGCATTGCTCTACATACTTGGTTACATCCTTGACCAACTTAGGCCAATAATAGAACCTTTGTACTAGTTCTATGGTCTTTCTAACAACAAAGTGTCCACTCAAGCTGCCATTATGCTTCTCCTATACTAGATTCTCCCTCATATAACCCCTAGGCACACACAACTAGTTACCCTTGAATAGTAGCCCATTTTGTAATGTATACTCTGAAAATCTGCTATGAAAATGGTTTTCAAAATCCATGCATACCTTGTAGGCTTTAGCAAAGTCTTCATCTTCTTTGTATAGATTCTAAAAAATCTCCACTCCAATGCTATGGAGATTAATCTCTTGGACTGTCAAAACCCTCCTACTCAAGGCATCATCAGCCTTGTTCAATTGCCCCTTCTTATGCTTGATTTTAAAGGTGAAGGCCTGCAAATAATCCATCCACTTTAAGTGTCTATTGCTCAACTTCTCTTGGGTATTGATGTAGCTAAGAGCTTGATTATCTGTAAACACAACAAAATATTTTGGCAATAGATAGTATCTCCACTTCCTAAGACATTGGACTAAGGAATAAAGCTCTAAGTCATAGGATGAGTACTTTTTCTTGGCCTCATTTAGCTTCTCACTATAGAAGGCTACTGGCCTACCTTCTTGACTCAAAACCCCACCCACTGCTAAACCACTTGCATCACATTCTAAGGTAAATAGTTTTTCAAAACTAGGCAATTGAAGGATGGGTTGGGTGGCTACTTGCTTCTTCCACATATCAAAAGACTTTTCAGCCTCTGAAGTCCACTTAAACTTAGACTTAACTCCCCCTTTTATTGTATCAAGAAAAGGTGCACAAATACCACTGAAATTTCTAATTAACTTCCTATAGAATTGGGACAGTCCATGAAAGCTTCTTACCTCAGTAGCTATGGTAGGTGTTGGCCAACTTAGTATAGCAGAAAATTTCTCCTTGTCCATTTTCAAAGATCCTTTAGACACCACAAATCCTAAATATACCAACTCTTTCTTGAAAAAGTCACACTTCTCCAAGTTGATGGCTAGCTTCTCTTCATAATGTCTTCTCAAAATTGCCTCTACATGATTGACATGTTCCTCCTTAGTCTTTCTATAGATGAGGATATCATCTAAGTACACAACCACAAATCTGCCTGTGAAGTCTTTGAGCACTTCATTCATGAGTCTCATGAATGTGATAGGGGCATTGGAAAGACCAAATGGCATAACCAGCCATTCATAGAGACCATCTATGGTCTTAAATGTTGTCTTCCACTCATCTCTCTCCTTGATCCTTATTTGGTGATATCCACTCTTCAAGTCTAACTTGGTGAAATACATAGCACCCCCTAGACAATCCATAAGGTCTTCAATTCTTGGAATAGGAAACCTATACATGATTTTAATTTGGTTAATGGCCCTTGAGTCAGTGCACAACCTCCATTTTCCACCCTTCTTGGATGCCAAAACCACCAGGATAGCACAAGGACTTATGCTTTTCTTTATCAAAACTTGGTCCATCAACTCTTGGACTTGTCTTTCCACTTCTAGGTTCTGATCTGGAGTGAGCTTATAGGATGCTTTATTTGTCAAAGAGGCACCTATTACAAAGTCTATTTGATGACTTATAACCCTCCTAGGAGGCAAGGTGGTTGGGTTACCATCACTCACTATGTCCTTATATATTTCAAGAAAAGTTTGGACCTCACTTGGTAAGGGTTCCTTGACTGATTCTTCTTCATTTATTGACTTTAGTATCATAGAAAATCCTTGGCTTTCCTTATGTTTAAGGTCCTTCATAAACTCCTTTCCACCACTTAGTAGTACACTAGGAAATTGGGACTGTGGTTCTTCCCCTTCCAACAAAGACTAAATTTTGAAAGTCTTGGCTCCTTTTTTGAAGGTTATGGCATTAGCCCTACCATCATAGACAACCTCCCTATCAAATTTCCAAGGTCTCCCTAATAAGAGATGACAAGCATCCATGGGAAATATATCACACAATAGTCGATCCTTATAACCTACAATAGAAAAGTCCACCCATGTTTGCTCATTAACCAAAATGATTTGCCCTTTGTTAAGCCAAGTGACTTGGTAGGGGTTGGTATGGGGAATCTTCTTTAGTTTGAGATTAGTAATAGCCTCCTTTGATATCACATTATCAGTTAATCCAGAATCAACCACCACCTTGCACACTTTCCCTATGATCTTGCATTTGATCCTAAATAAGGCCCTCCTATGTCTAGGCTCATTAGGGGCTGGTTGCTTAATCAATACCCTTCTCAACATGAGGTTCTCACCTTTTTCAGATTCAATGTGATCTATGTCAGCATCCTTGCAGCTCATACTATCCTCTTGGGCATAGGCCAATCTTTTATCTTAATTTGAAGGAGAGGGCTTGTCTGGGCATCTATAGGTAGGATGCCCTATCTGTCCACAATTGTAACACTTCATAATTGCAAAATAAGAGCTGCTCCTACCTCCTCTACCTCTGCATGATCCTCCTTGGTTTCCTCTCCCTCTATTGAAGCCACCCCTTGTAGATTGATCACTAGTTTGCTCTATGAGCTTACTCTCCCCTTGGTTCCTTTGCTCACTACCTTTTCCTTGGTAGCCTCCCCTTTGACCTCTTTGATTTCTTCCCTTGCCTCTATCTTTGAAGTTAGAATCCCCTTTCTTCCTATTCTTCTCTTCTACCTTCATAGCTAGTTGATTACATTTTTGGACAGTAGTAGGGGCCCACAAAATAAGCTCTTCTTGGATATTCCACTTCAATCCTCCCAAGTACCTAGCCACTTTGATTGGATCTTCTTCTTGTAACTTAGACCTTAAACACAGCCTTTGGAATTCCTCAGTATATGAGGCCACCTCTAAGTCTTTCTGCTTCAAGTTTTGTCTCTTCCTATGAAGTTGTATTTCATAGTCCTCTAGAAGATAGCTCTCCTTCAATTTGGTTACCATAGCCTTATAATTTTCTATTGGTTGCTTCCCCATGCTTACCCTCTCATCTTGAAGATACTTCCACCAAGTCAAAGCTGACCCTCTGAGTCTATACTTGGCTACTTTAACCCTTTGGGCCTCACTTATCCTTTCACACTCAAAATGATTCTCCATTCCTTCAATCTAGTCCATGACTGCCTCAATATCCATCTTCCCTCTGAATAGAGGTATCCCTTCCAAAGCTTTGCCACTTAAAGCTTTTATGGCTTTCAGGAAAGGTTCCTCATTCAATATTGGGTTAGGTTCAGGGATATAGTCTTCTTCCTCAATCTTCTTCTTACCCTTTCCACTAGATTTTGCTTCATATTCTTTCTTCCTATTAGCATCTACTAGTTCTTCCATATTTACTCTCATTGCTTCCAAAGTATCCTTAAGGAGTTTGTTCTTCTCCTTTTGCTCCTCCGTATCCTTAGCTAATTCTGCATTTGTCATAATCTTTGTAGAACCACAAGATTCTACCTCTAACATAAACCAATCTTCCCAAGTTTCTCAACTTGCTCTGATACCACTCTAATGTAAGACCCAACCTTTCTCTCCAAACCCCAAACTCTCTTAGGGCTTCCTTAGGTCTATTACCTAACCAACTAGGGTTGCTACACACCCTAGACCTCCTAGGATCCAACTCAAGGGACCCTTTCCGATTCAGTTGGGGCACATCACCAAAATAGAACCATGCTTCCTCTCTAACTTCTCCAATCCACACTAAGCCTCAAATCCATCTAAGCCTCCAAGAGTGTTAGCCCTTCATCTAGTGTTCCACTAGATCCCTTTTGACATATGACAACTCAAACAATACTACAATCATGAGTAGTTTGAATCCACAAATGTAAATACATCAAAACTGTCAGAAAAAGGCTACAAGGATTAGCCCTCAATATGGACTTAAACTGAAATATCATTAAAAACCCCTTAACAGTGCCACAAAAAATCACTAATATGGATACCCTTTTCAGAAGGCTTAGATATTTTTTTAGTTTTAAACCCCCAACTTGTCCATACAACCAAAGCACAAATTTAGGCTTAAAAAGAGGGTTTCAAGGGTTTCAGTGTTGTCAGCAATAAAGTTTGCATTTGTTCCCCTTAGGGACCTTGCCAGGACTTCTCCTTCAGATAGGAGTTGGTCTAACCCTCCTCCTTCCTGGTCTCATGCTTGGATTGAGGCAATAGTGTCCCCAATCCCTTCGATATTCTAATGTCTGCTCTGTGATCCCTAACCAAGTTACACAGACTTGCCTAGGGCATCACTTCAAAATTGCTTGATGTGCTTTTCTTGGGCCCTCCTATAGTGTACATAGAGTACATGGAGTTTAGTTCGAAATCCCAAGAGACCATAGGAATCCAATGGTGGGAAGTGGCCCTAAGACTCCATCTTACACCTGCAGCCCTGTTCAGACTAGCAAACTGGAAAAACCAAAATGAATTTCTAAAGTATTACAAACTAAAAGAAAAACTCAAAAAAAATCCACACAAAGATTCAAAACAACATTATAGAACTTCTCCAATACAAAACTCAAGCAATCTAATCCACTTCTTCTTCAGATACTTAGTAAATCATAAAATTAACAAAAGATGCTTAGGCACAATCTATACAGTGCTTCTTCAAACTTCACCAACCCAATGAAAAGGTTGGTCTTGGAATTGTATAGGTTCCTACCATGCGTTCTTAACTGTTTAAGAAAGTTATAGCATTGTCCAAACACGAATGCTAAAAAATTTCTCATGACAAGAAAAGTTGTCAAGACAACATGACGACATTTTTAGCAACTTTTTCTCCAAATGGAGTTAGATTACTAAAATTGTCCTAAAAACCTACTAAGAATGGAATATGCATAAAATGACCTTAGATAACCCATCTAAGACCTTAGGAACCTTGCTAGACCAATTTACCCACCCTAGGGCCTAAGTCACCTAGTTGACAACAAATAGCAACTCCTAGTAACTTGGCCATTGTGGGCCTTTCCAAATTTCTTAAACCTACCAAAGGACCAAAATGTTCCTCTTATTGAGCTAGTGATGTGGATAGTATCACTACAAGACAAAAAAAACAAAGAAGACCTAGGTCTCACACTAGCCTACCTAGGTGCTCCTGCACCATCCATATTTTTGGATTTTATATTCCATGTAATAGAATCAAATGTAATGCCTAAGGGCAAATAAAAAATGGAAAAGTGTCATTTATTTGTCATTTGAGGCCTAGTGGGTCAACTTCATACCCAACTTCATCTTGATGGAGACAATATCAAGACCCCTTCTTAGGTCTTCCACACACCTTCATAAATTTCCTTACTGCTGCTTTGATGGATAAGAACCCTGCAACCAAAACAAGTACACAAACCACAAACAACCAACCCAGATCTTTTGTTGGGCTCTGATACCAATTGATGCAGAGGCTAGTGGTAAGTAACCTCCACTAGAATCCACACCTTAAAATCATCCACTTCTACACACTCAACCATTAAATCATGCTTCAAGATCCATGCCTTGCACCCTTCATTCACTATGCTTATGCAACCACAACCATCAACTATACTCTTAATGGTGATCCCAACTCCTCTAAGGATCCCAACACACTCACATCATCCACTTACCAACACCTAGACCCATTATTATGACCATTCTATCACCTTTGACCAAACTGTCCATTCACGCACTATCCTACCATAAAATGAAGACAAATGACAAGGTTTTGGTATAATTTGTTTGCAGGTTATTGGTTCCATGTTTCCAAGGGACTTGGAAACTTTTGAAGGCCAGGAGTATGGTGCAAGAGCACCTAGACATCATGACATTGCAGGAGATCCTGAGGGATATTTTAAATGTAATATGTTAATCCATATTTTTGGATTTGATATTCTATGTAATAGAATTAAATGTAATGCCTAAGGGCAAATAAAAAATGTAAAAGTGTCATTTAGTTGTCATTTCAGGCCCAGTGGGTCAAAAGTTCAAAATGATGTAATAAATCCAGGAAAAGACTAAAATAGATGTATTTAGTCATTTGAGGAGTCATATGATGTGTTTCAATGGTTTTTATAAATTCATGAAGTCATTTGTGAAAAAGTATAAAAGTTGTCAACTTGACAACAAAATGTTGTCAAGCAAAGTTGCACAAATGCAACAAAAGGTGTAAAAGTTGGTTTTTTAGGTGGTTAAGTGTTTTTTAATTGTCAAATGGATATAAATATCATTTTATGGTAGAAAAAAATCATATTTTGAAGGAAGGAAATATTTTGATACATTTTTGGTGCATTCTATTGTTGTTGTTTTGATTGGTTTTTCAGTTTTAGTGTTGGTTCCAGGCCTTGTACGGCCATATACAGCCTAGAAACCCTATAAATATGTAATGGTAAGATATTATTATGTATTAAATTCCTTCTCCTTTTGGTTTGGAGTAATTCCAATCTGTTGTGAGAAAGTTATGGATGTTTTTGTGAAAGTTGTCAACTGCAGATTTGAGGATTCCAGGGAACAGTCATGTTGCAGCATGTGGTACAAACACATAAGGAAGTTTTAGAATGTATAAATGGATTCAATAGAAATATATGTGAATTAAATTTCATTTTATTTTTATTGGATTCATTTTTATGCAGAATTGTGAAAGTTATGATCATGTTAGTGAAAACTGGTTTTAAACAGTCGTCAATGGAGTGGCAGTCAATGATTTCTATTTATGTCATGATTTACACAATTTAAAAATATGTATCTTACATTTTTGGAAACTATATTTAGAGATGGTTAATATAGTTTTGGTATTATTTAAAATTAATGTGTAATAGGAAAGTTATATGATGCCTTAGGCGGATTGGAGAAATAATGTTTCTATTTTATGACAGAAAAATGGGTCTTGGTGCAGAAAGCATATCTTTTGATTGAAATGTTGGATTTGGATAATTTGGAAATATGTTTTTATGAACCTAATTATCTACATTTATACCAAATTAATTTTCAATACGACATCGAGTTAAAAAGTTATGAATACAATATTGCAAGATAGATCTGTATGACAGATTTGAAGTTGTTTGTTAAAAGAACCAAAGAAGTATTTTATTGTTGATTAATCTTGTGAAAGATGTTCCTCTATTAAATTATTTTAATGATCAAATGAATATTGGATCATCAAGATCCTAGTTTTTGAGAGTTTATACAAGATAGTTTGCATCACAGAATCACAAGCATTACCGATGAGAAGAACTTCACTGTGATGCCCGAGGGACAGACAACCCCAACGGACAGACAACACCGACGGAAATACCCGAGGAGAACTGAAGTGTTGACCAAAGATATCAAAGATTTAAAACAAAAAAATTAACTGGAGTTCATAAATGAAAAAATACTTAGCTGGAAAGAGCTAAAGATAGAGTTAACTAGTTGTTAACATTGTTTTCATCGACAAGTTAAAGCTAGAGATAAGTAAAATATTTAAAGTTTTTTTATCCAGTTGTCAAGGAGAAATATACAAGATAAAACTTAAGTAAAGATTTAAAGAAATATTGGGCAAGATTGTGGATCATTCCAAGAATAAGAAAATCAAGAAGTGAGAAATAGTGATATCATGTCTATAAAGAGACAATTTAATTCGTTATGAATTAGGGGAGTGAATAGAGAAAGAGGATGCTGAAGATAAACTAATGAAGAACAAATTCATATAGTCTTGATCAATCAAGCTGAGAAAAGTGCTAAAGATTTATGTGGACACCGAGCAACAGAGAAGCACAACATCATCGATTAGAAAGAAGTGGAGCAAAGGTATTGAAAATAAATATTGATCAAAAAGGTATAATGAGCTTACAATAGATCTGAAAATATGCAAGTGTAAGTTGTATGTGTGAACATATCATTTATTGATAATAGATTTCCAAGTTTAGATCATTTATTGTTTCAGTTTAACCATTTATTCAGAAAGTCTCTTAACCGAGCAGGACTTAATAATCCTTTCTATATTGAGATACATCCCAAGGAGTATCAAAAATTTTGATCATGAAGATAGCATGAGATTCCAGATACCATTTGACAAACTACACTGGGTTTGGTCATAGAAGGTAGCATAGAGATGCCCAATATCAAGTGAAAAAATATTCCATTTAAATCCTCTAACTAGGTCACACCTAACAGTGTGTTTGTAACCTTTAATAGGGTTGGCTCTTCATTGAGCTCACTTCAAAAGAGTGAAAATTTTGGGTTACCAGTCCCAAGTGTTTTTTCCCTTAACAGGGTTTCCACATTAAAAATCCATATGTCAATGTGTTTATGAGTCATTACTTTAGTATTTTGCATTACACTTAACTAATCTGTATTGATCGGTATACAAAAATCAATTTACTATTTTTTGGTAAATGAAATACTACTAATCGGTAAACAGTAAGAATAAGGTTTAACAGTGAACTCCAAGCAGTAGTTATTTATTAAGATTGTTTGAAGGTATTCATCTTGTAGGACTGAAGATAACTAGAGGCCTAATATTGTTGTACTAATTTTTTGGGTTGATTTATTGGAACATTTTTGAGGTCACTGATTCACCCCCCCCTCTCAGTTATTCTAACAATTGGTATCAGAGCTTGTGTGCTTAGAAAAGGGAGTTTAACAGCTCAAGAAAAAGATCACAAGATGAACAAATGAGATGTGCCCAAGTTGAATAAAGACAACTTTGCATCATGACAAAGAAGAATAAGAATCCACCTATAAGGTATTGGTAATGATGTTACTCAACACCTTGATATTGAATATGTGTTTCCTAGAGGACCTCACACTCTTGAGCAATTGAGAGAAAAGCATGAGCATAATTGCGTGATGATAGAGCTTTCTTCCTCACTCTCCGATGCTGATTTTGAAGATGTCAAAACCTGCACCTCTGCAAATTAAAAGTGGGATAAATTGAAGTTGGTACATGGAGGAGATGCTAATGTACTAAGAGCCAAGGTAGAAATCCTAAGAGGGAGGTTTGATTAATTAAGAATGAAAGAACAAGAAAATATCACTCATGATAGTTGTAGAATCAAAGAGGTAGTCAATGCTATCTGAGGAGTTGGAGGCATACTTGAAGAAGAGATAGTGGTAAGTAAAATACTAAGAACCTTAATGCCTGTATTAGCTATTATAGTATCTATTATACATGAAATGAGAGCAGTTGTGAACAATACTGTTACTCTAGATAGTCTGATTGGTAGACTGATTTTATTTGAGATGAATAACTTTGATAATAGTGTCTTACCATCTATAGAGTTTGCATTCAAATTTTATTTGAAAATAAGTAAGCAAGTCATAAACACACTATTATAAATGATAGTGAAAGTGATAATAAGGATCAAGGACTTGATGAGATTGAAGCACTAATGACAAGAAGATTGCAGAAAGGCAAAGGTAGATACATAGGTAAATTACCACTTGTATGTTTTAATTGTAAAGAGGTTGGACACTTTGCTGCAAGATGTTCGAATAGAAGAAATGATGACAAAAGTAATGATAGAACATATGAAAAGAAGTTTTACCAAGGTGATAACATAGATTACCAAAGCAATCGACAATCGGAAAGAAGAAATACCAGAGACTAAAAGGACAAAGGAAAGAAAGCTTGTTACTTAGCTGAGAACAAAACTGATGATACTGACACTGAATCAGAAGAATACATTGAGATAGTATTTGTAGCCATGAAGGATGATTCAGACGAAGAAGAAGAAAGGTATGTAGAGACTCCACTCATATCTAAGGTTAGTAAGAATGATGTCTAGATTATAGATAGTGGCTGCACTCACCACATGACCAGTGATAAATAAACGTTTGAAATTTTTGAATACTATAATTGTGGATCAGTAAGAATGGGTAATGACACACCTTGTCCAGTTGAAGGTAAAGGAACCATAATGTTGAATAACTTGATCAAATTTTAAAATTCTTACCGAGTAAAAGGACTAAATTATCATCTATTAAGTGTTTCACAACTAAATAACACAGGTTTGATGACATGTAACTGATTGAATGTTTGAAGATGTTAAGTTGATCACCAAAATGCAGAAGGATAATGAAAGAAATTCGACCAGTTAATGGATTGTATTGTCATTGATGTCAACTTGATATAATCTAATTGGTTATAATCAAAGTGTCAAAGACTTTAGAGAATCAAAGAGAAAAATATTATGCTTTTAGTAATGCATAAAAGATAAGAATTCACTATGTGACTTCAAACACTGATAGTTAGTGGAACCCGACGGATATAGATCACTAAAAATCAAGTCATAGTGATTCCTAAGAAATAACACCGACAAGGATTACCGACAAGAAGAATCACAAGCATAAATGATTTCCAAAAACATAGTGTAAACTGATAGAGAAGCCCGAAGAGAATTGAAGTGCTGACCGAAGCTATCAAAGAGTTAAAACACCAAAATTAACTTGAGTTCAGAAACGAAAAAATATCTAGCTAGTAGAGCTAACTATGGACTTAACTGGTAGTTATCTTTGTTTTCATTGACAAGATAAATCCAGAGATAAGTAAAGTATTTAAAGTTGTTTTGTCCAGTTGCCAAGAAGATCTCTGCGTGATAAAACATGAGTTTTGTTTTAAATCTAATTGGCGAGAATTGTGGATCACACCAAGATAAAGAAAATCAAGAACCTAACAATGGTGACATCATGTCTATAAAAGAGACAAATTAATTCATTACAAATTGAGTGGGTGAATAAATGAAAAGAGGATGCTAAAGAGAAACTTCATACAGTCCTGATCAATCAAGCTGAGGAAAGAGCTAAAGTTTTTTGTGGACATTGAGCAACAGAGCATAGCATCATCGAGAAGAATCAAAGTGGAGCAAAGGTATTAACAAATATATATTTATCAGATTAGTTTTATGAGATTACAATAGATCTAAAAATTTGCAAGTATAATTTGTATATGTGAACAAATCATATTGTTTTAGTTTAACCATTGATTCAGAAAGTCTCTTAACCGAGTGGGATTTAAATATCCTTTCTATATTGAGATACATCCCAAGGAGTATCAAAAATTTTGATCATGAAGATAGCATGAGATGCCAGATACCTATTGACAGGCCAAGTGAGTGTTTGATCAAGGAAGGTAGCATAGAGATGTCAAATATCAAGTGATAGACTAAACTTTTAAATCCTCTAAAAAGGTCACACCTAAAAGTGTGTTTGTAACCTTTAACAGGGTTGGTTCTTCACCGAGCTCACTTTAGAAGAGTGAAAATTTTGGATTACCAGTCCCAAGTGGTTTTTCCCTTAACAGGGTTTCCAAGTTAAAAATCCACATGTCAATGTGTTTATAAGTCATTACTTTAGTGTTTTTCATTACACGTAGCTTAACTAGATTGATCAATATGCTCTAGATAATTTACTGTCTTTCAGTAAATTAATAGACTGCTATTCAGTAAACATGCAGTATAAGGTTTAGCAAAGCATTCCGAGCAGTAGTAATTTGATAAAAGT
The DNA here is from genome assembly GCA_018584345.1 of Thuja plicata. NCBI lineage: Eukaryota > Viridiplantae > Streptophyta > Pinopsida > Cupressales > Cupressaceae > Thuja > Thuja plicata. The sequence continues at coordinate 10,591,879 of MU224951.1, read as the reverse complement.
ATTTGGAGGCATTCATCTTATAGGACTGAAGATAACTAGAGGTTTAATATTGTGGTACTAATTTTTTGGTTTGATTATTTGATTATTTTTTAGGCCACTGATTCACCCCCCCCCTCTCAGTTATTACTAACAATTGGTATTAGAGATTGTGTGCTCAGAAAGGGAGTTTAACAACTCAAGCAAAAGATCACAAGATGAATAGACAAGATGTGCCCAAGTTGAATAAAGACAAATTTACATCATGGAAAAGCAGAATAATACTCCAGCTATTAGGTATTGGAAATGATATTGTTCAATACTTAGATACTAAATATTTGTTGCCTACAGGACCTCACACTCTTAAGGAATTAAGAGTAAAGCATGAGCATAATTGCATGATGATAGAACTTGCATCATCACTCTCCACTACTGAGTTTGAAGATGTCAAAACCTACACCTCTACAAACAAAATGTGGGATAAGTTGAAGTTGGTACATGGAGGAGATGCCAATGTACTAAGAGAAAAGGCAGAAAGCCTACGAGGAAAGTTTGATGACCTATGGATGAAAGAAGGAGAAAATATCACTCAGTATAGCTACACAGTCAAAGAAGTAGTAAATGTTATCTGAGGAGTTGGAGGTGTACTTAAAGAGGAGATAGTAGTAAGTAAAATCTTAAGAACCTTACTAGGTGTATATTCTATTAGAGTTTCTGCTATTCAAGAAATGAGAGTAGTTGCAAACAATATAGTTACTCTAGATAGTCTGATTGGTAGACTGATTTCATTTGAGATGAATAACTTTGATAATAGTGTCTTACCATCTATAGAATATGAATTCAAATATTCTTTAAAGATACGTAACTCAAGTCATAGACATGTTGTTAGAAATGATAGTGACAGTGATAATGAGGATCAAGGACTTGATGAGATTGAAGCACTAATGACCAGAAGATTGCAGAGAGGCAAAGGTAGATACAAAGATAAATTACCACTTGTATGTTTCAATTTTAAAGAGGTTGGAAACTTTTCTACAAGATTTCCAAACAGAAGAAAACATGACAGAGGAAATGAAAGATCATATGAGAAGAAGTTTGATAGAGGTGATAATAGAGATTATCGAAGCAACTGACAATCTGACAAAAGAGATACCCAAGACTATAAGGACAAAGGGAAGAAAGATTTTTACCTAGCCGAGAATAGCATTGATGTCACTGACACAAAATCAAAAGAAGATATTGAGATGGTATTTGTAGAAATGAAGGATGATTCAGATGAAGATGATCAAAGGTATGTAGAAACTGCACTCATATCTAAAGTTAGTAAAAATGATGTATGGATCATAGATAGTGGTTGCACTCACCATATGACCAGTGATAAATAAATGTTTGAGACTTTTCAATACTATAATGGTGGTTCAGTGAGAATGGGAAATGATACACCTTGTCGAGTTGAAGGTAAAGGAACCATAATGTTAAATAACCTGATAAAATGTGAAAATGCTTACTGGGTAAAAGGACTGAATTATAATTTTTTAAGTGTTTCACAGCTTAAAAATTTAGGTCACATTGTAGCATTTGAAAATAAGAAGGAAAATATCTTCAATGAATTAGGAAGATTGATTGGTACCGGTGAGTAGACAAAACGTAACCTTTTCTATCTTGATGACACTAACACCACTTGTTTAATGTCTAGAAATGAAGACATATGGTTTTTGTTGGAAATTTGACTTCCTGAGGAAGCATGAATTAATTTGTGTTGTCAATCATGGCAACAAAGTCATACTAAGTTTCTATCAAAGATAACTTAGAAGATAAAATGACTAAGTATAGAAAATAGGATAGACAGAGAGATACAAAGATCCGCACATTAGCGCACCTGTTAGAGATCACACCAAAACATGTGTGCTTAGATATATACTCTATGGTGTATATACATACTAGATCCAAACACACAGAGTACGAAACATCAGTACGAAAAAGTTATAAACAGATTAGTAGACCTGCAGTCCAGGAAACAGAGCATGGAAGCCGACTATAGCTTTGATCAGCGTGTATGATTTTTTAATGTAATGGCTAAGCACCTTTAGTTATAAGTTTTTAATAATGTAATTAATGTTATTACAAAAATTCTTGGGCCGACTTGTTTGGAAGTGTTATGTATATTTGTTTTAGGGCTGACTAATGATTTGTTTTGGGTTGCGCCTATTCAGATTTAAAGATATAAGTATGTAATGTAAAGTTATGTTACAAGTGTTGATTATTGTGTAAGAAGAAGTTATAAAGGGACATCATAATGAAGTTAGAAGATGATGTATCTCTTTGAAGAAGTAAGAGCATCCACGCATACATGGAACTGATCAGACAACAGTGTCACTACAGCAGTTCATTTTTGATAGAGTGCATATCAACATTCAGAGGGTTGTAGCCTTCATCTTATTGGACAGTGAGTCCTTGGACAGTGATTCCACCACCCCTAAAAGGGTTATTGTAAAAGACTCTTAACAGGGTCAGACCCTTAACCAGGTCATTGTACTCAATTTTTAAAGACTGCTTCTAACAGGGCAAAGGAACTTTAACAGGTTCATTATACCTAGTACAATATTTTGTGGGTACTAATCCCCACCAGAGTTTTCCTCTGATCAAGGTTCTTCGTAATCAAATCATGTGTTATGTGTTCTTGTGTTTAGATTCTTGAATGCATATTGGTTTTATGTTTAATTGGCTGAAGTATAATAAGTAGATAAACACTGATTCACCCCCGCCCCCTCTCAGTGTTTCTAACAATTGGTATTAGAGCTCTGGTCCTCTGAAAGAAATTTTAACCACTTGAGGAGATCATGGACTCAGCTGAAGAAAAACATTTGAAAAAAAATCTTGAAGCAGCTCTTGAAGATCTTGATAGATCTGAGAAGGAAAATGAAGAACTGAGATTGAAAAATGATGGCTCTCAAATACTTATTAAAAGGCTAAGAAAAGA
>MU224951.1:10574997-10585820 GCA_018584345.1 Thuja plicata | reverse complement strand
GAAGATTGGATACACTTTCCAAAGTCTATGAAAAATATCAAGAAATTGATAAGACTGAGATACATTCTATGGTCATATCTCATATGATCAAGTTTAAGAAATCAGTTCTTGAACTTAAGATAGTAATTCCAGATTAGTTATGGAACATATTGGAGATCATGAAAAGACATGCTATAGAAGAAGACATGAAGATTAGAGAAGGAACCTTGGATACTCTTCTTCCTGTTTGTTCACATGATGAGAAGGCTATACTATAGATCTAGTAAAGCCTCATCTCTGTAGTAAGATAAGAACTCTACAGATTATGAACAAAGAATATGAGCAGGTTGGAAAGGAGAGTGAAAAGGAATTTGCACAAGTATTTATGGACAGACATATGTATCCACCAATGGTGCCTACACCAAAAGTCACCCTAGCTCCTCCAAAATAGGTTACAACTCCAAAAATTAAGATTGCACCTATGATAGGTCCACAGGATTCAGCACCCATAGTGACAATGACTTCTGACGTAGCTAAAGATATAGAAGATACTATAATAGTTGACAATGTCAAGATATCTATGACAGCTTCTTATAATGATATGAATAAGGTTGATGAAGCAATGAACACAGATGACACATCTCTACAATAGGATGAAGTTCCTTCCATTGATCCAATAGACTTGGATAAAGATAAAGATACTCAAGGTAATGAGACACCAGTGAAGGAGATTCATGTCAAAAGTGAATGTGATGACACAAGTCAGAATACTATTTTTTCAACATCCACTCAACCATCTACATCATTTTTGTCAAGGTTAACTCCTGACTCAGCAAGTTTAGATGCATGGGGAGAAGAAGACCTTATCAAGATCAACGTCCTTGCCATGGAAAAAGCAAAAGAGAAATAGGTGATGAGGAACCCTCAATTTGTAGAATCAATAAACATTCTGAATGAACTAGTTCCTGCTGATAAGAAAATTTCCAAACTACAATCAGTTGAAGATGTAGACAACATCTTATCAAACATCAAGTCACACTTCACTAGCTTAGTAGAATCTGCTACTAAAATTATAGAAGATGAATACAAGAAGGAGAGATTAAATGACTTGGTAAAGAACTTTACCTTGGATCTAAACTCCTTAAAGATTGGGCAGGCCATATTGATGGAATTGGCAGAGAAAGGAAATAAAATCATAGCAAACTGTATAGATAGAGTGAATCTCACCTCTGAGCACACTAAAAAGATAACAGAAGCAGAAGAAATGATGGAAAACATAAGAAAATCAGTTGAAAATTCCACGCAAGATATGAGCATATGCAACAATGTCTACCAAGGGTAGTTAGACAAAATTGAGAAGGCAAAACTGGAAATCAACAAGATAAGGGTAAGGCAAACTTAGTTGAGGAATGCACTTGCGCCATCCCTAGCAATTCTCAATGAGAACATCAAATAGATTGATATCACAATATAGACTTATGATCAAGGTCCTTGCATAGATCTGATGAAAATGGAAAAGTTGACATATGCCCTATGCGTGCATCTTCAAACTGTTGAAGCAATGAAAGTCTTTTGGCAGAAAGAGGTTAAATCTCTTCAAGTTGTGTACCCAGAAGTCTATATAGAGTAAGTATGTTGAGGACTTAAATTTTTTGCACACCTTTGTCCTTAATGTCAAAAGGGGAGTAGTATAGAATGTGTATATGAGGAAAAGTATATATGTATATATCATTAAGTATTATGATATACAGTCATTTTTGTATGAAGTCATTTTGAGTAACTTAGCCACATTCCTTTGTTGCCATAAATGAAAAAGGGGGAGATTGTTGGCAAGTTGAATTCCTGATGAATAATGACTTACTTTGTGTTTTCAATCATGGCAACAAAGTCATACTAAGTTTCTGTCAAAGATAACTTAGAAGATAAAATGACTAAGTACATAAAATAGGACAGACAGAGAGATACAAAGATCACCACATCAGCGCACATGTTAGAGATCACACAAAAACATGCATGCTTAGATATATACTCTATGGTGTATATACATACTAGATCCAAATGCACAGAGTATGAAACATCAGTACGGAAAAGTTACAGACAGATTAGTAGACCTACAGTCCAGGAAACAGAGCTTGGAAGCCGACTGCAGTTTTGATTAGCGTGTATGATTTTATAATGTAATGGCTAAGTGCCTTTAGTTATAAGTTTGTAATAATGTAATTAATGTTATTGTAAACATGCTTGGGCCAACTTTTTCGGAAGCATTATGTATATTTGTTTTAGGGTTGACTAATGATTTGTTTTGGGTCGCGCCTATTCAGATTTAAAGATATAAGTATGTAATGTAAATTTATGTTACAAGTGTCGATTATTGTGTAAGAATAAGTTACAGAGGGACAACATAATGAAGTCAAAAAATAATATAGCTCTTTGAAGAAGTAAGAGAATCCATGCATACATGGAACTGATCAGATAACAGTGTCACTACAACAGTTCATTTTTGATATAGTGCATATCAACATTCAGAGGGTTGTAGCCTTCATCTTATTAGACACTGAGTCCTTGGATAGTGAGTCCACCACCCCTAATAGGTTTATTGCAAAAGACTCTTAACAGGGTCAAACCCTTAACCAGGTTATTGTAGTCAATTTGTAAAGACTGCTTCTAACAGGGCAAAAGAGCTTTAACAGGTTCATTATACCTAGTACAATATTTTGTGGGTACTAATCCCCATCGAAGTTTTCCTCTGATCAAGGTTCTCCGTAATCAAATCATGTGTTATGTGTTCTTGTGTTTAGATTCTTGAATGCATATTGGTTTTATGTTTAATTGGCTAAAATATAATAAGTAGATAAACACTGATTCACCCCCCCCCCCTCTCAGTGTTTCTAATAGTTGTGGCACAAAATATTGTGTCATGTGAACTTTGAGAACATGATAAAGATAAGCAACAAAAGGAATGTCAGAGGCTTACCGAGAATGACTAAGCCTAAGCATATCATGTGCAAAAATTGTCAAAAACATAAGATGACGAATTCTCATTTCAAGAGTAAAACCCATACATCTAATGCAATTCTAGAATTAGTCCATTTAGATCTATGTGGACCCATGAGGACAATGAGCTACTATGGATATAGGTATTTTATTCTCTTTGTTGATGATTATTCTAGAATGATAATAGTCATGTTCTTAAAAGATAAATCAGAAGCATTTAAGATGTTTAAATGGTATAAAGAAATGGTAGAAAAACAAAGTGAAAAGAAATTGAAATGCTTAAGGTCAGATAGAGGAGGGGAATTTACTTCAGAAGAATTCACTAACTATTGCAATGAGCATGAAATTAAAAGATAGGTTTCTACATCGAGAACACCAAAACAAAATGGAATTGTTGAAAGGAGATACAGATCAATTATTGACTGTGCAAGAACATTGATGATTGAGAAAAGAATCACTCAAACTTTCTGGAGGGAAGCTATCAGTACTGAAATTTACACATTAAACATAGTACAATTAAAGAAGGACATAAAGAAGACACCATATGAGCTTTGGTGTGGTCATACACCCAATGGAAGTTACTTCAAAATATTTGGCAATCAATGTTATATTTTGAAGGATGATAGAAATGGGAAACCTGACTCCAAAAGTGATGAAGGTATCTTTCTAGGGTACTCAACCAAAAGAAAGGCTTATAAATGTCTTATCAAGTCATCTAACAAAATCATTGAAAGTCAAAATAGATAAATTTACAATAAAGAATGATAAGGAAATAAAAAAGGAACCAGAGGACTACAACAGGTTGGTTTATATAGAACCTGACACTCTACCTGAGCAATAGTGTATCGCTCCCAAGAAATAGATCATTGCACCCGAGCATCTAGCTGCAGTTACTGAAAATTAGGAAAATTCTCAAAATGATGTTCCAAACAATGGAGATGAAAACAAAGGTCAGGAAGATGATCATAATGATGAACACATAGTTGAACCAAAACTTGCCAAGTATGTGAGAAGACATCATCCACAAAATCCAATCATAGGAGACAAGAAGGCTGGAACAAGAACAAGTAAGTCACTAAACACCAGATGTTTACTTTTTGATTTTGAGCCTAAATCTTTTAATACTGCACTTGAGATTGAAGAATGAGTCAGTGCTATGAATGAAGAAATAGAACATATTGAGAAGAACAGTACATGGAAACTAGTACTGAGACTTGATGACAAGAATGTCATCGGTACCAAATGGATATTCAGAAACAAGTTGAATGAGAATGGAGAACTCACTAGAAAAAAAAGAAAGGTTAGTAAGAAAGGGATATACAGAAGAATAAGTTATTGATTATGGAGAAACCTTTGCACCCGTTGCTAGAATAGGAGTTAGAATCTTACTTTCTTATGCTGCATTTAAAGGATTCAAGGTATACCATATGGATGTCAAATCTGCATTCCTGAATGGAATACTGGAAGAATAGGTATACATTGAACAACTAGAAGGGTTTATTGATCCAAACAAGAGAAACATTGTATGTAGACTACATAAAGCCTTGTATGGATTGAAACAAGCACCTAGAGCCTGGTATGAAAGACGTCACTCATATCTCATTAGCATAAAATTTGTTAGAACAAGTGAAATTAGCAATATGTACTTAAAAGAAGATATCGATGGTAATATTTTGATTGCTAAAATTTTTGTTGATGATATCATTTTTGGGGGAAATGAATTGTTATGCAAATCCTTTGCTAACGAAATGAGAAAATAATTTGAAATGTCTATGTTTGGGGAGATCAAATTCTTTTTGGGTTTATAGATTCTTCAATAAGATGCAGGCATATATATCACTCAGTCCAAATACATCAAGGAAGTATTGAAGATATTCAAGATGGAAGATTCCAAACCAGCTGGAACACCTATGGCTACTGGATGTAAGCTGAAAAAAGAAGACAAATCTAAAGAGGTAAGTCAAACCTTATGTAGATCAATTATTGGAAAACTAATGTATGTTTTTCATACCAGACCAGATATAGCACATGCAGTTGGAATAGTTGTAATATTCTCTACTAATCCCAAAGAATCACATATGATTGTTGTCAAGAGAATTCTAAGATATTTGAAAAATATTGAGGACTATGGCTTATGGTACAAAAGAGAAGGAAAATTTAAGCTACAAGTCTATACAGATGTTGATTGGGCTGGAAACATTGATGACCGAAAGAGAACAACTGGAGGAGCATTCTTCATGGGTGAAAGACTTGTCACGTGGATTAGCAAGAAGCAAGGGTGCATCTCTCAGTCTATTATAGAAGCAGAGTATGTAGTTGTTGCTGCAAATTGCTCCAATATTGCATGGATCAAATAATTGCTGGAAGGTATTAATATGAAAATTCTAGAACCAGTAATTAGCTACTGTGATAAGACCAATACAATTAACATTACTAAAAATCTAGTCATGCATTTTAAGACTAAGCATATTTCTATCAAGTATCACTATCTGAGAGAATAAGTAAAAGAAAAGGAGGTGACATTGGAATATGTTTAATCAAAGGAAAAGTTAGCTGATATATTCACCAAGCCATTACCAAAGGATACATTTGAGTACCTGAGATAGAAACTAGGGGTCCAACCCTTGTCTATTGGTCAGTGAGATGACTAGGAGGTTGCATCAACCTATACCAAATCTCAAGATCAGTCATGTTGATGCAAACATTGAGATGGACAGAAATAGATACATCTTTACATAGCAAGGTACAAATATTCACCAAAAACCAAAGACACTATATTGCTGATGGATAGGGAAATTCAAGGAATATATTATGTAAAGAATGGAAGATGATAAAGATAAGAAGTGTTTTTGGTTGGCATAGTTGTCAAAGGGAGAGATGATCTCATTATCATAAAGGGAGAGTTGTCATAAAGGGAGAGATATCATAAAGGGAGAGATTATCTCATTGATCAGAAAAGATTATATCATTATCCATAAAGGTGAAGTTCCTAAAAATAAGAAAGAAAGAGTTAATCAATATTCAAAGGGAGAGAAATTGATTACATATTAAATATCCATCTAAGGAGAGAAGTAACAAAGGGAGAGAGTTCAAACAAAGATAAAGATTGCTATCAATGGAAAAAGAGATTATCAAGAAGAGGAACAGTCAAGGCAGAGCGCATATCAGAACAGAGATATCAGATGATACATCTATCCAATGAAGGGATTGAAGATTGAAGACAATAACTCTACATGAAACAAATCTAATCTATTTTGATCTTAATGAAAGCCATACATTTTTAATAGTTACAATAGGAAAGATTTATGAAACTGTTATATTTCATATTGTATTAGTGATAGTATAGTATGATAATGTAGTATGTTGCCATCAATGCCAAAGGGAGAGATTGATGACATGTAACTGATTGAATGTTTAAAGATGTTAAGTTGATCATTGAAATGCAGAAGGATAATGCAAGACATTAAATTAATTAATGGATTTTATTTTCATTGATGTCAACTTGATATAATCTAATCGGTTATAATCAGAGTGTCAAAGACTTAAGAGAATCAAAGAGAAAAAGATTATTCTTTCAGTAATGAATAAAAGACAAGCATTTAAAATGTGACTTCAAACACTGACGGTTAGTGGAACCTAAGGGATAGAGATCCCCAAAAGTCAAGTCATAGTGATGCATGAGCAAGAACACCGACGAGCATTACCGACAAGCAGAATCACAAGCATAACTGACGACCAACAACATAGTATAAACCTTTTCTATCTTGATGACATTAACACCACTTGTTTAATGGCTAGAAATGAGACATATGGTTGTGGCATATGAGATTATGTCATGTGAATTTTGACAACATGATAAAGATAATCAATAAAAGAAGAGTAAGAGGCTTAATGAGCATGTCAAAGCCCGAACATATCATGTGAAAGAATTGTCAAAAAGGTAAAATGACAAAGTCTAGTTTCAAGAGTAAAGCCCATACATCTAATGCCATTCTAGAATTAGTCCATACTTATTTATGTGGACCCATGCGGACAAAGAGTTACTATAGTGATAGGTGTTTCATTCTCTTTGTAGATGATTATTCTAGAATGATGACAATTATGTTCCTAAAAGATAAATCAAAGGCATTCAAGATGTTTAAATGGTATAAGGATATGGTAGAAAAACAAAGTGGTAAGGAATTGAAATGCTTAATATTAGATAAAGGAGGGAATTTATTTTAGATTAATTCACTAACTATTGCAATGAGCATGGAATTAAAAGACAGGTTTCTGCACTGAGAACACCACAACAAAATGGAATTGCTGAAAGAAGAAATAGATCAATTGTTGATTGTGCAAGAACACTGATGATTGAGAAAACCATCACTAAAACTTTCTAGAGGGAAGCTATCAGTACTATTGTCTACACATTGAAAATAGTACAATTGAAGAAGGACACAAAGAAGACACCCTATGAGCTTTGGTATGGTTACACACCCAATGTAAGTTATTTTAGAATCTTTGGTAGTCAATGTTATATTTTGAAAGATGAAAGAAATGGAAAGCTTAACTCCAAAAGTGATGAAGGTATCTTTCTAGGGTATTCCACCAAAAGAAAGGCTTATAAATGTCTTAACATGTCCTCTAACAAGACCATTGAAAGTGAAAATGTAAGAATAGATGCATTTGTAGAGAATAATGATAAGGAAAGAGGAAAAGAACTAGAAGAATAAAAAAAAAAATTTTACACTGAAGAAACTGACACTCTACCCGATAAACAGTGTATCGCTCCTAAGAAACAAAACATTGCACCTAAGCATCAGGCTGAAATTACCAAAAAATAGGAAAATACTCAAGATGGTGTACAAAGCGATGGAGCTCAGAATGAAGGTCAAGATGATGACCAGAATGATGGACAATGAGCTGAACCAAAAATTTCCAAGTATGTTAGAATACATCATCCATAGAATTAGATCATAGAAGACAAGAAGGCTGGAATGAGAAAAGAAGTCACTAAACACTAGATGTTTACTTTGTGATTTTGAGCCTAAATATGTTAATAATGCATTTGAGAATGAAGAATGGCTCAGTACTATGAATTTAGAGATAGAACAGATTAAGAAGAATAATACATGGACACTAGTACCGAGACCAAATGATAAGAATCTCATCAGTACCAAATGGATATTCAGAAACAAGCTGAATAAGAATGGAGAAGTCACAAGGAATAAAGCAAGATTAGTATGCAAGGGGTATGCACAAGAGGAAGGTATTGATTAATGTGAAACCGTTGCACCCATTTCTAGACTAGAAGGAGTTATAATTCTTCTTTCTTATGTTGCATTCATATGATTCAAGGTATACCAGATGGATATCAAACCTGCATTCCTAAATGGAATACTAGAAGAAGAGGTATACATTGAACAACCAGAAGCATTTTTTTCATCTAGACAAGAGAAACATGGTATGTAGACTACATAAATCCTTTTATGGATTGAAACAAGCACCTTGATCTTGGTATGAAATACTTCACTCCTATCTCATAAGCATTGAATTTGTAAGAACAAGTGAAAATAACAATCTGTACTTAAAAGAAGATAACGATGGTAATATTCTGATTGCTGAAATATTTGTTGATGATATCATTTTTGGGGGAAATGAAATGTTATGCGAATCCTTTTCTAGTGAAATGAGAAAAGAGTTTGAAATGTCTATGTTTGGGGAGATCAAATTCTTTCTTGGTCTATAGATTCTTCCACAAGATGCAGGCATATATATCACTCAGTCCAAATAAATCAAGGAAGTACTGAAGATATTCAAAATGGAAGATTCCAAGCCAGTTGGAACACGTATGGCTACCAAATGTAAGATGACAAAGGAAGATAAGTCAAATGAGGTAAATCAGACCGTGTATAGATCAATGATTGGAAAACTAATATAGGTTATTCATACTAGACCAGATATAGCACATACAGTAGGAATAGTTGCAAGATTCTCTGCTAATCCCAAAGAATCACATATGACTATTGTCAAGAGAATTCTAAGATATCTAAAGAACACCGACGACTATGGTTTATGGTATAAAAGAGAAGGAAAATTTGAGCTTTAAGTCTATACAAATATTGATTGGGATACAAACATAGATGACTGAAAGAGCACAACTGGAGGAGCATTCTTCATGGGTGATAGACTTGTCACATGGATGAGCAAGAAGAAAGGATGCATCTCTTAGTCTTATGTAGAAGAAGAATATGTGGCTGCTGCTGAAAATTTCTCAAATATTGCATGGATCAAATAGTTACTAGAAGGTATGAATATGAAGATTCTTGAACCAATGATTATCTATTGTGATAATACCAGTGCAATTAACATTTCTAAGAATCTAGTCATGCATGCTAAGACTAAGCATATTGCTATCAAGTATCACTATTTAAGAGAATAAGTGCAAGAAAAAGAGGTGATACCATAATATCTTCAATCCATGGAACAATTAGCTGACATATTTACCAAGCCATTACCGAAAGATACATTTGAGTACCTGAGACAGAGACTAGGGATCCAACCATTGTCTATTGGTCAATAAGCTGACTAGGAGGCTACATTAGCCTATACACAAATCAAAAGATCATTCATGTTGATGCAAGCAAGAGAAATGGACTAAAAAGATACATCTGTACACAACAAGGTACATATCTACACCGAACACCAGAGTCACTCTATTGCTGATGGATAGGGAAATTCAAGGAGTATATTATAAAAAGGGATGGAAGATGATATGGAAGAATTGTTTGGCATTGTTTTCAAAGGGAGAGATTATCTCATTATCAAGTTATTAGGGAGAGAGATTCGAAGGGAGAGATTATATCATTATCCATGGAGAGAAGTTCCTAAGAATTCAAAGGGAGAGTTAATCATTATCCAAAGGGAGAGATTACATATGAAATATCCATCAAAGGAAGAGAAGTAACAAAGGGGAGAGAATACATACCAAAGGAGAGATTGTTGTCAAAGGAAAAAGAGATGATCAAGGAGAGGAATAGTCAAGGTAGAGCACATATCAGAAGCTAATACATATATCCAGAAAAGAGATTAAAGATTGAAGAAGACACTCTGCAAGAAACAAATCTAAGATATATGAGCTTATTGAGAAACAAACATTTGTATTAGTGATAGAACAAAAGATATGGGAGAGATGGATGAAATACACTTGATATATTTTATATTGTATTAGTAATAATATAGTGTGATAATAAAATGAATAAAGATAATGCAAGACATTAAATCAGTTAATGGATTGTATTGTCATTGATGTCAACTTGATATAATCTGATCGATTATATACAAAGTGTCAAAAGACTTTAGAGAATCAGAGAGATAAATATTATTCTTTTAGTAATGCATAAAAGACAAGCATTCACTAAGTGACAACAAACACTGACAGTTAGTGGAACCTAGTGGATAGAGAAAACCAAAAGTAAAGTCATAGTGATGTCTAAGAATGAAAACTGACAATCATTGCTGACGAGCAGAATCACAAGAATTACCAATGATAATAATTTCACAGTGATTCCCGACGGACATACAACCCCAACTGACAGATGACACAAATGGAGATGCTCGAGGAGAACTAAAGTGTTGTGTGAGGTCCTGCCCTGACCTGTCCTAGTTTGACTTTCATTTTGACACTTGACTCATCAGGATGATATTTTGAGTATTGACTTTATGGTTTATGCATGTCATCTTTTGGACCTTATGATTAGTTTGTTACAGGTTTTGTTGATGATCACAGTTACCGTACTCTTTATATCTATACACATGCTTATTTTGATACCTTGATTTTTCATGATATATGTATTCAGCTTTGTTCT
>MU224951.1:10546732-10571025 GCA_018584345.1 Thuja plicata | reverse complement strand
AGGGTGCCGACAAAATAGTTTTCTTATTTCTTTTTGAGCGGGATTTGAAATAGCAATTTTGGTAAAAGTTAAGTTAGGGAGCCGACATTATATTTAATTGTTTCTTTTTAATGGATTCTCGGGATAGAAATATAATAAAGGTTGATTATTATTTTTTTTTAGAAATATATTAACGATAATACTATAATAGGCATAGACGTGGTAATTATCATTTACTTCTCATAAGTGTTTCTATACCTTAACGTGTAGGATAAAAAAAAAGTAAGATTTTATTTATAGAACTTTAATTTTTATTTCCTTAAGATTAATTTCTTCTCTTGAAATTAAATTATTAAATAAATTGAGTTCTAGTGCTCACCTTAGTATTATAAATTTAATTTTGTAAAGGAAATTCAAAAGTGGTCAGGGTCTAGTATTTAGTTCTGCTTATGAAAAATTGTATTTTGAATAATTAGTGTAATGGGATTTAAATTATTTGATAAGTTATCTAGTTTCATTATTATTTTATTCTTCTTTGTTGTTAATTATTAAATTAAATTATTGTAATACTTATAGATTTAATTAATTTAATGAGTTTTTATAGTCACATAGGATTATAGTCATTCCTTATTCGTCTTTTATTTTCTCATTCATTTACATTTCTAGAACACCCAATTTTATTATTTATTCGATTAATATTTATATATAGATTTTAAAAAGCTAAATCTATTGGTCTGGTGATGGTTAGATAATCTTTAGTGTCTAGGTGACCATCCCAGCGAGTTTTCATTTCCGGGGCTTTGCATCATTGGGTTTGAGTCGAAAACTTGTTAGTAAATTTATTTTGTTGTCGTAATAGTGGTTTATAAAATAAAATTAGTTGTGTTTTTGCCTAGATTATTTTTGGCATTACATGTTGACCAAAGATATCAAAGAGTTAAAACATATAAACTAATTAGATTTCAAAAATGACAAAATACTTAGCTAGAAAGAGCTAAAGATAGAGTTAACAGGTTGTTAACATTATTTTCATCAACAAGTTAAAGCCAGATATAAGTAAAACATTTAAAGCTATTTTATCCAGTTGTCAAGGAGAGATCTAGGGGATAAAACTTAAGTAAATCATTAAAGAAATATTAGCTAAGATTGCAAATCACGCCAAGAAAAATAAAATCAAGAAGTGAGAAATGGTGATGTCATGTCTATAAAGAGACAATCTAATTCATTATGAATTAGGGGAGTGAATAGAGAAAGAGGATGCTAAAGAGAAATTGATGAAGAAAAACTTCATATATTCTTGATCAATAAAGATGAGGGAAGAGATAAAGATTTATGCGCACATTGAGCAACAAAGAAGCACAACATCACCAAGAAGAAAGAAGTGGAGAAAAGGTATTGAAAATACATATTGATCATAAAGGTATAATGAACTTACAATAGATTTGAAAATCTGCAAGTCTAAGTTGTATGTGTGAACAAATCATTTATTTTTTTAGTTTAACCATTGATTCACAAAGTATCTTAACTGAGCATGACTTAACAATCATTTCTATATTGAGATACATCCCAAGGAGTATGAAAAATTTTGATCATGAAGATAGCATGAGATGCCAGATACAATTTGACAAACTACACTAGGTTTGGTCATAGAAAGTAGCATAGAGATGTCTAATATCAAGTGAAAAACTATTCTATTTAAATCCTCTAACAAGGTCACACCTAATAGTGTGTTTTTAATCTTTAACAGGGTTGGCTCTTCACCGAGCTCACTTCAGAAGAGTGAAAATTTTGGGTTACCGGTCCCAAGTGGTTTTTCCCTTAACAGGGTTTCCACATTAAAAATCCATGTGTCAATGTGTTTATAATTCATTACTTTAGTGTTTTGAATTACACATAACTAATCTAGATTGGTCGGTATACACTAAGTAATTTACTATTTTTTGGTAAATGAAAGACTGCTAATTGGTAAACAATAAGAATAATTTTTAACAGTGAACTTCGAGCAGTAGTTATTTATTATTATTGTTTGAAGGCATTCATCTTGTAGGACTGAAGATAACTAGAGTCTTATTATTGTGGTACAAATTTTAACATTGTACATAATCTTCCCTAAGACTTACTTGCTTATATTTTCCTAACTTATATAAATTAACATGGTTCACACGAATGACATAAATCTTAAAATAATATGAATAAAAAATATCTTTCTTGAAAAAATTATGAACTATAATCTTATTTATGATAAGACCTTGGGGACATAGGTCCTTTACCCAAGGTCTTCCTTTAATATCAACAATACATTTTATTTCTTAAGTAATTTAGTTCTTTAAAACTTATTCGTTAATAGGGAGAAGAGAGGAATAGATTTATTCTTTTATGTTTAGTTTCCTACTTCAAGAAGGCAGAGGAGAGAGAGGAGAGAGAGATATTTCATACTCTAATTTTCAATCAGATCTATGATATAGAAATCTCTAGAATTACCTAGTTTTTAACATGCTATATTATTTACAAACAAATTGATTCACACATAAGTTCCTAAGTTCTCTTTTTACACAATGATTTCTACCACCAGTTCATTTCATCCATTTATCCAAAATAGGGAAAAGGGAAGAGAGATAAAAGATTATAGCTCTTATATTAACCTACTAAACATAGTCATGCAACACTGTCATCATTTCAGCCCTATAAAAGTGGTTATTATCAGTCATGTCTTACTTCATGCTAGAAATGCAAAAACACTTCAATTCTAACTGTTAAACATACATTACTTAGTATAGACAATCAAGCATAACAATTCTTGAAGTCAACTTAGTGTTTATATGAAGAATCAAAGTGGGAAACCTTTTAAATCAATCAAGTTAACCTGATAATTCATGATGACAAGATATATTATAAATATGATCATGAGATAAGGTTAGTTACTATCAACAATTAAGGTACAAAAAAACTTATCCTAATACTTAATTCTCTAAGGAATATGATTACTTTTAAAATAAAAGAAGATGACACGCAAAGTATAAATGATTCTATTATCATTTCAAAGGACACACATTTGGATAAAAGATTGTTCTAAGAATGCAAAAGATATTATCAAAACACTCTTGAAATGTTTAAGAAATCAATGTAGCATAATAGGAAAAACATAGTTTCATATCAAGCATTCATGTCCACTAATAATAGGGTTAAAATGAAATGATAATGCAAATCATTGAATGATATGCATAGATGATCCATGTGTCCAAGAGTTCCCAATATGGAAACATAGGGCTCTAATACTAGATGTAACGCTCCGCAAGGGAACTCAGGTGGAAAACACATATAAAACCTCTAAAAGGTGAAAATAATATTTTTTAAAACTAGATTTATATACATCATTACACTTTATATTTCCTAAACATAATTAAGCACTTGTTTACAAAATTGAATGTAAGCTTTATGCAACCTAACTCCTCATAGGTTCCCTAACGTTGCTACTAGAGCAACATTATCTAGCCTATTTACCTTCATAATATAATTATCTAATTATGAGCTTTATTGGACTACGTTCAGTTTAATATACCAAGGTAAATGTTCCTAACTTGTTTCTTCCAGTTAAACATAATTCAATCATCTATCATCATTATTCATCTCTCAACTTGTGTAATAAATTCCTATTGATTTCATAAACATCTACTATCATTTATATCACTTTCCTTTAATCATTTAGGTAAGAGTTTAATATTCATTAAGGTAGGCATTATCCTAGGTAATTCATAGACTCCTACTCTTTTTGATGCTTTAATTAAACATGAACTAACCATTACAATCAATTTACTATTTCATTGTTTCATAACTATCCATTATTTATAATTCCAATTATTAATATGTCATTTCACAATAAATTACTTTGAACCTTTCATCAAGAGATAATATATTATTTCCTAGGTACATCAATATATAATTATATAAATATGTTCACTTTTTTTTATAGATAGACAAAATAAGAGAAAAGTAGAAATATGAGCAAGTAATATAAATGAATTTATTTTAACACTAATAACATGTCTAACACAAAATAATCTTTCCCCATTTATTTTCACCTAGAACTACCCATTAACTTATACATTACTTTGAAATAAGATTACATCAATATACATCATTATGTCACATACATATGACTCCTTTTAGGGGATTAAAATCACATGAATACATATACATTAGTACATCTCAACATAATATAATAACCAATAACAAGTCTTCATCTACAAATCTGGAAAGGGGCATGTACAAGGATCATCCATGAGACCACAAATAGTACCTCGATAAAATAAATATTAACCACACAACCACGTGGATCTGATAGGTCCTTTCCCCTATTCTAGGAGATAGAAACCAAGGCCCATGCAAGAGATGACAACTAAGACACCTAAGGTGGTACCAACCCTTCCCAAAAAAAACAAGCATGAATCACAAAAGAAAAAAAGTCAAAATAGGACTACTAGAGGCATCTAAAATCAAAGGTGTAAATACTCTAGGCTAGAAGCTAGGTGAGAGTCATCACATAGCCCTCATCCCTTGGTTTTATCCTAGTACTATCCTTCCCAGCCACCAAGTAGGCACATGCAGAACCAAACACCTTTCATGGAGACAAGGTTGTTCAATTGTGACATCACAAAGGCACCTTATCCTGCTCCCATACCCATTCTATACAAGAACTATTGGTATGGGAGAGACATAAGTTAATCTTGATTAATTTTTTTTTCCCCCCATCTTATTAAATTTTATTAATTTTATCACTTGATTAAGACAACTCAACAGTGGGTTTTCCCTGGTAGCCACTTAGGGCCCCAAACCCTCACAGTGAGCCACTCACCTGGTGTACCTAGGTTCTCTACCTATAAAAAAATCATGAAATCATAAAGAATATTGTCACAAAATAAACTATTCCTATCAATAACATAACATCAATTGATTGAGTTTTGGTGATCACTAGTTGTCCCTAGTCCACTAGACAACCCTAAACCCTAATCTGGCATTCAAAACACATAAGGAGGAACAAAATTGCATCATGAATGATAAAAAAAACTATATAAAAATTATTCATAGATCAATTAATTCAAAAATTAGATCCTAATATCCTATGGTTACTAACAAGCCTATAAAATTTGACAACTTCTAAAATTGATTTATTTCAAACAATAGTAAAATGCCAAGAATTGTCATCAATGAAGAGTAATCAAAATATTCCAAAAAATACATAATTAAGACAATTTATTCATTTATAATTAATAAAACATCATTTTAGACTCTTCTTCTAAGTTTTATGAAGATCCAACGGTGGGAAAGAAAGTTATGGCTTTTGTTCTAAAACAGAAAACCCTAGTTAGGGTTCAGACCTGCCTTCACTAAAATGGTTGTAACTTCCACAAAACATAACAGAAAAATACCAAACAAATGGAATATGAAAGATAAGACATATACCTATTTTTAATATTAGTTTTGGAACTGCAAATGACCGTAATAGTTTGTACCATTCATAGAAAATTGACTAAAAAATGGGAACAAAGTATGGATAGAAATAGTCCAACAAAATGTACATAATAGGGAATCAATTAGACCTTATAAAGGAAATATGAAAGATACCCATTTTATATTTAGGAATTTATCTTCTTTCTCACCAACCAATAAAAACCCTAGACTTAATTTAGTTTATTTCAATAATAGATCTCCAAAAATGGGTTCCTAGGAAACCTAGGAAAACATATTGCAATTTTCACCAAAAAGAAATCTAACTTTTGAATACTTCTAGGAATAAAAAATATAGATATAATACATAATTAGAATATAAAAATCAATCTATATTTCATCAAATAAAAAAATTCATTAGGTAATTCAATCCCTACCTTGGGTCCTGTTAATATTCAACCGAAGAAGGAAGAAGAAGGAGATGATATGAGGAAGACAATCCAAACTTGAGACGCATCATTCAAACCATCTTGAATTTTAGAAATATCCATGAATAAATTCCAAATCCACAAAAATAAATCCCTCTCTCAACTACTGAAACTCTCACAACAATGTCCCTCTCCCAAAAGCAAAGATACCAATAAATTCTTAAAGAAATATGCTTACAAACTCTCCCTCACATCTCATAAGTTTTTCTCCAAAATCTCCATGAAAAGTAAGGCCATCCTCTCCTCAATGCTTCAGCCCAAAAATCCCCCCTCCAAAGGAAAAAGGAATGCATATAAATAAATTTCCCAAATGTTGAGAGGAAATGTAACCAACTCCCAACTAACTCTTAACTAAAGGGCATTATATAATAACTTAATATAATTGTAAACTTACAACTATATATTACTCAAATATACTATAATAAATAATTTATATTCATTCATACACATATGTACTATATCATAACATGTTTGCATATGAAATTAATAATTACATCAATATCTATGTATATATATATCCTATCCATATTACTGATAATTAACAATTAAGAATATTATACCTCACATTATTTAATATTTAATTATTAATAATAATATACTTTACATTAATCCAAAAATATACACCATAAAAAATATCCACAATCATGCAAATATAATCACATATAACTTGTGTGTGTGTGTGTGTGTGTGTGTGTGTGTGTGTGTGTGTGCGCGTGTGTGCGTGTGCACAGACACACACACACACACAAACACACACACAGGAATATGCCAAATACCAAATACCAAACACTATAATCTAAATGATTATGAAGTAATAGATCACAACACTAATATTATTACATATTTATATTTACTATAGGATATAACACTCAGGTAGAATAAAATTACATGCCTCAAAATAAATCTAATCATCCAAAGAGGCCATAGAAATCAACTATGAAACATATCAAGATAACCACAAGATAAAACAAGGTCAATCACAGTCAATAAGAAAAGTCAAGCCAAACTCTTAACCAAGTATGAAACTTTGAAACACAACATAGAAAAGATCAACTAAGAATCACCTCAAGAAAGAGAAATAAATGAAATTAATAAACAAATCACACAACCAAATGAATGAAAGTGACCACAAGGCATTATCTACAACAATGCCCAATTGGGTGAGGTGTATCTATGTTTTTCACCTGAAAGTTGACTGCCAAAGAAGGAACCCCAATGTTCCTAAATTGGAATAATGACAAAGGAAGACTCATGCAATGGCCTTATTACTACCTCCACAATAAAAACCATCAAGGATTTGAGGGCACGCTCAGACCTGTGGAGCTAGGTAAAGTTTATGCTTGATACCTGCATCACCAAACAAATATATATGCACATATATATATATATATATATATATATATATATATATATATATACTGAAGAAAGTGCAAAAAATGATAGGGGTCAAGGAATCATGTGGATCTCACAATGTGAGTAACTATGACTTCGCCCCTAGCCATACAAGAAGATCATAGATACAAGCACATATGTAAGCGTCCAATATACAAAACATTATGAATCAAATATAGAATAAGGGCTAGAAAAATTCTATAACATAAACCATCATGTGCATTGGTTTAGTCTCTTAATCAACATTAACAATTAAATAGATAATCATGATCATATATATAAACATAAATGATCAATAATCATAATGATGCAAATCAGAATCATAACATATAAAGATCCTATTTGTTAAGGATATCTTGAAACAATATTCATATATCAATTAGGACATAAGTGTTAAAGTATCATATTCAATTCTTTAGTCATTATAACTAATTTATCCAAGGTAATCATAATCATTAATAAGGAGTACGTCACATAGTAACTATTTAGATCTATTAGATAACTACATAACATCAAGGTCCTAAAATCTCATGGAAACCTAAGAATATATTAATACACATGAAGGAAAGTATCTAAAAACATTTATTATTGTCAAAACCAGGATGTGAAGTTATTATAGTTGGAATAGAATGGATTATGCAAACACCTCAAGCAGAATGATACTCTTATCAAAACCAAGCATAGAAGTCCCTACAACATTCCCTAACTTCCAACAAGCATATCAAGGACATGTCAACGTTGGAGGTGTATTACACAATTGAATAATGAGGTAAGGAACAATACCATTGCAATGATTTGTCTCAAAATTACTACATAAGGGTTGGAAATTTTTTACATGAGTCAAGAGATCACCCTTACTATTATATGTCTCAAGATGGGGAATCTCCATATATTATAGGATAACAACACGAATACTATCCATAGACAAGGGACTAGAAATGTCACAAGTAGGAATATTGAACTTGAATTGAGTCATTGAAGCTATTTTTTGTTGAAAAGAGGACATAGTTTGAGCCAATATATTAACGATAGGATCCGTAGAAAGAATGTTGGGAGGAGAAACATGAGAAATGTTAGGAACATTTTTTTTAATTGAAGGAATGATTGAGTATGAAAAAGGGACACTATGGTAAGTGGGCATGGATGAAGGCAATGAACACGTGCCACACTTGAAGGGATAGAAGGAGAGATAGGATTAGGAAGACTCACATGTGTAGGATTGGAAGTTTGAATTGAAGCTGTGATGATAGGTGGAGCATAAATTGACACACTAGAAATAGAAATAGAAATACACAAAGAGGTCTCAATACTTGAAGTAGGTGGTATATAACCCAAATCTTGATCACAATCCTTAATAAGTTTGATATTGTTATTAATGAGATTTGAAATTCTATGCAAGAGGTCAATACCATGGTCATCATTGTGAATAAGTTTCTTTAAGCCTTCTACAATGATATGGGCCTTGCAATTAGAGTTGTCCTGACTTAACTATTATTAAAAAAAATTAAAGTCTTTGGAAATGTTTTGGACTATAGAAGGAGGAACTCTTAAGGCTTCATCTTCATCATGAGAAGAATGAGAAGAGTTATTCTCCATGATAGGATTGATGTCATTAAGATTCATGTTGGTCTCATCTAGATTCCTATGAAAGAAGGAGGATTTAGGATCAAAGGAACCCATAAGTCTAAAGATTATTCTAACAGGAATTCTATAGGTTGGACTCAAAGTGATGAAGCTCATACACAAGGGAATGAAGAGAAAGAGGAATGCCATGCAATTTAAAATAAATATGAAAAAGAAAAAAGCACATTATCTTTCAAATATAAACTAGATATGAATATATACAATGTAAAAAAGATGTAATGCATATAAAGTAGATCTAAATGAAAAGAGGGAGGATCTAACACCAAATCAGATTTGACAATGTTATGAGTCGGGTTCACCAAAATATAACATAAGAAATTGGATGAACCAAAAGCGATTGTTGGTTCACCCAAAATATAGGGATGCCAGGGTTATGATGTTTAGATATCCTATGTTACATTAGGAATACCTCAAAAGGATTCACTATCAAACCCAAATGAGATAAAGGGATGTTAATGCTAGATCTAGAATAGAATATTTAGTTTGAAGATGAATTCCTTTATTGTTAAGATGTGAATGATATGTAGATTCATATGCAAGACTATGAAAGGAATGCAAAATATGATAAGTGAAATGATTACTAACTATTTATGATATTAGATCTGATGTATAAAAGGAAATGCAAGATGAAAAGAAGAAGAATGAACTCACCTTGAAAGCTAGGAGAGGAGGAACAAATTTCAAATCTGGAAAAGACTATCAGAAAAATGTCAGAACCAAAAATAATTCTAGATTTGAGACTCTGATACCTTTTTTCTGACTATGAAATTCACAGATCCAAAGGACAGTGTCGACCCAATTCAGCTTTTTCCAAGAAAGTCAACCTTCTCTTGGAAGTAGAAACATTGCTAGAATCTATAGCAGACTTGACACCGGTTTCAAATCTCTGATTTCCTAGATTTGAAACTTGTAAATATGAAACTTCACACAAGAAAAATGGGAAAATTGTTGTCGAAATGTGGTACAGGAGCACCAAGGAATAGTCCTAAGGGACTAACAGAGTCAAATTTCAATAAGTCAAAATATTGTAATTGAGTGCAAGGGGCATGGAAAACAAATGTAATGGACACATGGGCCCTAAATATGGATTTCATGAGTAATTTATAGGATCTCATAGAGTCAAGAGTCATTCTAGGAGTAATTTGTCAAAATTACCAAAAAGTTGCTAAAATATTGCTGAGCAACTTTTGCAAAATGTTGTCAAAATTTTTTGCAACAGCTAGTTAGTTTGAAAAGTAGTTGTTGTCATTTGGGGAAGTTTTTGGGTAATTTAAGACCCTACACATGGCAAGCATATGGTGTTTAATATTTTGGGAAGTTTTTTTTGGCATTTGAGAGTAATAAAGAATTTTATGTTTTCCTATAAATTTGATGTAAGTACAATTGACACGTGTGAAATCTGATTGATAGGAAGGGATTGTGTTCATGGTTTGATAGAATAATTTGTTACCCTTTTAAATTATTTTTATTTGAATTAATTTTTGTGGAGTTTGAAGTATTTAGAGGAAATCTCTATAATTTCCTCGATTTGAGGGTTTGAGAAGACTTTTCCAAAAAAATGCCTCTTGCTTGAGTTTCCACCATGGGATTTGTATAACACTTGGGGAAAGTCAAGTATAGAGGATCTAATATATGGTTCTCTATGGGATTTTTAGAGAGAGATTAGGGTTGTAGAGAGAATGGATGCCCTAGGTGAGCATCTCAATGCTCATCGTGACTGTGACTGTAAATTTGATTATAGAAGGAAGGGTATAGTGGTGTGAGATAAAATAAGGGTGGACTTGGTATTATCTTAGGTTCCTATAAGTGTTCATTGTGGTAGGAATGTTTTTGGAAGTGAAGTAAGGTGTGTTGCTTTAAAAATTGACTGGAATTAGGCCTAATTGCCTAGTCGATACAGAGTGACTGCGAAGTACTTGTTGGAAGAGTTAGAAACTATGATCTTGGGTTTAGATAGAAGTAAAAAAAGGGTAATTGGAATTCCCAATGGTTCATAAACTTCTATGAGAAATTTGGAAGTTGTATCCCAAAGACTAGTAAATTAGGGCTACTAGGAACATGCATGTTTACTAGGTTTAATGAGACAATTTGTTTTAATGAAGCCACTTGGAGGGAAAGAAGGATTGAAATGGAATGTGAAATGTCCTAGAAGGGTGTAGAAGTCCACTCTACCCAATAGCATTTTAAGTCCCACAAAAATATATTCTTTCAGAAGAGATTGAAGAGTTCAATAGGTCTGGTGGTAAAGGAAGAGATGTTGATGGTGAGAATGATGCAGATGAGCAAGGTGAAGAGGAAGAAGCCCAAGAACCTACAATAGACTTACCTATAGAACATAAGGCATTTTTGGATTCCTTGAAGTTAGTAAAAGGTGATGGCACTTAGAAGCTACCAACCTATGGGGGTGGCCTAGATTCTAATGAAGGCATTGAATGGATGTAAGCCATGACCAACCTCTTTGAAATGAATCAAGTGGAAAAGGGAGATAGAGTTAAGATTGAAAAAGGAAAGTTGAAAGGTTCTACACTAGCATGGTGGAAATTTTTTCAAGGAGAGAGAGTGAAGGAGGGTAGAAACATAATCTCATCTTGGGAGACAATGAAGGAAAAATTCAAGGCCCAAGGTCTGCCCATAGATTATGAAGTACAAATGTACAAGAAACTCCAAAACCTAAAGAAGGGGCATTTGGATGTCAGTACATACACTAAAGAGTTTCATAAGGTGACTCTGAGATATAAGAAGCAAGAAGAGGAAGTAGAAAGAATGGCCAGATATTTGAGTGGCTTTAGATTGAATATCTAAGAAGAGCTAAGTTTCTGGGTTGAACAAATGTTTTCAAATGGCTCTTAGAGTGGAGGATAAATTAAGAAGAAGAGGTGATCAAAATCATAGAGGTAGAGGTGGAAGAGATAATAGAGGAAGACGCAATTTTGGTGGAAGATGACAAGCCCAAGGATCCCAAGTGGATTCTAACCCTTTAGAGAAAATAGTTGACTCAAGTAGAAGAAGAGGCTACAGAGGTAGGGGGTCAAATGGAGGAAGGTCTAATGGATGGGGTAGAGGATCCAAGTTCTCTAGAATGAAGTGAGACAATTGTGGCCAATTGGGGCATCCTTCTTATAGGTGTCCATAGAAGGATTCCACTTCTCAAAGAAATGAAATGAGGGTAAATTATGTACAAGAAGATGTTGCTAGTGTACATTCTCCTGAGGTACAGTTGGCATCAAAATTAGTAGGAGAAAACTTGATGATCAAAAGGACATTGTTGAAGGAACTTGTCAAGGAGGAGACACCCCAAAGGAGAGAACTTTTTAGAATCCAGTGCAAAATGCAAGGTAAGTTGTGTGAAGTTATTATTGATTCAGGTTCCACATATAAGATAGTTTATTTGGAAGAAGTAAATAAATTGAATTCGGAATGTGTTCCCCATTCTTTCCCTTATAAAGTAAGTTGGTTGAGCAAAAGGAAACATGTAGTGGTTAATGAGAAAGATTGGGTAGAGTTCAATATAGGGGGTATAAGGACAAAATACTCTATGATATTCTACCCATGGATTCCTATCACCTTCTTTTAGGTATACCATGGCAGTTTGATAGGAAGGTGCACCATGATGATGAGAAGAATTCATATGCATTTCAGAAAGATGGGGTAACATATAGGATATAGTCCGATGGGAATGAGAAGGATGCCAGCCAAGTGGGTCCTATTATGTTGATGGTGGGAGAGAAAGAGTTCCTAGATACCTTGAAGGAAGAAGGGGTAGGATTTTCCCTAGTATTGAAGCCAAAGGTGGAAGGAGAAGCCAGTGAGAAGGAAGAGATCCCCTAGAAAGTGAAGGATCTACTAGACAAGTATGTTGACATAATCAGTGATGGAACACTAGGAAATTTACCTCCTAAGAGAAGTACGATTCATCAGATGGAATTAGTACCAAATGATTCCCTCCCAAATAAGGATGCATACAAGATGAATCATCAATAGAATGAGGAGATTGTTAAATAAATTCAAGAATTGTTGAATAGTGGTCTGATAAGAAAAGTATAAGCCCATGTGCAGTCCCCACAGTCTTGGCTCCAAAGAAAGGGGTTAAGTGGAGACTTTGTATAGATTTGAGTGAAATCAATAGGATTACCATAAGATACAGGTTTCCTATACCAAGGATGGAGGATTTGATGGACTACCTAGGAGGGGCAAGGTATTTCTCTAGGATTGAATTGAAAAGTGGTTACCACCAAATAAAAATCAGAGAAGAGGACAAGTGGAAGACAAATTTCAAGACCACATAAGGCTTATATGAGTGGCTTGTAATGACATTTGGACTTTCTAATGCTCCCAGCACACTCATGAGGCTCATGAATGAAGTATTGAAGGAAAACATTGGTAAATTTGTGGTAGTATATTTAGATGATATTCTAATCTTCAGTAGTACTAAAGAATAACATTTAGAACATCTAAATCTTGTGTTGAAGAATCTTTCTGATGAAAAACTAATGATCAATTTTGAAAACTATGAGCTTGTAAAGTAGGAACATGTGTATTTGGGTTTTGTGATCTCACAGGGAGAATTCAAAATGGATTCCTCCAAAGTTGAGGCCATACTCAATTGGCCTACTCCTACAAATATAGGAGATGTGAGGAGTTTCCATGGATTTGCTACATTTTACAGGAAGTTCATTAGAAACTTTAGTGGAATTTTCTCACCCATTCTGGACACCATCAAAGGAGGAAGTAAGACAAGGTTTGTCTAGACCAATGAAGCAGATAAGGGATTTGAATTACTCAAGAAAAGGGTAGCTAGTCAACCAGTTTTGGTTTTACCTAAATTTAATAAGTTTCTCACCATTGAGTGTGATGCTAGGAATGTGGCTATAGGAGCACTATTGAGTCAGGAAGGAAGGCATGTGACTTTATTTAGTGAAAAGTTGAACGAAGCCAAGAGGAAGTATTCCTCTCATGATATTGAATTGTATGCTATGGTGCAGGCCCTAAATAAATAGAGACGTTACCTCCTACCTAAATAATTTGTGGTCTATACTGACAACCATACTTTGAGTTTTTTGAATTCACAGGAAAAGTTGAATCATGGGCATGTGAAGTTGGTGGAACACCTGCAGTCCTATATATTCACAATTAAACATAAGAAGGGTCAAGCTAACAAAGTAGAAGATGCCCTTAGCAGAAGGGTGATGATAGTGGAGGATATTCAACTACAAATTATTGGGGTGGATGTATTCAAGATTCTATACAAGTATGATGAAGACTTCTCAGAGGCATACAAGGTGTGCACATAATTTGAGAAAAATTTCCATGGGGATTTTGTATAATATACCCTAAAAATGGTCTTATTTTCAAGGGAGGATAGTTATGTGTTCCAAGAGGATCAGTAAGGGAGAATTTGATCCAAGAAAATCACAATGGGGGTCTTGGAGGTGACTTTGGTCTCAATAAGAAACTAGAGTTGGTGCAAAGGTTCTATTTTTGGTTGAGGATGTAGAAAGATGTAAGGAGTTATGTTGATTCATGTACCACCTATCAAAGGGCCAAGAGAAATTCTTAAAATCTAGGACTATGCCAACCTTTTCTAGTACCTACTATGCCATGGGAGAGCCTAAGTATGGATTTTTTGGTAGGTTTACCAAGGACCAATAGTGGTTGTGACAGTGTTTATGTTTTGGTAGATAGATTCAGTAAAATGGCACATTTCAAACCCTGCAAGACAACTCATGATGCCTCCTACATATCCAAATTTTTTTTAGGGAGATAGTAAGGTTTCATGGGTTTCCATTGAGTATAGTCTCAGATAGGGAATCACATTTCATATGTAACTTTTGGAGGAGCTTATGGAGGAGATTTGGCAAAAATCTTGCATTCAACTTTGCTTATCATCCCCAAACAGATGGGCAGACTAAGGTGGTCAATAGGTCTTTAGGGAATCTTCTAAGGTGTTTAACCAAAGAACATGGGAAATCATGGGATGCCATTATTCCATAGGCAGAGTTTTTTTTTACAATGATTATGCCAATAGGAGCATAGGTAGAAGCCCTTTTGAAGTGGTCTATGGAATGCATCCTAGAGGATTTTTGAATTGAGAGACTTGACAGACTTGGAGAAAAGGAGTGGTCAAGAAGAGGTTTTCAAAAAATTCATGAAAGATATCCATGACTAGGTGAGGGATAGTCTTACACAAAACATGAACAAAGTGAAGGAGAAGGTGAATTAGAAAAGGAGAGACTTACAATTCCAAGTTGGGGAATTAGTGATGGTTAATTTGAAAAAAGAAAGAATTCCCAAGGGAATTCATACTAAACTCATGATGAGGAGTATTGGACACTATAAGGTTCTAGCTAAATATGGTGCTAATACATACAAGGTGGATCTACCTGCAGATGTGGTCATTTCCCCAATCTTCAATGTTGCAAACTAAGTACAGTACAGAGGACCACAAATCTTAGAGGATAATAGTCCAGTGATGGATGAAGAAAAAAGGGATTGGATCAAAATATTTCTCATCAATGAGGATCTACAGGTAGAAAAATCCTTGAGAGCAGGATAGCCAAGCAGACAAGGACGACAAAGTACTGGGAACATTTGGTCAAGTGGAAGGGCCAACTAGATTCATAGGAAACATGGATAATTGAAAAGGATTTGAAGAAGAAAGGAGTGGATCCCAAGGAGTTCCCAACTCAAGGGAATTGATTTATTTCAACTTGGGGAGTATGGTGTAGGAGCACCAAGGCCTAATCCTAAGGGACTAATAGAGTCAAATTTTAATAAGTCAAAATGTTGTAATTGAGCCCAAGGGGCATGGAAAACTAATGTATGGCCACATATTCCCTAATAGATGTAATATGGCTTGCATGAGCCATTTCTAGGGTCACATAGATTCAAGATTCATTCTAGGAGTAATTTGTCAAAATTACCAAAAAGTTGCTAAAATGTTGTTGAGCAACTTTTGCAAAAAGTTGTCCAAAAGTTGTGCAATGGCTAGTTGGTTTGAAAAGTAGTTTTTGTAAATTGAGTTAGTTTTCTTTGGGTAGTTTAAGACTCTACACATGACGAGGATACAATGATGAATATTTTGGGACATTTTTTGGGGCATTCGAGAGTAATTAAAGAATTATGTGTTTTCCTACAAATTTGATGTAAGTACAATTGACACATGTGAAATATGGTTGATAGGAAGGTATTGTGTTCATGGTTTGATAGAATAATTTTTTACCCTTTCAAATTCTTTTGATTTGAATTCATTTTTGTGGAGTTTAAAGTATTTAGAGGAAATCTATATTATTTCCTAGATTTGAGGGTTTGGGAAGACTTTTCCAAACAAATGTTGCTTGAGTTTCCACCATGGAGTTTGTATGACCCTAGGATAAATTAAATTATAGAGGATATACTATATGGTTTTGAAGGGGATTTGTAGAGAGACATTAGGGTTGCAGAGAGAATGGATGCCTTAGGTGAGAATCTCAATGTGCTCAGCATGAATATGAATATAAATTAGATTGCAAAAGGAAGGGTAGAGTGGTGTGAGATAAACCAAGGGTGGAATTTGTAGTCTCTTAGGTTCCTCTAAATGTTCATGGTGGTAGGAATGTTGGTGGAAATGAAGTAAGGGGTGTTTCTTTGAAGCTCGACTAGAATTAGGCCTAATTGCCTAGTTGATACCGAGTGACTGCAAAGTACTTGTTGGAAGAGTTGGAAACTATGAGCTTGGGTTTAGAAAGAAGTACAAAAAGGGTGCTTTGAATACCCATTGTTTAAGAAATTTCTATGCAAATTTTATAAGTTGTATCCCAAAGACTAGTAAATTAGGGCTGCTAGGAACATGCATATTTACTAGGTTTAATGAGATAGTTTGTTTTACTGAAGCCACTTAAAGGGAAAGAAGGATTGAAATGGAATGTGAAAGGTCATAGAAGGGTGTGTGATTCCACTCTACCCAATAGAATTTTAATTCCCACAAAAAATTATTACATACCCATTTGATAGGAATCAAGGGTAGAAAGAAAGAAGAGTGAGTTTTTCTTAGTAATTAAAGGGGTTTGGTTGGTGTTGAGAAGAGTAGTGAAAAAACTACTTGAATGGGTTAGAGTTGTCCAAAACAAGGAGGGACACCCACCTAGGTTGTGGGTCCTTTTGAAGGATAAACTTGTGATTTTACAAGGTCTTCATACAAGAAGATAGGAGTACACTGACCCCTCCCCATCAAAAGGGGCTTTCCTTGGTCAAGCCCCTGTAAAGGAATTAACCTTTATAGGATAGGAAATGTAAACAAGATAAATTAATTATTTATCTTACATGAAAAACCCTCATGGATGGATGTAGAAATCAGTCAACTCCACAAGGATGCTTGAAATGTATGTCTTGAATGTAGAATCAAGGATGCCTTCACAAATGTAATGGATCTACACTTTTCTATTATAGATCTTCAAGGGATGAATACTTAAAATCATGAATGGAGAGAGGGAATGGATCTTCTTGCTTTCTTGATAATTCCTCAATTAGACCACCACAGGAGCGAAAATTGCATCAAGGAGAGAAGATTTATTTTGAATGAATGGAAGAAGACTTGGAGACTTGGATATCTTCAATGGATGCTTTACTTCAAATCTTGAATCCACCACCTTAATTTCATAATTGGAATGGTTGAATTCTTGATCCTGAAAGATATCTTGCTCTTGAAATTGAATTTATTGCACAAATATTGTAGATCATAATAGCGCATGCAAAAAAAAGAGGAGAGACCCCCTTTTATACTCATTTTAGAATTCAAAATTATCAACCCGAACAAACTAAGATCAGGAATAAAACACCCCCGCATAGGGCCCGGAGCCCGCTAAAGAAAAACCTCCAAGGATAAGGTCGACTTGGGTCAGCCTTTTCTAGGAAAAGGCTGACTTAGGTAGGCCTAGTCCTGGAGGGGTTAATTCCCAAGTGATTCTGGGACTCGAGTAGTGTGCAAAATCTCAGGGAAAGAAAGTGAAAGGTGCAGTAAATCAAGCATAAATACCTTAAGATCTAGGAATCACTAAAATGGGGTCTAGTAGGTCCTAAAAGATATATAATAAATGTGTGCTAACTTTTTAGGATGGTACACTCTTGAAAGAAGCTTTCTCTGCAAGTATATTGTAATCTATTTTTAATTATTGAGTAATATATTGGGTTTCTTTTAGAGTGTGGAGTTTTTCTCCCAAAAGGGTTTTCCCCATGTAAATATTTTTGTTGTAGTATTCATGTTATTTGTCCTTATGTTTATTACCGTTAAGTTTGTGTAACTATTAAAAAGATCTAAGAAAATTTTCTATACTATCCTCTCCTCAAGATTAGTATAGAAAGTTGTTTCACTACTCAACTTCCATACAATTTTAAGGTCAGAGAAACTCTTAGGAAGAAGATAGATTTAAGTTATGCTAAAGACGAGAAGAAATCATAAGATAATATTATTGATAGTGGAAATTTCAATGTATTCAACAAATAAACAAGTGTAGAGAGGTCTACTAGATCTCCACCCACCTTGCAAGACCAAATAGAAAGGTACAAATATTCATTCATTGGTTACTATTATTCATGTAATGGATATTGTCACAAGGCTACAATATGTAGAAATTTTTATAGTAAATTGTACATGAGTTTGCAAGAAAATTTTATTTTATTTCAAAACAAAATATGAATCAAATATGTTACAATTGTCATAGTTTTGGACATAAGATAGAAAATTGTAGAGCGATTACTAGAAGGCTTGAAAATTTTATTAGAGGAAGTATGTTTTTGAGAGATATGAATATAAGATGTTATAAATATAAAAATCTTGGACATAGAGCATATTCTTGCAAAAGCGGTTTTGAAGAATCACCTAGAATTCATAACAAAATGGCAAGAACTCTAATCAAGATAAATAAAGAGTATATAAAATATTGGAGAAGAAAAAATGCAAGAGGATAAAGAACCTAAGCTTGTGCGTAATGTACAAGAAGGATTATTGAGTGCATAAAGAGTATCATGAAGTTTAGGGGAGAAAACTAGTGTATTATATTTCATTCCCTTAGAGAAGACAAAGAGAATGTTATAATGGGAATTTCAAGGAAGATACACATGTGATAATAGAAGAGTTTAAGGAGCAATGAAGAATTAATATGATGAAAATAGTGATTTCAAAAATAGTGAACATCAACTCTCATAAGGAAAAAATATAGATACCTTGTGAATAAGTGTATCGATCAATGATAGAGGAGGATATTATTGAAGTATGTTTCCATTTATGTTAATCCATGATATATTTGTATAAATCTAAGTGTTGTATCTAAAGATTGGTAGACATGTTGCATGTGTTTTGATATTGGTATTAGGATTCAAATGTGTAAGTTTCATATGACATTAGGATTTCCAAGTTTTGTATGTTGTTCCAACTTAATTGGATTTGATTGATTGAAATAATGGTACACAATAATGTTGAACTGTAGGAAGATTGTTGAGCATGTCAAAGTTTGGTACTTGGGTGTGTTGACATTAATGTTTTGTCATTGATGTCAACATACTAATTGTTGTTTCAGACAATGTGTTTAGTATGTTCACAGAAGAGGATTTCATTAGTTCTAATGATATGTTGAAGATATTGAGTTGATATCATGAGGTATTGTTCAAAGGTGTCTATAGTTGATCTATAGAGGTTCACAAAAGTTTGGATTATAGTTTGAGTGAGGTATGATTGAGTTGCTAGTTGCTAATGTTACAGTGTTCCTATGTATAGTGAATGAGAATTTGGTTTGGTGTGTATTGGATTTGATGTTTCAGAGGTTGAAAATTTGGTGGTTATATGGATCCTTATCATTGTGTTTGTAGCTAGTGTTGTTCATGACAGAGTATAGCAAGCTATCTTTTCTTGTGACAGAGTTTGGTATTTTAGTGCAGAGATGAAGATATGTTTGGATTTTGTGATGTGAATGTTCTAGATGGTATTCATACTTCTTGTTGGTGTTCTTGGATTGTGTGATGATCATATCATTGGTCCTCATTGATTGAGCTGATAGAATTTTCTTTTTTGGTAGCATGTTGGCATTTCTTCATTTATGTTCTAGCTGACTTTATGGAGTAAAGTGTTGCGATTCTTGATGTTGTTTTGGCAACATGCATTAGTATTTGTGGTTGAATATTTGGGTCCTATATAAGTCTTATCCAACTTGATTTATATTTCTTTGAAGATTGAGCATAATTTTTATATCTTTTATTATAATAGGCCTTAGTCGACCTAATGGTTGATTATTCATTTTAATTGGTATAATGAGAGATCGTTTTGTAATTGTGTGAGAGAGAAAAAGATGTATGAATGTAAGGAGAATTGTTGATATTTGTATTCTACATTTAAGGCATAGTTTTTAATTCATTAGGATTGTATTGGCATTGGAGATGCTATATGTCAGTTTGGTTGTAATGGACTATATGTCCACCCTGTTGTAATTAAAAATAAATTAGTGAACCCGATTGAGGGCTAGATTTGTGATTATATTGTGAGCGGTGAGCCCAAATAGTGAGATTTGGGAAGTGAGCCTACAGATTGGGTTGTAAGACTGTGGTTTCTAATGCATCCTTTGTTCTCTATTCTTCTCTTAACTGGGCAGTACTTTTAGAAAAGTACATTCATCTTGTGGGTTTGACTCCCACTCGGGTTTTCCCTTAATTGGGTTTCCTCGAGAAAAAATCTTGGTGTTCTTTGTTATACGTTGTGCATCTTGTATTACTGTTTATATTTCAAATCTAAGTGGCTAAAGTGAAATTAAATTATTATTAGGAGTGACAACTAAGTCATCCCCCTCTTAGTTGTGCTTGCCTCCTTTTGGGCCTAATAATTGGTATTAGAGTTGAGTCCTTTTGAAGAATCTTTCCAGCCTAAAGGAGATCCATCATGGAAAATGTAAGAAAGGAGAGTCCAAATTTTGATGGAAACAACTACCTCATTTGGAAGGATCGGATGAATACATACCTGATATGCATGAGGACAAAAGATGAATACTGGCAGATCACTGAGAATTCATATTCTATTCTAAATGACCTAACAAATGCTACTATGGATGAAAAGAAGAAATTAAAGGAGAATATTTTATCAAGGGAAACCTTGATCACTGCCTTATCTAATTAATAATATTATCACATTTATTGATTAAGGATGGCACATGAGGTATGGAAAAAACTAGAAACTATTTAGGAAGGTGAAATATATGTTAAGAAAGCTAAGTTATAGGTATTAAAAGAAAAATATGAAGATATGAAGATCATTGAAGGTGAAACTGGCTCAGTCTATTTGCAGAGAGTAAATGATTTGGTTTGTGCAATCAGATGTGTTGGTGGTACCATGACATACAATGAAGTTGTATATAATATTTTGAGATCCTTGCCCACATATTATTGTTGGAACAATGGAAGGGTGTGTACTCAGAGAGGAGGGCTGAATCAATACCTTTAAATCTTTTATACTTTAACCTTAGTAATCTTTTCTTGCATAACTGACCATTATTTCCTTTTTATTCTTTGCATGTAATATTATAACATAAATGTAATTGCATGTAAACTAACATAGAAACATTCATGAAACTTGTTAACACGTGACAAAAGAATTGATAACGCAAAAAACCCCTGTTAGAAGATAAAAATTGTGGTGGGGATGACACCCACAAATCTTCACTATCTTCAGAAAGGAAGGTGCCAGTTAAGGCTACAAATTGTGATCACTTCTGATGATCTTACCCTGTTAGGAGTAACATGTTTAGACTTGTTAAGTCTACTCTGTTAGGAGATTTGAACAACATGATTTATGTGTGCACTCAGTTAAGAGATTTACAATAAGACTGTTAAGTCCACCTTCTTAAAGGATTTCTTCTATTTTCTATAATTATTAGAGAGTAGAAAAAAAATATAATTGACCTGGTAGCTTGCAATCTTGAATTTCTTATTACAGATCTATGAAGTTCACAAGATATGTGTATCACCTATAGTGATGGATAATACCTTTGTTCTTCTTAGTAGCCTTGAATGTAGTTCTTTATAATTGAATTCTTCTTTTTGTGTGCTTCTGCATGAAACTCTTTGTCTGATCAATAGATGTTTGTTGCAGCTACAATCATCATCAACAACATGTTCTTGATTGATTATGCATCTATATATACAAAGCTTTTGACCTATTTAGGTTTCATGCTTTACAAGAAAAACTCCATGATCAAAGGTTTACAATTTGACCTTGATCTCCTAGTTTGCATGAATACAATTAGATAAATTAATTAAATCCACATATTACATTTTTGTTGATCCATGAAAAATAGTTGTCCAATAAAGCATAAATTTGCTTTAAATATTAAATCACTTTAGTTGACTTGTAGTCTCAGATCCACTTTTCTTGGGAATAAAATTGTCTCTCAGTAGACTAGTGCTTGGTGATGTCTCTGTAGACATATTGTTCTCTAGTTCTTCTGTAGACTTTGTGCTCAGTTTACATTGTGAACATTCTGATGGGTTAGACTATGAACATTCTCTCTCGAGTTACACTGTGAACTTGTCTTGCTCGGGTTACACTGTGAACTTATATTGCTCAGGTTACACTATTTAAGTTCTTCCTTGGGTTACACTATAAACTATCTGTCAGTAAGCGTTGTGATCTATCTTTCGGTAACCATGTGACCGACAATCCAAAAATAGTTTCCTTGTATACTAATGACAACTTATGATCCTTTAAGGATTATCAATCTCCCCCTTTGGCATTAGTATCAAAAATTATATGTTCATGTTATGTACAATGTATACAGTAATTGTAATTACCTTTTCCAATGACTCCCCCTATGTGCATGCCTTAGTACAATGTATGTACATGATTTCTCCTTTGTGTATTTTCCCCTTGGTGCATTTTCCCCCTTTTTCATATGATTGCCTCTATACATTTTCCCAAAAATTATGTACATTCTCCCCTTTGGATATACAAAAGTATGTACATTCTCCCCTTTGCATATCCAAAAGTATGTATATTCTCCCCCTTTTTTTAAAATAATGGAAAATATTTATAACTGGCAGTTTGTCAAAATAATGAAAAAGATGTATAACTTACAGTTTGTCAAGAATGTGAGAATGAGATTTTTTAATATCTACCATTAGCTCTCCCATTTATCCTTGAGGTGTTCGAGGGTCATGTGCTCCAAATTTATTCAAGCGTACATGTCATAGATACTTTATGTGACTAACATTTTTGGGGTGGCAATTAGTTCCTTTGCTGAAGTCATGTGTTGTAGTAGCAATGTGAGATTTGGGAGTAACATAGCTTGAAGCTCGATTACTTCATCTCAGATTTTTCTTTCAACCTTTTGAATTTCCAGTCTCAACCATTTGGATTCTACAATTTTCTCATAATGCAACTTGAATGCATTTGGCTCGGTTGTGAGACTTTGTGCACTAGACTTCAAATCTTCATCTATTTTTGCAATATTTTCACTATTATCAGTAGTGAATTTCTCTAATGTGCATAACT
Organism: Thuja plicata; assembly: GCA_018584345.1. Lineage (NCBI taxonomy): Eukaryota > Viridiplantae > Streptophyta > Pinopsida > Cupressales > Cupressaceae > Thuja > Thuja plicata. The sequence goes on along the minus strand of MU224951.1, from coordinate 10,547,574 downwards.
TTTGAATTAAGGTAACTACTTCTGATATGAGTGGTTCTAGTGTAGCAAATAGCTCGTAAATTTTTACCTTATTTTCTGCCACTTCTTGGTTGATATTTTATGTTAGCTTGTAGGTGTACTTCTCTTCTGCTCTTTCTTTAATGACCTTCTCAACATCTATATTCTAAGCGTGATTGCCTCAGTCAGAACTCATAGTGGATCAAGTATTGGTGTACTTTGATCAATCTCTGTGTCAGGAACTATCTGCAATAGTATTTCCTTTGTGGTCTCCAGGACTTGGGAATTCTTATGCTCCTTCTTGAGTTTGTCCTGTATTGCCTTCCTCTTACACATTTCTCCATACTTGGTGAGTGACTCATGATCCAATGTTCTAGGATCGCAGTCGGGTATGTCACTGATCTCATCAAGTATTACTAGTGCTTTTCTCTTCTTGTTCTTCTTCTTTGGAATGGAGATGGAAGGAGGGGAATGAATCACTATATCTGTATGCACCCTAAAATGGTCGCCTAGACTTTGGGCCCCATTTCTCAATTTATCAAATCCCTGAATCAATATTTTCAAATATCAACAATATCAATTATATCAATTTCCTTGATCAAATCATAATCAATTCAATATTTCCTAATGTTTGAGCCTTATTTAATTTAAAAGAGAAAAAATAAAAATAAAAATATTATTTAATTAAGAGAACATGCTCTCTTTTAATTAATTAAAAAATCTCTTTTAATTAAATAATAAAATCACTTTATCCTAAGCCTTTATTTAATTAAAAGGAATTTCCTCCTTTTTTATTTAAATAAAAAATCCCCACTTTTCTTCTTATCCTATGTTGCACAAATAAA